>JAMPIV010005695.1:40000-407376 GCA_024509875.1 Oreohelix idahoensis | reverse complement strand
AAAAATTAACCAAAACACAAAAAAACAAAACACAACCCCCACCAAAACCACAAACCACAAACCAAACCAAACCACACACCACACCCCAAACACAAACACACCAAAACAAAACAACAACATCACTTAAATCACCCACAAAAAACATAAAATCACATAACTATCATTTTCCCTCAATACCCCCCAACACCACCCCACCATACCCCCAACCCCCCCATCCACTCTAACAACCCCCCCACCCAAAATAAACCAAACACACAAACACAACAAAAAACTATAACACACAACCAAACTAAACAACCAATTTATAACACATCCAAACCCCCCCCCCCCCCCCACATGACCAGAACCATTGTGTGACACCAAGAGACAGATTGTGTGAGTGAATAAGACAACAACGTGAGTGAGACCCCCCAAAAAAACACAACCAAAGTTAACCACCCCTTAACCCATCCCAACCAGAGATTGTGCGAATGAGAGATATTGTGTGAGTGAGAAAGATCGTGTGAGTGTGAGTGATAGTGTCGGTGAGAGAGATTGTTGTTTGAATGAGAGAAATAGTGTGAGTGAGAGAGATAGTGTGAGTGAGAGAGATGGCGTGAGTGAGAAAGATTGTGTGAATGAGAGAGATAGTGTGAATGAGAGAGATAATGTAAGTGAGAGAGATAGTGTGAATTAGAGAGATTGTGTGAATGAGAGAGATTGTGTGAATGAGGGAGATGGTTTGAGTCCAACCAACCAAGATTGTGAGTTGTGAACGAGAAACCATTTGTTGTGAGTTCAGAGGACCTCCAAAATGTTCACAATCTTTATTTTTATTGTGTGATGTGAGAGATCATTTGTGAGTGAGAGAGATTATTGTGAGTGGAAAGAGATTGTGTGAGTGATAGAGGTACTGTTTTACTTTTTTTATGTGACTAATGAGAACCTTTATTGTGTGGAGTTAGAGGGATGTGGTGAATGAGAGAGATTGCATCTATGGGGGAGATTGTGATGAGTGAGTGAGATAGAATGTATGAGTGAGGGATTGTTTTTTCTGATTTTCTCATAGTGTGAGTGATATATATACCATGGAGTAATAGAGTGGATTAGTGTGAGTGAGAGTGTGTAAGAGAGTGTGTGAGTGAGAGAGATAGTCCCCCGTAAGAGAGGGATCCTGTAACCCCCCCCCCACACCCCCCCCCCCCCCCACCCCCCCCCCCCCCCCCCCCCCCCCCCCCCCCCCCCCAGAGGATTGTGTGAGTATAGAAAGATAGTGGGAGTTGAGATAGATAGTGCGAGTAACATTTTTATAGTTGCCCCCCCCCCCCCCCCCCCCCCCCCCCCCCCCCAGTGTTAGTGAGAGAGAACCAGTACGCTTATTTTAGCCAATGAAAATATTCTTCAACTTTCCTATACGCTGAGATTATTTATCACAAGCGTAACCTGTGCAGTCCACGCCAACTGCGCGCAGACTTCAGCAATTGCAGGAACATCAGGAGAAGTTAAACACGTGATCTCTTCACACAACCCCATGTGCTATTTATAAACTCTTGGTTAACTTTCTTTCACACCATGCTCTTAAACTGTCCAATGTGTTCTTAATTCATCGCCTTTGCCCGTTAGTTTGTACCTGTTGTGTATTTTTTGACAGACGATACGTTAAGGCCTAAAAACCCAAACCCTGCAGACCTAAGTAGAACAGTCCAAGACTTAGATGGTTTGGCCATGTCTGCAGGCCTCGTGGTTTCTCTTCCTTATATGTTATAAATGTTTATACAATACCAAACCTACCCTCTGTCCTGTTCTTACTGTTCTAAGTCTACTATCATACTGGACACAGTATTAAGGTCTTTGTCTTGTTGGACTGACCAATACTGATATATAGGGGAACAACAGAAGTGATTGCGTCATTAATAGGCTGAACTGCCCATGGTAAACTTCCGGTGTTATGTATAGAGGTTCGCACTAATGAACCTGTCATTGAAACATCCTTTTTTGGGGATGCGTAGATGGCAGGGAGGACAGTGTGATTCGCTTGCATAGCTAGGCGGTGTTGTCGCACGAAAGGTCCAGGGTTCAAATCCTGGGTAAGCCACTCATGTCTGTTGTTTTTCTGTTGTCTAGTGTTCTACTTCTTTATTTCCTACGAGTGCCTTATAACATACCTTTATATTTGTTTCATATTAATTTACTGTTTACAGGCCTCGTGGTTTCCCTTCCTTATGTGTTATAAATGTTTATACAATACCAAACCTACCCTCTGTCCTGTTCTTACTGTTCTAAGTCTACTACCATACTGGACACAGTATTAAGGTCTTTGTCTTGTTGGACTGACCAATACTGATATATAGGGGAACAACAGAAGTGATTGCGTCATTAATAGGCTGAACTGCCCATGGTAAACTTCCGGTGTTATGTATAGAGGTTCGCACTAATGACCTGTCATTGAAACATCCTTTTTTGGGGATGCGTAGATGGCAGGGAGGACAGTGTGATTCGCTTGCATAGCTAGGCGATGTTGTCGCACGAAAGGTCCAGGGTTCAAATCCTGGGTAAGCCACTCATGTCTGTTGTTTTTCTGTTGTCTAGTGTTCTACTTCTTTATTTCCTACGAGTGCCTTATAACATACCTTTATCTTCTTCTTCTTCTTCTTTGATCCTTAGCCGCCGACTGTCAAAGCAGTCAGTGGCCATCACGCCTAGTGGCGTCTTGTAGGGCAACAACAAATTGATTCCACTTTGCTCGGTCGGTGGCCATCCTTCGTACAGTGCCCCAACTCTGGTTCATTCTTTGCATCTCAGCCTCCACAGTCCTCCGCCAGGTTGTTTTTGGTCGGCCTCTCTTTCGTTTTCCTTCAGGGGTCCAAAGCATAGCTGTAACATACCTTTATATTTGTTTCATATTAATTGTTATCAAACCAGCAGACAAAGGAGGTGCCATTGTGGTATGGCGAAAGGACCTGCACCTCCAAGAAGGTAGCAAGCAGCTCACCAATAGCTCCTTCTACCAGCGCCATGACAATGATGCGACAGTCCTCAACAATCGTCTGGTCCATGACACCATCAAAAGTCTTATCGCTGTGATAGGGCCGGAAAGACATCCGGCTTACCCCTTCACGGGACACCCGGCTTACCCCTTCACGGGAAGACACCCCAGCTTCCCCCTTCATTGTGAGTGGCACATTTATCGCCCATATTTTCGATGTGCGCGAAGTATGCTGGGATGTAAATTCTTCAAGATTGATGAAAAGGCCATAATAACGCCTAAAAATTAGTTTTGGTGCATAGTTGTGTGTTATATTTGATAGTGGTGTTTTTGCTCTAGAAATAGTTGTGTATATCTGTGTTTTCATGCCTGGTAGAGCAAATAATCGCGAGCGTTGTTTATGCGGCTAAATTAATACGCCTAGCGCGCAGTAAGTTGAGTGATTCGCCAAGGGTCTATATAAAGCGTGTGAGAGCCAGCAGCGACCTTTCATAGTATCAGCCCAGACGAGAGAACAAACAAGACGAGGTGACCGGTGTAGGTAGCAGATGGACCAGAGCACGTGAGCTACTAGCAATCGGGCACATGCTGGGTGTTTTGTTTTGTTTTGTTTTGTTATGTTCGCTAGTTTATTTGTTTAATGTTTGCTTAGTCCCTGAATGAGTTGTAAAAATAAACACAGCCCCTGCCTCTAGAATCAAGAGTTTTATTGTTGTTCGGGTCGGTGCGAGTGTGACAAGAGAGTGATCAAACATATCACAATATAATTATCATCATCATCTCGCCCACCCCAGGGAGCTGCGGATACAAGTAAGAGACAATGACCCGGAGGCAATGTTTTCAGGCCATACTCAGGGTGTATGGGGAATCGAGGAGCACCCAAGAACTAATGGCGCTATTTTATTCAGCGTACCAAGGGCCAAGGGAATCGGTGCGTGAGTTTGCCCATAGGCTGCATGAGATATTTGAGCAGGCAGCAGGGGCGCAGGAGAAAGCCAATGGTGTCAAGCTTGACGAAACAGTGCTAAGGGACCAGTTTGTTGCCAGTCTAAGGGACGACTTGACGCGGAGAATGATGGAGGACAGGGTCCGGCACGAGCCTGCAGTATCATTTGTGTCCATAAGAGATGATGCTCTGAGATGGACTGGGAGTGGTCAAACAGCAAGAGCTGGGATAGCCACAGTCACAGCATCCGACGAAGAAATGGCACCCAGGTCACATGAAGGAGACGCCGAAGTGGAGCAACTCAGAGCAGAGGTCGCACAGCTGAAGCGCCAGATGGCTGAAATGCAAGACTGG
This sequence comes from Oreohelix idahoensis, assembly GCA_024509875.1. Taxonomy (NCBI): domain Eukaryota; kingdom Metazoa; phylum Mollusca; class Gastropoda; order Stylommatophora; family Oreohelicidae; genus Oreohelix; species Oreohelix idahoensis. The sequence goes on along the minus strand of JAMPIV010005695.1, from coordinate 403,111 downwards.
CAGAGAAGGCCGGCGAGGACCATCCGATGCTTTTGGTGCAACAATTTAGGGCATGTACAGAGGGAATGCCCACAACAGGCACTAAACTAGACCACTCTGTGGCTGGGAGTCAGGCTGTGGAAGGGGAGCTTTGTGACTCAAATAGAAAGAGTACAGGTAGAGGTGGCAGACAATTACAGGTTGGCATGAGAAAGAATGTAAATGGAAGGAAAGGGCCTGTTTCTCCAGGTAATAGGGAGACTGAGATGTTGGTGCGGCAAGTGGGGGTTATTAACAGGAGGACCATCTCTAGGCGCCACGGGAACAGTCGCAGGTACAGAAGCAGAAAGAAACCTCATGTATGGAATGGCCCCCGGAGAATCAGGTGCTATAACTGTGCTGATTTTGGGGATCATATAGCTGCCAGGTGTCCATGTGGTCCTCTACCTAGAAGATGTTTCCAATGCAAGTCAGCACAACATTTAGTAGCGAGCTGTCCGTTTAGTAACTCTGCGGCTAGAGCATCACACAAAGTGGAGCGCAGGCAGAAGGACTGCCACTCAGAAGGAAGGTTAGAGATTCAACCATCACAGGAAATGTCGACCAGCAGTGGACCAAATCCCCAGGAGTTTTAAAGAAAGAAATGTGAAGGGAGAGCACCAAGAAGACCGGATCAAGATGGTAGGAGGTCGGCCTGAAGGAGTAGTGCTGATGGAAGGGAAAGAGGTAAATTGTTTGTTTGACGCAGGTTCACAGGTGTCTACCATCACAGAGCAATGTTTCAGGGAGATGTTTAGATGGCTCCCCTTGGATGAGGGTAGATGGGTGCGCCTGACAGCAGCAAATGGTGCCACCATTCCATAGATTGGTCACTTAGTGGTGGACATACAAGTTGGGTGCACAGTAGTGAAAAACTGTGGGGTTTATGTTGTCAAGGAAGTACAAGGACCTAGAAACCAGAAGAAAACACCAGGGATCATAGGTACTAATGTCCTTGTGGAAATCCCAAACATACAGAACATACTAAGATGGGACCCTCCAAGGGATCAGGGGATGACGCAGAAATCAGACTCTATAGAAGTATGGGTAGCTGGGAGAAAGCAAACCCACATACCTGCTCGATCGATCAGGGCCATAACAGTCAAATGCAGGAGAGGAGGCCAGTCAGAAAGAACTTTTCTCTTTGAGCCTAACAGAGACTTAGAACACAGAGGGCTGATCCCCAGTTAAGCCGCCTTACAGGAGAATACCTCCTGCTTTCTATAAAGATGTACAGGATCACCTACAAGGATTGCTTGACAAACAAATAATCAAGGAGAGTTGCAGTCCTTGGGCCTCCCCAATAGTTTTGGTCCGGAAGAAAGATGGTCGGCTTAGACTCTGCGTAGACTTCAGGGCACTCAACAGCAAGACGAAGAGGGATGCATACCTTCTACCCCGAGTAGATGAGTACATGGATGCGTTAGGAGGAGCAAAGATGTTCTCATCGCTTGATCTAGCAAGTGGTTACTATCAAGTAGCAATGGATGAGAAAGACCAAGAGAAAACCGCCTTCACTACCCCTTTTGGACTTTATGAATACACTCGGCCAGCACCTTTCAACGATTAATGCAGAGCAGTATGCATGATTTAGTGTTCCAGCTGATACTAGTATACCTTGATGACATTTTGGTGTACTCTGCTGAATTCACTAACCATTTGAGCCGACTGGAGAAAGTATTCTCTAAGCTACGCCAGCTAGGGCTGAAGTTGAATGGAGGAAAGTGTAAGCTGTTTAGGACGACGATTGAATTCTTGGGGCATACTATATCAGCAGATGGAATAGGAGCTATGGAAGACAAGGTGAAGGCTGTTCAAGTCGCCCCTGTACCACGTTCCCAGACTGAGTTGCGGTCATTCCTGGGATTGGCCAGTTACTACCGCAGATTTGTGCCGGGCTTTGCAAAGATAGCCAAACCGCTACATGATTTAGTAGCTGCGCTCAATCAAGGCATGCAGGCTAAAAGACGAAGTAAGTCACCCATAGGAGAGTTGTTGACAGAAGAGTGTGCTGTAGCCTTTGAGACACTGAAAAAGGCACTAACCTCCACACCGCTACTAGGGTTCCCTAACTTCTCGCTACCATTTATCTTGGAGGTAGATGCATCATTTGAAGGATTGGGAGCAATTCTCTCGCAAGTGCAAGATGGAACAAAAAAAGTCCTGGCATATGCAAGTCGCACACTTCGACCCTCTGAAAGAAACTCAAAAAGCAGTATGAGGCTGGAACTGCTAGGTCTTAAGTGGGCCATGACTGAGAAGTTCAGAGGTTACCTGCTAGGATCACAAGTAGAGGTATTTACAGACAATAGGGGTCTGGCCTTCTGGGAGAAAGCTAAACTGGGAGCTATAGAGCAGAGATGGATGGCCCAGATGGCGATGTTTAACTACACAATCCGACATCGGGCAGCAAGAGCCAATGGAAATGCAGATTATTTGTCCCGTTTTCCTATTGAAACCGCAGCCGAGGAACTGGAGGATGACGCAGATGTTGCAATAAGTGGCATAACAGCTGAGGTTATCAGAGAGTTTACCCAGATACCATATGAGATAGGGTTGATGACAGCAACAAGCCAGAAAGATATCAGTGAAAGGGTACCGGCCGAATCAACCACAGCACCAGCAACCACTCAAGCATTTCCCACCTATTCGCACGAGGAATTGATAAATCTCCAGGGAGCTGATGATGTGGTAGCGATGGTTAGGAAGATGGTAAAGGATGGCACCAGACCTGCAGGAAAAGATGCTCGAAAGATCCCCTTGGCTGCAAGGAAACTACTTAATCAGAGTAACTGGCTCGAAGTGACAGATGGGTTGTTATACCGGACAGTGAAGGGATCAGATGGATCCAACATGAAACAACTGGTAATACCTGAGTCCATGAAACCACGGATACTAGACTCTGCTCACAGGGTGGGCCATCAGGGAAGAGAGCGCATGCTGCAGTTGCTGAGAAGTAGGTGCTTCTGGGTAGGCATCACAGCTGATGTTGACGTCTTTTGTCGCAGATGCAACCGATGTAACGTCGCCAAGGCACCTCAACTGAAGTTTCATGGGCAATCGGGAAACTTGATTGCCTCCAGACCACTTGAGGTGGTAGCAATGGATTTCACACTGCTAGAGCGGGATTCCAAAGGGTTTAAGAATGTATTAGTGCTGACAGATGTGTTCAGCAAGTACACCATTGCTATACCAACAAGAGACCAAAAAGCAACAACAGTCACCAAGGCCCTGGTGGAAAAGTGGTTCCAGTATCTCGGAGCTCCTCAGAGGATACACTCTGATCAAGGCCGGAACTTCGAGTCAGCGATAGTCGCAGAGCTGTGCAAGGTATATGGAGTCCACAAGAGCCGCACTACAGCTTACAATCCTAAAGGCAACGGGCAGTGCGAGCGCTTCAACAAGACGTTGCATGATTTGCTGAGACCCATGACAGCCGACTAGAAGCGAAGGTGGTCTGAGCATCTAGCGGAGGTGGTTATGGTCTACAACTCTACCCCCCACTCTTCGACAGGGTACTCACCATACTACCTCCTCTTCGGCAGAGAACCGAGGCTTCCTCTAGACTTCATGATAGGCACGCGCCCAGATGAAGAGCCGGAGACAACTGATGAGTGGCTGCAAGGTCACCTAGAGAGGTTGCACATAGCCTACCAAAAAGCTGCAGAGAGAATGCAGAAAATGGCCGCTGACAGGAGGGAGAGAAGTAATCAGCTTCCAGGCCCCACACCGTTGCGATTGGGTGAAAGAGTGCGGAAAAGAGTGCACTACACTGACAGGGCCAAAATACAAGACGTGTGGTCCAACGACGAATTCATTGTATCGTCAATTCCAGAAGCAAGCGGTGGTCCTTATGTGATAAGGCCAGCAAGCAACGAAGATCTGAAGATGAGGGTTGCGGCGCACGAACTGAGATGAAGTGAGGACAAAGATGATTCTCCGAATCTGGTAGATGCTACACTAGGCTTACCTGAGGCACCAGCTTCGCCAGATGAGACAGACCCTGGGGAGGACGTGCATGGTCTAATGCCCGAACCAGGCTGGTATGCCCTGCAGCCGATACAGGGTCCTGCCCCGAGACGATCTGAGAGGTTACAACTGAAGCGCCAGAGGGAGTGATGTTGTCGGGACGACAACAAAATCAGGAGGGTGATATGTGATGGGGCCGAAAAGAAGACGCCCGCTCCCTTTTTGTTTCTTGGCATATTTATCGCCCATATATTTTCGGTCAGCCCACGTGACGGCGCGAGCAAGCATTGCTGGGATGTAAAAAGTCTCCAAGAAGATATATTAGTTTAGGCCATAATAAAGCCTAAGAATTAGTTGTGATGTGTTATATTTGGTAGTCGTGTGTTATATTTGATAATTGTGAGCCATATCTGTGTTTTCGGGCCTAATAAAGCAAATATCGCGAGTGTCATTTAAGTGGCTAAATTAATCCGCGCAGCGCGGACTAAGTTGAGTGTTTAGGCTTAGCGGTTTATATAAAGAAATAGCGAGCGGCAAAAGGCCGATTTGAAGATTCAGTCCAGAAGAGAGAGAAACGAAGTTAGGCTCGCCTTATGTGGGTAGCAGATGGACAAAGAAACCAGAGCACATTAGCAATCGAGCACTGTTGGGTGGGTGTTTGTTTGGTGTTTGGTTTGTTGGTTTAATTATTATAATGTTTGCTTCAGTGAGCTCTTAGTCACTGAATGGGTTGTAAAAATAAATACAGCCCCTGCCTTAAGAATCAGAGTTTATTGTTGATTAGGGTCGGTTGCGAGTGTGCAAGAGAGTGATCAAATATCACAACATCATCATCATCATCTCGCCCACCCTATCATATATATATATAATATTTTTTTTGAACTTTATTTATTTATTTATTGTTTTGTTAATTTTTTTGAAAAAAAAAAAAATTTTAAATCTTTTTTTCTCACTCTTTTCCAGTCCTTGTTTTCATTATTTCTTATTTTTAATGTACTATCGATTTCCGCTTTCCGGTTTAGTGGCAGCCATCTTGCTTCACATGTGACTGGACATAAGGGAGTTTTTTTTCTCTTATTTTTATAGTTTCATGTTCTCTACTTAATTCTCATTTTCTTTCCCTCCTGTCTCTTGTTTGTCTGTCCCTGACGAAGGCCTTGTGGCCAAAACGTAGGTTTTTCTTGTCCTTTCGCCTTGTAAGACGTATTACTATTTGTGTGTGTGTGTTTTTTCTTCCTATTCGACTAAGTAAGTCATGTATTTTAACTTGCATCTTCACATATGCCCTGGTATTTGTTACTCATTAAGAAGTGTTATTCTGTTTCTTGTTCGCACGTGTAGGAAAGAGTAAAGGGTGCCAGGACCAGACAAAACAACATACAAACAGTCCCAGTGGTCAAGTCCTTGCTCAGAAACTTCTATGGTATGGGACAATAGCAGACAGCAAGGAGGGTAACACTACTTAAGACAGTGGGAACTTTCCTGTACAAATACCGACATTTAGCTGCAGCCAGGATATTCTATTATTTAATCATTGTGACTGACTCGATACTGGTGTCTGTCCACGAAAAATGTAATATGCTTTTATGAACATATTTGTCCTACTAGCAGTGTTTGATACTACTGATATTAAAACATCTCAGTTGTTTATTTTGACTTATTCGTGTTGGCGTGGAGCAGGGGTTGCCAACCTGAACCCACGGGCGTCCATTTGCTTAGTGCCACAGCTGCATACTAAAAGGTGGTCTTGACATCTTTATGTTTTTTCCAAAATTCAAATTAGATAATAAGAATGAGGTGGATAATATGAATTTATTGATCGTTATATTGCTAATACACAAAATTCACTCTAGAAAACACAAGGACCATTTGATGGTGCAATCGGTCGGAAGGAGTACCATAATTTTTGTGACAAAAAATGATTCTGCACCATGTCCTGTGCAATATTTTACGAAGCAGTCTTGTTTATTTTTGTAAAGGCAACTTTCACGATGAAAAAAGAACGCTGGCTGTGAATAGGTCATGCACTAAGAAAATCTGTTGACAGCTTTACAGGACAGTCCTTGTTGTGAAATCCCTGTAAGAGAGAGGTAGTTGGAGACAGGAAAACACATGAAGAGAACTGGAGACAAATGAGAGATAAAGACATGGCATGAGTTTGACCAGATAAGACAGGGCGGCTAGAGCACGTGATATTCTTTTGTTGAAGACCTATGTTCTTTGGGGAACTGAAGGTTAATGAATGAACTCTGGTGGCGTCCTTCAACTGTCTGGTAACTGAAGGTTAATGAATGAACTCTCGTGGCTTCCTTCAACTGTCTGGTAACTGAAGGTTAATGAATGAACTCTCGTGGCTTCCTTCAACTGTCTGGTAACTGAAGGTTAATGAATGAACTCTGGTGGCTTCCTTCAACTGTCTGGTAACTGAAGGTTAATGAATGAACTCTGGTGGCGTCCTTCAACTGTCTGGTAACTGAAGGTTAATGAATGAACTCTGGTGGCGTCCTTCAACTGACAAAGTTGTCTGGTAATTTTCCTTGAATCATCATGTTTCTATTCACTCCTTATGGAATATGAAGCCTTCACAGCAGTTGGTCCTCCAGCCAATGATGATTACTGTTTAGTCTGGTATATTAGCTCTGCACATCCTACTTAGTTTTTCATGGCGTGAACATTCATAAGCCTAAACACTTATGAATAAAAAGTAAGGTAGACAGCATAGTCCAAGAAGAGCATGTTGGTTTTAGAGGAACAAGAGAAGCAATATTTTGTCTAAGAATGTTAGCAGAAAAATATACAGATGTCCAAAAAAAGTATGTATATGTACTTCATTGACTATGAAAAGGATTTTGATAGAGTCCATCACGAGAAAATAATTGAATGCCTCTAAGACATAGGTATTGATGGAAAAGACATAGACTTCTCATTGGGAGCAAACTGTCACAATAAGATCTGAATGGAATTATTCACCAAACATAGACATAAAAAGAGGTGTCACACAAGGTTGTGTGCTGTCCCCCTGCCTATTTAATCTTTACACAGAAAAAATGTTCAAACAGATAAAGGAAATGCCAGGACTGAACATCAATGGAAGTCAATATACAACCTTAGATATGCAGATGATACCGTGTTGTTAGCTGAAATCGAACAGGAGTTACAAGAATAGTGAAGCAAGTGAACAGTATAAGTCATGAATATGGATTGGACATTAATACTGAGAACACAAAAAACTATGATAATTAGCAAAACGGACGATAAGCCCACATTAAAGATAAGCGTAAATGGGAAAATCTGGAGAAAGTCAAGAGCTACTCATATCTTGGTCATATAATAACAGAAGATGGTAGAAGTGAAACAGAAATCAAGAAGTGAATAGGAATGGCCAAAAGCTACATTCAACAAGAGACAAATACTGACATCTAAACAGTTAACTCACGAATTAAAACCGAGAATTATATATATGTTCTTCATTACTGTATGGTGTAGAAACATGGACAATGAATAAGCAATTGGAAGAAGGAATTGTGGTTCTTGAGATGTTGATATGTAGAAGAATGGGGCACGTCTCATGGAAAGAGAAGAAAACAAATAAATAGGTCATAGAAAACCTAGGAATGAAAAGAGAATTAATGAAGATCAAAATTAGACAGCTAAAATATTATGGCCATATAAAAAGACGTAACACCTTACAGAAAACCATAAAAGAAGGGAGAAGTGAAGGCAAACGTGCAAGGGGAAGACCGCTATAAGTGGGAAGATAACATCAAGAAATAGACAGGAAAGAGTCTATCAGAGTGCATAATCAAGACAAGAGACAGAAAGTGATGGAGATCCATTACAGCCAAACTTCGTTGTGGAGATGGCAGTTGATGATGATGATACACTTACAATGAAGCATTCTTTGACACAATAATTACTTGTATCAGCTGTCTAAAGAATACACAATAAGAATATTTCACATTGATAAGATAAAACAGAGTTGGTCATCTACAGTCATTTTTATTTTCTGAGTCTAGGAAAAACAAGACTTTCTGATCATTCTGTGATAGTGAATATATTATCTTTAATAAAAAATGATACCAACAAATTAGACTTCCAGAGTAATGTAGGGCAATGTAGTGCAATATACAGTAATGTAGAGCAATGTACAATAATGTATAGCAATGTAGAATAATGTAGAGCAATGTACAATAATGTATAGCAATGTACAATAATGTACAGCAATGTACAATAATGTAGAGTAACGTAGAGCCATGTCGAGTAATGTAGAGCTTCCCTAGCACTACTCTTTAAGTCACATAAGATTGCCAGTAAGTCAGTGAGACTTTGAAAAAGAGTAATCTACAAAAGCAATTAATCGTTATCAGCGTTGGCCTGTTTGTGCAAGCAAGAGCAATTACTAAACAGATGGTGTCATAATCACACTTGTGCCCTGTTTGTACACTTTGTTTGCTCAGGTCTCTTATTTTTCATTTTCCTTTGCGCTCCCTACAGAGCATGTAGCCACAACAGCAACTGGTCCCCTTACAGGAAGCCTGCATCAATCTGTCATATGTTCCTTCAGTGGTGGTGTATGTGGCAATTAGTTTAACATAGTGAGGTTGCCAGTCCCATACACACAACCTCACATTAGTCGTCACACTTGTACGACACACTTGAGAATGTAGTACCCATCTTCTTTCTCTGTCTCTTCAGAGAACCCCTGGAACTTCATGAGGCCCCTTGTTTATATAAAATGACAGTTGACCTGTGCTGAAATAATGTATTTTCTAATTTCTATAACTTGGTACCCGTATTTCTAAACTACAATCTTTGGAATATAGAAAACATGTCACATTTATTTATTTCAGGTTTCATATTGTGATAAGGTTCTTGACTCAATTATTAAACTAAATGCTACATTTATAAAACAAAATCCCTCCGCTAAAAGTGCGTAACTTTTATTACCCATACCCATGACAATGTTCTAAAAATCCAAGCATGCCCTAAGCACTATAAAGATTGGCAACATCTATTATGTTTACGTAAAATGTTTTCCTTGCTGAACTGTTCCATAACAATTTTATTTCTGCGTGCTCACAGGAAATAAAACACAAAGCACACATAGGTCAAGGCATTCTGGTCAGCTGTAGAAATGAACAAAAACACAATTGTATAATTGAGACACATGAACCAGACAAGTGCCTGTGGAATAACAGAAGAGAAGAAGATGCTGCCGATGGATAGGACGGATATACACTTAGGACACCTGATGATAGTTGTCCTTGTTCTAGAATCTCTAGGATAAGACAGGTAGAGGGAGACTGAAGAAGACATAAATAAGACATAAATAAGAGAACTGGTGAGAGACAGGGGAGACCTGGAGCAGATGGCACCAGACAGGAAGATGATATGGTCATGGAAGGATTATGTTCCTTGGGGAGATGACAAGAAACGATGATAATACAGAGACTCAGCAACACAAGGGGCAGTAACTGGTTAACTATGTCCGTCAACTGCAAAGGTCACTACATAAAGGATCCCGTTACACGCCCATTGAGGAATATTGGGAATATGGTGCTAGGCCCATATTTTCTTGACCATCGGCACACTAGGGGTGATGTGGTCAGCTTCACACCGGCCACTTTAATCTTCCCAGAGTTGCTCTGATACCCATTCATGAGGCTGGGTCGACCCAGGAGCCATTTGCGGTCTAAAAAAATCCCACCTCAACTGGTGATCGAACCATAGACCACCGAGCTAGGACACCAGTGCACTAACCACTGCGCTACTGTGGCTCCCCATGACATAAAGACCTGGCTGTAATGTGCTGGCAAAAAGAGACAATGATCAAATATCCTGACACAAAAAATCACAGGTGAGCTGAGAAGACACACATTCAAAAATGCCTGCTTCGAGACAATGAAGAGAAATACAGTAGGACCCCCAACATTCTATGGTAATTCATTGCACAGAACCCAATGTGAGTTGAAAATAGCGTAAGCTAAAACCAATAATAATACATTGGTTCAATCGAAACCCCATACAGGCAATCCCAACAACACATAAAAATGGTGGCCTACATGTTATACACAAATGTAAATATACATTTAATGTTCACAGGCCTCGCATTTCACTCTTTATTTATTTAATACATTTTTGGTTTTAAGGATCACCTTCATTGCACACGGAAAACTTCATCAGCGCTCTGATCTCGCCCCTTAGATCACACAAGGATGATCTCTGCACAGTGCATGAGCTCCGTATCACCGGCAGGAATTCCAATGTGTGTATACAGGAATCACACATTCTATAATTATTTTTGTGGTGGTTAGGTTTCTAATTTTTAAATTTTTGCCAGGGCAGCATCGTTATGGCCTTCACTTTATGATTTTCAACTGCCTTTTTAACGTGCGCAACGTGCACACTGAACCTATTTTTTTTGCCCTTACCGGAGGCTAGGCATCCGATCTCACTACCGAAGAGACCAGGAAGAAGTTATAACATCATAAGGACCACTGGTTCTGAAGAAAAAAAATTTCCATAAATTATATTCCCTCTACTGGGAATCGAACCTGGTACCTTTAGAATTCGAGCCATACCTCTTACTCCTGCCCCTTAATAAATGTTTATACTATACAAACCTATGTCACTATCCTGTACTGTTCTCATCTTCTAATATTTACCAGACATAGTATTGCAGTCTTTGTCTCTGTATAATAAGGCCTATACACGTTTACAGGAAAGGTGCTATAGAAATGATTACGTTCAGGTCATTCCTATAATTTCAGTTACACTGAGGATTCGTGCTAATGACCCCCGTCCACGAAGCACTATTTCTTTGGTGTCTAGTTGGTAGGGTAGTTAGTCATGATTCACTCCCATAGCGAGGCGGTATTGCCATTCGGATGGCCTTGAGTTCGAGTCCCCATTGAAGCATATCACTTCTGTTGTTTAATCATCTACTTCTTTATTTCTTATGAGTGCCTGCAACATTCCCATTTATGTGCATTGTTCATTTAACATAAATACACAGGCACACGTCATATAATCATCAAAACACTGTTCCTACTATTGGCTGGGTTGATATAATTTTCTGACACCATCTGTTTTCGCTCCAAGCAGTTCTCGGGGGGGGGGGGGGGTGTGGTGGGGGGGGGGGGTGTCTGAAGAGACAACGAAAGAACCGGTCTACTGCTTCCTCAGGCAACCTCATACAAGGTGACTAATATGAGGTTGTGCACGGGGCTGGCAACCTCAACATGTAAAATAAATTACCACAGACCACCGCTGAAAGATCATGTGACTGCTTGGTGCTGACTTCCTGCTAGAGGACTGGCTGCAGGGGTGACTCTGCACTCCATAAGGAGCACAAAGGAAAATAATGATCGTATTCACAGCAGAGACTACAAGCATTAGACGGTATAGGACTACAAGCATTAGACGGTATAGGACTACAAGCATTAGACGGTATAGGACTACAAGCATTAGACGGTATAGGACTACAAGCATTAGACGGTATAGGACTACAAGCATTAGACGGTATAGGACTACAAGCATTAGACGGTATAGGACTACAAGCATTAGACGGTATAGGACTACAAGCATTAGACGGTATAGGACTACAAGCATTAGACGGTATAGGACTACAAGCATTAGATGGTATAGGACTACAAGCATTAGACGGTATAGGACTACAAGCATTAGACGGTATAGGACTACAAGCATTAGACGGTATAGGACCACAAGCATTAGACGGTATTAGACTACAAGCATTAGACTACAAGCATTAGATGGTATAGGACTACAAGCATTAGATGGTATAGGACTACAAGCATTAGATGGTATAGGACCACAAGCATTAGACGGTATAAGACTACAAGCATTAGATGGTATAGGACTACAAGCATTAGATGGTATAGGACTACAAGCATTAGATGGTATAGGACCACAAGCATTAGACAGTATAAGACTACAAGCATTAGATGGTATAGGACCACAAGCATTAGACGGTATAAGACTACAAGCATTAGATGGTATAGGACTACAAGCATTAGATGGTATAGGACTACAAGCATTAGACGGTATAGGACTACAAGCATTAGATGGTATAGGACTACAAGCATTAGACGGTATAGGACTACAAGCATTAGATGGTATAGGACTACAAGCATTAGACGGTATAGGACCACAAGCATTAGATGGTATAGGACTACAAGCATTAGACGGTATAGGACTACAAGCATTAGACGGTATAGGACTACAAGCATTAGATGGTATAGGACTACAAGCATTAGACGGTATAGGACTACAAGCATTAGACGGTATAGGACCACAAGCATTAGACGGTATTAGACTACAAGCATTAGACTACAAGCATTAGACTACAAGCATTAGACTAAAAGAATTAGATGGTATAGGACTACAAGCATTAGACGGTATAGGACTACAAGCATTAGACGGTATAGGACTACAAGCATTAGACGGTATAGGACTACAAGCATTAGACGGTATAGGACTACAAGCATTAGACGGTATAGGACTACAAGCATTAGACGGTATAGGACTACAAGCATTAGACGGTATAGGACTACAAGCATTAGACGGTATAGGACTACAAGCATTAGACGGTATAGGACTACAAGCATTAGATGGTATAGGACTACAAGCATTAGACTACAAGCATTAGATTATAGACGGCATTAGACGGTATAGGACTATACCCATAAGACGGTATAGGACTACAAGCATTAGACGGTATAGGACTACAAGCATTAGACGGTATAGGACTACAAGCATTAGACGGTATAGGACTACAAGCATTAGACGGTATTAGACTACAAGCATTAGACGGTATAGGACTACAAGCATTAGACGGTATAGGACTACAAGCATTAGACTACAAGCATTAGACGGTATAGGACTACAAGCATTAGACGGTATTAGACTACAAGCATTAGACTACAAGAATTAGATGGTATAGGACTACAAGCATTAGACGGTATAGGACTACAAGCATTAGACGGTATAGGACTACAAGCATTAGACGGTATAGGACTACAAGCATTAGACGGTATAGGACTACAAGCATTAGACGGTATTAGACTACAAGCATTAGACTACAAGAATTAGATGGTATAGGACTACAAGCATTAGACGGTATTAGATTACAAGCATTAGACTACAAGCATTAGACGGTATAGGACTACAAGCATTAGACGGTATAGGACTACAAGCATTAGACGGTATTAGACTACAAGCATTAGACGGTATAGGACTACAAGCATTAGACGGTATAGGACTACAAGCATTAGACGGTATAGGACTACAAGCATTAGACGGTATTAGACTACAAGCATTAGACGGTATAGGACTACAAGCATTAGACTACAAGAATTAGATGGTATAGGACTACAAGCATTAGACGGTATAGGACTACAAGCATTAGACTACAAGAATTAGATGGTATAGGACTACAAGCATTAGACGGTATAGGACTACAAGCATTAGACGGTATAGGACCACACGCATTAGACGGTATTAGACTACAAGCATTAGACTACAAGAATTAGATGGTATAGGACTACAAGCATTAGACGGTATAGGACTACAAGCATTAGACTACAAGCATTAGACTACAAGAATTAGATGGTATAGGACTACAAGCATTAGACGGTATAGGACTACAAGCATTAGACTACAAGCATTAGACTACAAGAATTAGATGGTATAGGACTACAAGCATTAGACGGTATAGGACTACAAGCATTAGACGGTATAGGACTACAAGCATTAGACGGTATAGGACTACAAGCATTAGACGGTATAGGACTACAAGCATTAGACGGTATAGGACTACAAGCATTAGACGGTATAGGACTACAAGCATTAGATGGTATAGGACTACAAGCATTAGACGGTATTAGACTACAAGCATTAGACGGTATAGGACTACAAGCATTAGACGGTATTAGACTACAAGCATTAGACGGTATAGGACTACAAGCATTAGACGGTATAGGACTACAAGCATTAGACGGTATAGGACTACAAGCATTAGACGGTATAGGACTACAAGCATTAGACGGTATAGGACTACAAGCATTAGACGGTATAGGACTACAAGCATTAGACGGTATAGGACTACAAGCATTAGACGGTATAGGACTACAAGCATTAGACGGTATAGGACAAGCATTAGACGGTATAGGACTACAAGCATTAGACGGTATTAGACTACAAGCATTAGACAGTATAGGACTACAAGCATTAGATGGTATTAGACTACAAGCATTAGACGGTATTAGACTACAAGCATTAGACAGTATAGGACTACAAGCATTAGACAGTATAGGACTACAAGCATTAGACGGCATAGGACTACAAGCATTAGATGGTATAGGACTACAAGCATTAGACGGTATTAGACTACAAGCATTAGACGGTATTAGACTACAAACATTAGACAGTATAGGACTACAAGCATTAGACGATATTAGACTACAAGCATTAGACAGTATAGGACTACAAGCATTAGACAGTGTAAGACTACAAGCATTAGACAGTATAGGACTACAAGCATTAGACAGTGTAAGACTACAAGCATTAGACAGTATAGGACTACAAGCATTAGACAGTATAAGACTACAAGCATTAGACAGTATAGGACTACAAGCATTAGACGATATTAGACTACAAGCATTAGACAGTATAAGACTACAAGCATTAGACAGTATAAGACTACAAGCATTAGACAGTATAAGACTACAAGCATTAGACAGTATAAGACTACAAGCATTAGACAGTATAAGACTACAAGCATTAGACAGTATAAGACTACAAGCATTAGACAGTATAAGACTACAAGCATTAGACAGTATAGGACTACAAGCATTAGACGATATTAGACTACAAGCATTAGACAGTATTAGACTACAAGCATTAGACGGTATAAGACTACAAGCATTAGACAGTATTAGACTACAAACATTAGACGGTATAAGACTACAAACATTAGACGGTATAAGACTACAAGCATTAGACGGTATAAGACTACAAACATTAGACGGTATAAGACTACAAACATTAGACGGTATAAGACTACAAGCATTAGACAGTATTAGACTACAAACATTAGACGGTATAAGACTACAAACATTAGACGGTATAAGACTACAAACATTAGACGGTATAAGACTACAAACATTAGACGGTATAAGACTACAAACATTAGACGGTATAAGACTACAAACATTAGACAGTATTAGACTACAAGCATTAGACAGTATAAGACTACAAGCATTAGACAGTATTAGACTACAAACATTAGACGGTATAAGACTACAAGCATTAGACAGTATAAGACTACAAGCATTAGACGGTATAGGACTACAAGCAATAGACAGTATAAGACTACAAGCATTAGACAGTATAGGACTACAAGCATTAGACAGTATAAGACTACAAGCAATAGACAGTATAAAACTGCAAGCATTTGACAGTATAAGACTACACGCATTAGACAGTATAAGACTAACAGCTTGCTTTGTTTTCAACAGTCCATCATTACATTTACCAAACTGATACTTCTGTAGTACATGGCAGTAGTTGGAAGGATGGATGTTCCAGTTGTTTCTCTCATTCTACTTTCCTTGCATACTCTCTCACTTGAAAAAAGACAGTATATAACACTCATTCATTCTGTTTATTTACACGTGGTGGGGTGAACAAATTAACTCTTACTGGGACAAAGAAATGACCTAGGTTAACAATTCAACATCTTTGTCTGGGACAAACCAACAGAAAGGGAGCCGATCTAGCTTAGTGGTTACCACACTGCTCTGGCGACCGGGTGATCCAGGATCAAACCCGGGTGACGGCATTTGAGGATTTTTCGTCGACCGGGAATTGGACTGGATTAACTCTTAGTATACGAGCGGCCTTTTAGAAAGGCCGATGATCGATCCCCGTCAATAGCGAAAATGTATAGGTGAATGCATGTTTAAAACCACTGAACAATTTAGTTACGTGCATGATATAGGGGTTTCATTTCTTCACATTTTGATATATAACACTTTATGTATCTTTAAAAATAAATTATTTATTGCAAAATCTGTAACGTTAGTCATGAAATTAGCTCGTATACTTTAAAGAGTTAACTCGAGACCTGGCGAGGACATTAGAAGGAGTGTCGTCGACCAGGGACTGGTGGCTCCTGAGCCAACCCAGCTGTAATGGGTACTTCCGAAATCGGCGAGTATTTGCCTGAATGGCGAGGGACACCTGTCTCTGTACAAGAAATAAGGGATACTCACGTAAAATCAATGTCAGGTTAGACAATAATAATAACCTGAGATTTCGCCTCGAGTATTAGCGGGCGTACGAAAAAAAAAAAACAAAAAAAAAACAACAGAAATAGTAGAGAAAGGAGAGTGACAAGTAATCTAAGTGCATATAAAAATGCAACATTAAAACTTTTACACCACTTTGTACTGCCATGTTTTAGCATAGAAAATATAATGTTACTAATGTCACAAGATACTCTGTCAATGGAAGTAAGAGAGAGAGAGTTCTTCAGTGTTACATATAACCAATCCTGACATATGGGAGTGAGTCATGGACAATTAGTAAACAAATAGGGAAGGCACTAGAGATGTGGTTTTACAGAAGAATGTTAAAAATACCATGGACAGCCAAAAAGAGTAATGATGATGTCCTGAAAGAGGCCAATGTACAAAGGAAACTTATTTCACAAGTTAGAAAGAAGCAATCCACTGTTTTGGGACATGTTATGAAAAGAGGGAAACTAGAATATATCGTAACAACAGGTAAGATTGAAGGAAAAAGAGATAGGGGAAGACAAAGAGAGCAAATACTGGACAGTTTGACATCGTGGCATGGAAGGAAGTCAACAGCAGAATTGATCAATTGTACTGGAGACAGGAAGTTGTGGAGAGACATGATCTGCTATGCTACTAGGCATGGTACTTGAAGAAGAAGAATGTCACAAGCCTTGACCTCTGAACTTCTGGCAATGAACATAGCATTTTAATTTCGTTACCTTCAGCTTCTCTGTACTTCCACTTGATATAACCCACAAACATAAGCATTTAATATTTCTACTTTTGCAAGTGGCTGTGCCATGACTTTGTAGTATATAAATATTGAAGAAAATACTTTCATGAGTTCTTGTTACTTTCACTCTCTAGTCCACAAACTTGAAAACTCCCTTCACCGTCCTTTCTGCGGGAATGCTTGTCAGTCATGAATATTCAATCAAATGGGTCACATCCTCTATTACTATATCTATAACGTCAGTGCGCTCAGAAATTCTCAACCTTTTTGTGACTTGCTATTACAATTTTAGACATCTCATTTTGCTTGGGTCTGCCATTTTATGCAAGTGTAGGCACTCAACACTGACATTTAAATCAAATACACAGCATATCTGCAATATCATTTCAGCAACGTAATATATATACATATATACATATACATATAATATATATATATATATATATATATATATATATATATATATATATATATATATATATATATATATATATATATATATATATATATATATATATATATATATATATATATACATATATATATATATACATATATATATATATATATATATATATATATATATATATATATATATATATATATACATATATATATATACATATATATATATATATACACACACACACACACAAACAACAAACTTTACAATCATGTTTGTTTCTTGAACATGGGAGGTCACACACACATACACAATTTTGGTTTTGATTTACTCTATTTGGACTGGGTGTAGGGGGAAGAAGTTACTATATTGTCTTGAATTTATTACACTATACGTCCTAATTATAACCAATCAAGGGTTGAATGATATAATTTGTTTAAAAAGAAAAAAAATGTACAATCATAATTAATAAACCTCGCTAATGTGACTAAATTATATAAATTATTTTTTTCTTGTTATGTGTGGAAATATCTGTTATGATTAGTGTCGTGAAGTGAGTCTGTATGACAACACGCTCAAAAATTCCCCGCTTAAAAACTAGTAAACATATTTTTACAATCTATAAATAACTCATAGATTTGAAATTTGTCTGAAGGACACAGTCAAATCTACCGCCACAATTTAACTAGAGTATTTGAAAATTTCTAGTAAACAGTTAAAAGTTACCACCCCCAAACACACACACACTCTACCCTTCCCAATATTTATTAACGAACGTATAAAATTTAACAACCAATCAAATTGGTACCTCATTTTGTAGAGTCGAGAGAAAAATTGGTTGTAATGGCAAAAATGCCGATTGTGTTTTTGACAAAAATTAAATAATTTATTTCTCAATATCTAAAGGGAATTAGAATGAGAGATATATTGAATTATGGCGCTAATATTGCTTAATACATTGACATAAAGATTTCCCCATAATAATATCATCTTGACATAGAAAAACTTATTTTATTGATATTTTAGATCAGGGTAGACCTACAATTAATTACAAAAAAATTACCCAGATGAAACTGTTAAGGAATACCCAAAGGAAGATTAGATAGAACGATAGAGGTCAGTTGGCCGTTTCATTATCACTTTTGATATTTGACGCCCACGGCGACCGTTGCCTCAATTGGCTGTGTGTGGTTTACCCGGAAACGGGGCCTCCCAGTACTGAGGCACAGTTAAGTCCCCGATGTCACTTATCGGTGCAGAATTGAGAGAGATGGCTGAGCATCACAATCCCCCCTGTGTTGCAGCATGATGAGAACCCAGCATTGCACACTGAGCTTGGGGGGATCACTTGGGCACCAGACTTAATACTGGCTCTTGACTGGATGGCCGCATGCAGGAGATTTCTACAATGGAGGGTTGGCAGGTGGTGGGTATCTGGAAGTGGCTCTGTGCAGGACGTGAGGATTCCTTGGGAGAGCCCAGAACCAGAGCACAGCATTGTGCAAGCTCTGCATAGTTGGAGAGCCCCCTGGATGACGGGGAATGCACAGTGTGCTACCCCACCTATCCCCAACTGCTAACTTAGAACCAGAAGTGGGGTCCTCTGTATGCGTGCCAGGCCAGGATAAAATGCCTGGGAAAGAGACTGGAGCTCAGAACTCCCTAACTCAAAGTTGCAGGATGGCAGAAAAGCCACGGGAAAGACAGGGCTATTTTGAAGATAACGCAACCATATTTTCACCATACGAGCTCGGACGCCGCCTCGGTAAACAAGGTCCGCGCAGAGCAGTGACACCCCCAGGCTGCTTGCGAATAGTCTACTACTGGGAACATAAACAGATTAGGGATGAGCCCACTCTCCCGTTGAACAGGTGCTAAAGTCGTAGATACTGGGCCAGAAGGCGCACCGGAAACCACAGTATCATGCAACTCGCTTTTTTTTTCTATGGAGAGTACACCGTCAAATAAATCTCGTTCTGGTGCTCGCCCTGTGGAGCTCCACCAGGCAGGTGCAGTGCCGGGCTCTGAGCCTCGACAGAGCCCACCCTCAGCTACTGGAGGACCCTCTAGACCGTCTTGTGGAGTCAGCAGACGGCGGAGGAGAACTACTGACCAAAACAAAACAGAAAAAGAGAAACCCAGAGTGCCACTTGTCATGATGCACTGGAATGCAGAGGGAGTGAACAGCAAGCAGGCTGGATACAGCAAAAAGACAGAGCTGGAAAACATCTTGTATGAGAAGCAAGTCAGTGTTTGCTGTATCCAAGAGACTCACTTGAAAGCAGATCAAACCTTTAAAATAAGGGGATATCAATGCTTCAGATCCGACAGAAAAGATAGACGAAAAGGAGGAGTACTTACTCTTGTAAGGAATAACATTCCTGCACACGAAAGGAAAACCTTCATGGATGGAGCAGAATATCAGCTGCTGCAGATAAAGGTAGACAAGATGGAAATAGAACTCCTGAACTATTACTGTCCGAACAACAAACCCCTGAGTCTCAGCTCTATACAGGTACCAGCCACCAACTTTATAGCAGTTGGAGACTTTAATAGCCACTCCCAGCGCTGGGGCTATAACCATCTGGATCACAGAGGTGAAGAGGTTGAAACTTGGCAAGATGATCACTCCCTAATCCTAGTCAATAATGCCACAGATACTCCTACCTTCTACTCCAGAGGATGGCACACAACTTCAACACCAGATCTTGCCTTCTCCACACCAGATATAGCTGGATCTATTAGTAGAGAAGTAGGAGACCAACTAGGGGGAAGCGACCATCGCCCAATCTTTCTTACTGTCCAGAGTGCAACTCTCAGTACAGGCCCAACCATTACAAGATGGAACTACAAAAAAGCCAACTGGGGTTTATTCAGGCATCAGGTGAACACGCTGCTGTCTACCCTCAAGGTACAGAACAGAGACATTAATGAAGTGGTAAAAGACTTCAACAGATGCATACTACAAGCTGCAAAAGAAACCATTCCCAAAGGATGCCGGCGTAACTACATACCATACTGGTCCAGCACACTCCAAGAACGTCAGGAAGCTATGGACAAGGCTAGAAAGGACGCAGAGTCTCAGCCTTCACTTGAAACTCACAACAAATGGAAAAAGGCTGTAGCAGAGTTTCAGAGAACAAAGCTAGAAGAAAAACGGAAAAGCTGGAGAACTAAAACGGCATCGCTGAACCTTGAGAAAGACGGCAGGAAACTTTGGAGATTAGTCAAGTCTCTAAATGAAGAGCGTTCCTCACCAAGGCAGACTATCACATTGGATGAAGGTGGCAAACTTTTCAGAGGAAAACAAGCTGCAGACTTGTTTGCTAGAAGATACAGTTCAGAAAGCAACTTACCCATTAACATAGACCATCAGAGAGAGATAAGAAAAGAAATACTGGCAACCATGGGACAGACAGATACTCCTGCCCCAATGAGGGAACCCATCACACTAGGAGAACTACAGAAGGCTATTTCCAAGCTTAAGTTTCAAAAGTCACCCGGCCCAGACAAAATCAGCAACGAAATGCTAGTAAATCTGAGCTCAGCAGCAAAGACAAAACTGCTTGAGATATTCAACCACAGCTGGTTGAAAGGAACGGTACCCCAAGTATGGAGAGAAGCCATCACAATACCCATACTAAAGAAAGGGAAATGTAAGACCGAGGCTGCAAGTTACCGGCCAATCAGTCTCACAAGCTGTGTTGGGAAGACTATGGAGCGAATAGTCAACCACAGATTGAAATGGTATTTAGAGTCTGAGCAGATCCTGGTGCCGGAACAAGCTGGATTTAGAGAATGCTACAGTATAGAAGACCAAGTTACTTACTTGTCTCAAGCAATAGAAGATGCCTTCCAGGAGAAGAAAAAGGTCCTAACGATCTGGGTCGACTTCAAGCAGGCCTTTGACAAGGTGTGGAAAGATGGCCTCATTGCAAAACTTAGGAGAAGTGGAATCCAAGGCAACATGATGAAATGGATCCAGTCATACTTGCATAACAGGAGAACTAGAGTCACTCTTGACGGTCTGCAGAGCAGAAAAGTGTTGCTCCATCAGGGGGTACCTCAAGGAGGAGTAATTTCCCCAACACTCTTCCTTGTTTACATCAATGACCTGGTGAAAGATCTCCCTGCAGGAGTGAAAGCTGCCTTATATGCAGATGACCTAGTACTCTGGTGCGCTGATGAAAATGTCACCACAGCAAATTATAGAATGCAGCGGGCAGCAGACATGCTAGTGTCATGGGCAGAGAAATGGCTTATCACAATAAACACAGACAAAACCTCCACAACACTGTTCTCCCTCGCCCCCAAGGACAAATCAGCTAACATACACCTAGGGACAACCGTGATCAAGGAAGAAAGCTACCCCACCTATCTTGGGGTGACATTTGACCAAAGGCTTACATGGAATAAGCATATTGAAGAAGGAAAGGCCCGAAGACGACTAGGCATACTCAG
This sequence comes from Oreohelix idahoensis, assembly GCA_024509875.1. Lineage (NCBI taxonomy): Eukaryota > Metazoa > Mollusca > Gastropoda > Stylommatophora > Oreohelicidae > Oreohelix > Oreohelix idahoensis. The sequence continues at coordinate 381,207 of JAMPIV010005695.1, read as the reverse complement.
AAAATTAGCAGGTACCAACTGGGGAGCAAATGAACGAAATCTAAAGAAGATTTATAATGGAGTAATAAGACCACACTTAGAGTTTAGCTCAGCAGCTAACTCACATCTGCAGTCCTTGGACAAGGTGCAAAATCAAGCTCTCAGGCTCATTACAGGAGCCATGAAAACTACACCAATAACAGAGATGCAGAAGGTTGCTGGATTACAGACATTGTCCCATAGAAGAGACACAAAAACCATGATCCAGATGGAAAAGTACAACAGTATGCCAATGCACCCAATGAAGGCAAGACTAGATGATCTGGCATTGGGACGTCTAAAGCGTAGCAGCTTTGTGCATCGGGGAAAAAGACTTATAAGACAGCATCAAGAAGACCTATCCATGAAGACAACACCACTGAAGCCCACCCTATACCCTGTACCATGGGAGCAGGCCAGCAGTGCCCTCCAAATTAATTCATCAGTCAGTGGTCTCACAAGTGGATGTGAGTATAATGATCTGCAAAAACGAACTGCTACATTGAGTATGATCCAAGAAAGCTATCCCGATCAATCATGGATACATGCCTATACAGATGGATCAGCAACTAATGCTGTTAGGAATGGAGGTGCCGGTATCTTTATCTCATATCCTGACAACCACTATGAGACTAGGCACATTCCCACTGGTAAATTCTGTTCCAACTATACAGCTGAGGTTCAAGCTCTAGAGCAAGCTGCAAATATGATTTATAACACCAACTCTGACTGCCACCAGGTAGTCATCCTCACAGATGCACTGTCTGTCCTGCAAGCTCTCAAGGGTGGTAAACTCCCGCATCTGAGAAATGAACTAAACAAGGTAGCTGCCAAAAAGAGAACCATACTTCAGTGGGTACCATCTCATTGTGGTGTACCCGGAAATGAAAAGGCAGATAAACTTGCAAAAAAGGGAGGAGAATGTGAACAAGAAGATAATGAAGTCACATACTTTGAGAAAAAGAGAGCTATCCAGACTATCAGAAGAGAACAGAACCAACCCAAAGACGACTATCACACTCTCGACCGGCAGGGACAGATAACTATTTTTCGACTCAGGACAGGGCATAACAAACTGAATAAACACATGCACAAGCTACGATTGTCTGCTTCACCACTGTGCACATGTGGATTAAACGAACAAACTGCTGAGCATGTTCTACAGGACTGTCCTCTGTATGACCACATAAGAAAGATATACTGGCCCAATGACTCAACACTAAACTCAAAGCTATATGGAGTTAAAGAGGAACTTCAAACAACAGTCGAATTCATCATGAGAACTCGTCTGACGGTGTAATCATCAAAGATGCGATCACAAGAAGAAGAAGATATTTGAAATCGGTTCATAAATAACAGATATAAAATAAACAAATATAATCAGACGAACGAACACACTTATGAATGCAAAAAAGTTTATAGTCCAAAAATAGTTAAAATTTTGACGCGTTTTCTGATTGGTTAATTGTAGTTGAGCATAGGGTAATAAAATTTAAACCATCCTTGTATTAGTCCGCCATTTGAAAAACTAACTTGCACTGCCAAGATTTGAGATCAGCGGGAAAGCCTAGTGACCAAGCATTTGCCGTCTGGACGCTGTGCAGTTACTAAACACCCATTTACTGCTAGTCAACCTTGTGCATGTGTAGTTATTTCTTTACTTGAGGGTTGTAATACCAGTTACAAAGTTGTTGCAGTAAACCTGGAGAAGACAGAACCTGTGGGCAGTGAATGCTTACAATATACCTGGAAGCTCCATGCTGTATCTTCATCCAGGAGGCAACACTAATTGAGTGATCTTCTAGATTCTGAAGCCAAAAGTATCTGACAGGCTTACCAGATAAGTCCCTTAGTACGGGCACATGACAGGCCATCCTAATTTAATCCACCACAACAAAAAGTAATTCCTGGGGAATGATGTAAAGAACAGACTCTCCAATAATAGACTAGTGTTAACGTCAAGCATTGAATCAGACAGTGGGGTACACATTCCAGAGACCTTTCCTTTGTTAATTCATGGACAGATTTTTCCACCTTATTCATTCAATGTTGTAAATAAACAAGTTGATTGATTTGACAATTCCTGTCCCAAAAGATTGAGGTACAGGAATAATAAATTATTGTATATATTCCCATATATATATAACCAAACGTTACACACAGTCTTACTTACTTGATTTTATTGAGTTAAAGTTCTGTTTGAAATTATTCATTCTTCACATTAAATACCTACATACCCTAGACATCTTGCCACATGACACACAGAGAGAAATGTACACTGGGTGAGATCAGAAGAGGTAGCAGATAGGGACCCCTGAGAAATACATCATCATCATTCTGATTCAGGGTACTTTCATAGTTTGACCTCACCTTGTTAACTGTTAATTTTAGTAACATCAAAACCTCTTATCACAATTAGTAAACTCTAACACATGGTACTTCTCCAAATAAAAATGCTGCTTTAATTACAACTTGCATACCAATGTTGATATCCAGAATTATATCAGTAGTACTAAAATTTCCTTTCATTTGTGCTGGACATTTAAAAATCAAAAGTCTCCACAAAACCTCTTTACTCATAAAAACAAATATAAAAATAGTCTTACCAATCACTATATCATGGCTTGATGGGTAGGCCAATGACGGCCATGTTGTAATGAGGTCAAGCCACAGGACCCATGTGTTTCAACTTACAGGTCCATAGAAATCGTCTAATTTACCACTGTATTGTAGTCTTGGTTGTGGTTCTACAGGCAACAAAGAATGTACGAGGGGCGGTCGAAAAGTTTTGCACTTTACTAAGAAAGCGTTAAGACAGGCGGGATTGCTGTGTATCATTGTAAAGACACACTATTGGTTTACATTTCCCGCGCGTACATGGCGCGCACGGGGTGCCGTGTGAAAGAGAAATTGGCAGGAAACTGGTTCAGTTGTGTATGAAGCGTTGTCATGGACAAAACGGAGGCTCGTTGCGTAATCAAATTCCTGCACCTGCAGGGCAAATCCGCAAAGCAAATTCATGATGAGATGTTTGCCGTTTATAAGGATGTCTGCCCTTCGTATGACACTGTGAGGCGTTGGAAAAGTCACTTTCAAACGGGACACAGCAGCGTTCAAGATGAACCAAGGAGCGGCAGGCCGTCCATTGCAGATGATGCAAGCAACGTTGTAAGAATGGAGGCCCTAGTCCTCTCAGACAGGCGCATAACCGTCAAGGAAATCATGGCTGAGTTGGGACTAAGTCATGGGACCACATTGAAGATTTTGCATGAGCAGCTTCACGTGTCAAAGGTGTCCGCCAGGTGGGTTCCCCGCCTTCTCACGCCATTCCAAAAGGAGCATAGAGCCGAAACATCCGCACAGATGTTGGACATTTGCAATGCTGACGAAGATGATTTTTTTCGTAGACTGGTTACTGTGGACGAATGTTGGGTGCATTTCTATGACCCCGAGACTAAAAACCAGAGCAAACAATGGAAACATTCCTGTTCGCCACCACCAAAGAAGGTAAAGACGGTACCCTCTGCGGGAAAGGTCATGCTCACCGTCTTTTGGGACTGCCGCGGGGTAATACTCACCGACTACCTTCCTCGTGGCCGTACTATCAACTCCACGTACTACCAAAGCCTTCTCCAGAAGTTACGAGAAGAAATGAAGCGCAAAAGACACGGGATGCTGTCTAGAGGCGTTCATCTGCTTCAGGACAATGCGCCGGCTCATGCAGCTCATGGCTCCATCGTCCTTGCCCAGCAGTGCGGGTATGAAATCATGCCCCATCCACCATACTCACCGGACTTGGCACCGAGTGACTTCTTCCTGTTTCCAAACATGAAGAATCTGCTTCGTGGACGTCGTTTTTCTAACGACCAGGACTTGATTACTGAACTGGAGACGTGGTTCCGGGCCCAGACGGGGGTGTTCTACAATCAGGGCATCAGGAAGGTGAAGAAGAGATGGGAAAAGTGCATTGCCTTGAGGGGTGAATACATAGAGAAGGACTAAAGTTCACACCAATTTCCAGGCACGTGCCTTGACTCCTTCATACTAAAGTGCAAAACTTTTCGACCGCCCCTCGTATAGAACATACCTTACTGGCATGAGCCACCACAAAAGGTGTTGCAAATTTCTCACTTTTTTGTTTCTTCACACCAATATAAAATTAAACCTGTCTGTTACAATAATACCATTTTCTTAGAAAGCCAGAAACCTCTGCTCCAGGAAACAGGTGGAAAAAAAAAGAATTAAGAAGGCCCAAATCCACTTTTATTAATACCCTCCTTTACCTTATCTTTACTATGATGTGGGTGGTATGAATAAGCATGGCACCAGTCTCGACCTAGTATGAACACTGGAGCCCCACTTGAGCCACGGCATGTTGCAGCAGTGTATCCATACTGTACATCACAATCAGGAAGTGATTTCTTAGAAACCCACTCTCCTATGGACACATGTTTTTGTAGCCCATGTGGGTGTGATACTATCACTATGAGCTTATGATTGCCTCCAGAATATTTACACATTACTTTTGTGTTAAGATCATCACATTCTTCGAATAGATTTTTCAGATTTTCCCATAAGTTGATGTCATGGGTCACACAAGTGATCTCAGCTGTGTCTTTCTTGGAGTCACTGACCTTTATTCTTAACCCAAAAATTTTAGTAAAAGTACTCCCAGTATCATAAAATAGGTCACATCGTGAAGATAATGCTTCCTCCGTGTTAAATATCACATGTTTTGCGGTACACACAATGATTTCTCCCCATGCGGTTGCAGGTGTAAGGGAACTTTCGCACTTCTTACATGGGCATGTCTTTTTGGTCTGCTGATCAAATTTTGCCCCCACTCTTACAACCCATCCAGTGCCCCATTTCGACTCAGTTTTAACATTTCTCTCTGATGAAATAGTGCCCAATTTCAGGCGACATACTAAGTTAGCATGGCTTTTGATTAGGTTAAAGAGCTGGGCATCTCTGTATCCTTCGGGCAAATGATTTACACTGAATTCATTTATGGGAATCAACTCCTTGTGTCTGTGTTTCTTAGGACAGTGATTCATATATTTATGTAAGTCACTCTCTAGGCCATAACAAGTCTCTAGGTCATCTGAAAATGAAAAAAAAAAAAATAAGTGACTAATTGTGAGCACACAAAGAGAACAGAGCTGTAGATAAAATTCAGGGTAAACTCCAAACCCAGATCTAAATTCTCAAGAGTCTGTAAGTAGCACTAAGAGAACTATGTTCAAGTTTCATGTCATGTATCTAATCTGAAGCAAAAGGAAAATTTGAAAAGTAAGAATCAGTGGTCTATCTTATTGTGACCGTGTGGTCAGAAGGATTTAATTTTAGACTGAGAAGTTGATTTTCGATCTAGTCTACGTTGTTTATTTGTGCTATGTTGGCATTATCTCATACGGTAATGGATGATCTAGAGGAAACAAACTTTTGCAATCTTTGAGGATAACAAACTAGTGAGACGCTAGAGTCAGTTATAGCCATCTTGGCGCTGTCTGACACCAGAGAAACACACCTTGGTTGAGTAGGAAACTGCGAGACGTGTGACTCTGATAACATGTGGCAAAGAGTATCTCATGTCATCCAAGCAGGGCATAAGACACCTGATTCGCTCCTTAGAGAGAGGTGGGCGTAACGTGCCGGACATATGACGTGGCTGTCATATGGTATAGGTAAGATTTAAACTAAAAGAGTTGAAGACTCGAGTCAGAAGTAGCCGAATCATCATTTGTGCGATATGCATCCTCGCATGATACGCCAGTGAAGTTGCAGGACTTGATATCGTCTATGTTGTGTCTGTACTAAGAGAATTATCAACATCAAGGTATGCTTACTGTCACGAGAGGGTTAGATGTTATTGAAATTCTTTAGTATCCTGGACACAAAATTGTATCAGGTGATACCAGGATAGTGCCAGATAAGAGTCTGGTCTTATAAGAAATACCCCCTTCTCTGAAAAGAGTAAGGGTGTATAGACATCAAAGGTAGGATCAAACTGTATAAGTTCCTAGAGAAGATGGTAATGTATTACTCTAAGTCCCTACGTGTTCCCTCTCCAGATCCTCCTCTGTTAATTGTATTATTATTATTAATAACTCTGCTAGGGGTAATAACTTAATTATCTACCAACAGAAACTGTAACTTAACTTAAAGAATTTAAGTAAATCTGCTGGTAAATATTTACAATTTATTTTTACACGTTTTCTTTTCTTGTGAAAATCTTTCGCTGAATTCAAAAGTTGATTACAAAATTAAATAAATAAAAACACTTGCAAATTGTTAAAATTATTTAGTCTTTTATCTTTGTATGAACGTTCTTTCTAGGCTGAAATCACTGTAGGTGTAGACTGTCTGTAATTTATGATTTATTTTATCTTCTTCACAGTTATTGGAATTTAGTAACCACTGACTAGGACGTTTGCCTAGCGAAAATGCACTGTTTATTCATCATAGCCTATCTAGTTTGTGGTGATGCTGTGATAAACTATACAGTAGCCTTGGGTGGCTACTTAGCTTGAGGTCTTGATTTGGTAGTCTGTTCCACCTTGGGTCTGGCAAGAAGACTGTCTCGTCCAGGCTTTTGGATCTGGGTGACCGGCCCTGTATCATTAAAGGGCACTCGCACCTCTGAATCCTATAATGGAGTCTGGCTCCTAAAGTGGCAGGTAATTGCAGGATGTAACCTGAAAATAATTTAATTTCACCACTGTATTGCCTGTCTCTATCTCCCTATCACAGAAGTAGGAGATGAGAGATACTTTTCAGACAACAGAGTGCAGGTAGACGCACAGGTCACATCAAGTCAGCATTAATACAATTCAGTTCACTGTGAATACAATTTTCCTTCAAATTCTTAGAGCTATTTGTCCATGATTCGCCTCCATAAAGTTATTAGGTTTTGTGGGAAAATACCAAGTGATATCTTAATCAATGCAGTAAAACAATTCCTTTCATCCTCCCTCATGTTCCTGGTATGTGATCCATTCCATCAAGAAATAATTCTTTAAATACTTTTCTAAAACTATAGACACAACCTTGCTACCATTCTCAATCGATTTGAATATTTTCACAAGCTTGGCTTTTGCCTTCAGAAAATTACACCGTAGTTCAAACACATTCTACACACTTTCTAACACACACTGTAATTAATCCATAAAAATACAAACATATATATATATTTATACATTCTTTCTTACCCTCAGGCACACACAGTCGAGCTGTTAATGGTTGTAATGGTCTGCTCTCAGATACATAAGGCAAAGGCACTACGCATTAACACTTGTGTTACCGCTCACTGTGATTTTTTTAAAAATGACTGGCCCCATTTCGTTAGCGTACACGTTATTTATAGTGTGAGGTCAGGCGTCCGAGGGGTTTCCCTGCTCGCTAATATTTGCATCAGAAATTTTTTTGTAAAATCTGCCTAGTTGTGCAAATCAGGAAAACTATGATTTTATTTATCTACGTTATTCCTGGAGCGATTTTCTTCATCTAAAGCTTTAAATACACTCTGTATTATTCTACACCTTCAAAGCTACTAATCTGTTACTTTCCTAAATGCATTTATTTCTATGCGTACTTTAAACAGCCAAATTATGGATTAACCTGAGGCCTCGATGCATTCAACCAAAGATTTCTCCCGTCCTATACTACTGATCGTGAAAGTCTCTGCACAGACGTGCAGAGCAACATTCCCGCTGTAGAATTAGAGATCTCTTCCAGGTGGTACTTCTTTCCTACTTATGTAATTAAATGGCATCCTTCACTCGGTTGCATGGATTAGTCCTAGCCATTTTGTCTGTTCAATGCTTTAGTAAACACGGCAGAAAAGTACCTTCCGATTGGTCAGTGTATCAAGCAGTTCCTATAAAGTATGGCGCGCGGTTTTGTCAGAGTATACAGAAGGACGTGTTGTGAAAACAGACCAACTCACGACACTTACCAATGAGTATATTTTATAATACTTTAGATTTAGTAATATTAGACGTTTCAGGTTTAGGAATTAATGCTGTTTTAATGAACAAGAACAGCTATGCTTTGGACCCCTGAAGGAAAACGAAAGAGAGGCCGACCAAAAACAACCTGGCGGAGGACTGTGGAGGCTGAGATGCAAAGAATGAACCAGAGTTGGGGCACTGTACGAAGGATGGCCACCGACCGAGTAAAGTGGAATCAATTTGTTGTTGCCCTACAAGATGCCACTAGGCGTGATGGCCACTGACTGTTTAGACGGTCGGCGGCTAAGGATCAAAGAAGAAGAAGAATGATGTTCAGAGTTTGTCTATAGTGTGACAGAAGCTTATTGACGATTTATGTGTTTTCTAGTGTAATTTGATGTATGTATTATCTTCAACTGTAAGATATGAGTTAATGTACTAAGTGATTTTATTAGAGAAATTCTAGTGTCACATTACACTGTATACAAGTGTGTACTTATTATAATTAGTATTATTATTAGAGTGGTGTTAACTAATAGTTATATTGCATTCTTATGAACCGTAACTGGTTGATTTCACATCAGTGATTATTGTGAGAGAAATATTAGCGTACCTTCTAGCTCCACGAGTAGCATGTGCCTATTACATTTAGTAGAGAGATGTAAGAATAGAGTATATATCTGCTTGTTCTTTAGAGCAGCTAGGCCTCTCATATAAAGATAAAATGAGGTCATTTTAACCAGTGCACGTTGTGTAATATAGAAGTGCTTACTTAAAGTTTTCTCTCACATGATGATGTAGTTAGTATTTAATAGGAACATGAAGGCATTATTGCTGACCGAGATATGTTTATTGTTGATTACATATACATACAGACCCACGTGAATACAAACACCACACATACATACATGGACATATAATCACATGCACTAGCAGATTTGCACACATGCGTATGTATTATTACGTAGATGATGTTTGTTAATTGGTGCGATGCTAGTTTATTTTGTTTCAGAGAGTCTAGCAGTCTGTGCTGGGTTATACGGGGTTACATTGAGATTACCTACATAGTAGTAAACCTTGTGGACAACATTGTTCGCTGTGTGATTTATTTGCTACCTGATAGGGTTTCATGAATAAAAGTGGGACCCCTGACATCAAGACAGTTTTTCTGTGACTGCAGAACGTGTATGTGAAAATAGGCCAGAGAGAGTGACGACAACATAACACACATATTCAAGAATTATTCTTCTTCTTCAAACATCGTCTTCGCACTGTCACAAAAATGGCGTCGTTGGCAGGATCCTTACAGACGGTGTAGTAAAGAGTCATTTGCAGAATACTGAAGACTGCAAGAGAGCACTACAATCTGTGAACACCAAAGATATCTGAGCCAGACCTAGCAGTAGTATTACAACACCCAGCACAGACAGATCAGCACATCTGTCCAGTACATCCCTTCAGTGAAGAGTTAGTCCAGTGAAGATTTGCACCACCATAGGCCCAGTGAATAAACGCACCAAAATAGGCCCAATGTTTTACGCCGATTGTTTAACTCTTTTTAGACATGATATTTTGTATCATTTTCTGATACTCTAACATATGTGACCTATAATGTGCCTTATTCTATTTTAATTTGAAGTCTACCTTTGAGTGTTATACACCAAATTGTTTGTAATTGAATGGTAGATCATACTCAGGTGCCACAAAAACTTTTTATTGATTTATATTTATGATGGTTTTTAAATTATGAAGGAAATTTAATAGAAAAAAAGTACATAAAAACTGTGAACATGACAAATCACATTTACTAAATAAAAAAACAACAAAAAAGGGTGTCTGTGGGGGGGGGAGAAGAAAGAATGGTCCCAAAAAGTCACATTTTATTGTAGTTAAATCAATTCTGTAATATATACTAAAGATTCAAATCAATCCAACATGAACCAATCAAATGATGCCCATTTTTTAACATGTTACATAACTAACCTTTTTTTTTAAATATTCCTAAACTACCTAAAACTGTACACATGGCAGTTAAGGGACTAATCTTATTTATGACACATTATTTTAGTGTAACATGACCTTTTTCACAGCAAAATATCACAATAATGATGGTGACAAACTAAACATTATACACATTTATAATTTCCACTAAAACGTGAAGTATCCTTAAAAGACAATTCCAACCTGCATAAAAACAACAAACAAACAAAAAACATGTCACAAACTTGACATCTAAATCTTGTCTTTCTTCCAGTCATGGAAATCTGATAACATGGTTTACACCTGTCGTTTATCTTTATAGACTGTAGGTACATGGAATGTCCAAAAAAAAACAACCCTAGTGGCTTTGATACAAGAGCCTGATTGTTAATCAGAATCGACGTCACCGCACTCCAGGCAAAGCTATAGGTGCTGTCTCCCTAAGCAAATGTCAAAGGGTATGAATGCTAATTTTTCCTGTTGCGTGCTGGCTCTATACATGCCAGATGCATCCTCTCACACGTCCATCCCTGCTGGTCTTACATTTGATACTAAATTCCAGCAATCTTAGAACTGATAATTTATTGATTACAGTGTCATTCTCTAATAGGTGATCATTAATCGCCCTCAGTATCTCTCCCTTATCCATATCGAATGCATCTACTATAGGTGCTCTTGAAGCTAGTCCGTCAGCTCTTTTACTGCCGCGTACCCCTGCATGACCAGGACAGTAGATCCACACCAGTTCCTAAACATTTGAGGCTTCTATTGAGGTTTTCCATTCATGCCAGAGACATTCACTTTGGACACATCATCATGCACACCCTGATCAGTTCTTTAGCAAAATCTAGCTGGCCATGTAGGGCTAGTCATTTTAGTTCCTCTACATCCCCCCTCCCCCGTGTAATTCTCAAGGTCTCTAAAGCGACAATGAAAGAATAGTACTACTGCACTCTCAGGCATGTTGTACAAGGCCACTAATACGAGGTTGTGTACGGAGCCTGGCAACCTCAACATGTAAAACTAATTGCTACAGAAACCACAGCTACAAGAGCTTGATGCAGGCTTCCTGGAAGGTGACTAGCTGTTGTAGTGGCTGCATGCTTCACAGGGAGTGCAAAGGAAAATGATGATGATATCTAGATGTCTAAAGGATGCCAGCCTTGAAATGAAATATTTTTATTAGCCCTAACAATGTCCAAGAAGGTGAAACAAGTTTTCCAATACTGTCTTCGGCCTGTCTCTCTTCTGTCTGTAACATAACCATTCTGGTCCACAGACAATTATAAAGATATTTTTTTTAAATCAGAGACGGCCAATTTGTGGAGCTGATACAATAGCAGCATACATCAAGAAGGCACTAATGCAGTAGAATTCTTCAGGAGTTACATCATACCACCCGGCAAAGATAACAGATTCTTGAGGTCAATGTTGTTGGGAATATTCCTTAGTAAACTTGCACATGTAGTTAGCAATCTCATTTGTAAAATAAAGCTTGGAGATGTCAGTGGGCCTAAAAAACTATTTGGCCTTCTTCTCTTGTCATGATCTCTGACAGCTGCAGAACTTTGTAGAAACAATCAAAACAAAGACAAGAGCAGACCCCATCAATGCAACATCAACAGCTAAGCACACCTACACTGGACACAATCTACCAGTTTGGAAACAACAGCACTTCCCCGGACTGATAGAAAATATTCCAGGAATTGAGAGAAAGAACAGCCAGGCTGAAACAGAAAGAAGAGTCATAACCACAAAATCCACAGAGAAAATTCACACAAGAAACATTTGGATCCATGCATACACAGATGGATCAGCACACAAATAATGGAGGTGGATGAGTCTTTCTGAGCTTAAGCAATCTATCTATCTATAACCCTCCACTCCCAAAGGAGCATAGGCCTTCAACAAACACATGCCAAGTCCTCCTGTCACGTGCCATCATCTCAAGTTCTTTCCACGTTCTCCTTATCATTTTCATCTCTGTTTCCAGCTCTCTTCTCCATGTACTTATTGGTCTACCTCTGCCTCTCTTGCCCTGGGGGTTCCAGAACAAGGACTGCCTTGTAATGCTATCAACAGGTTTCCTCAGTGTGTGTCCTATCCATCGCCTTCTTCTCATCTCTTGTTCCACTGGCACTTGTCTAGTTCTTGTCATCAGTTCCACGTTGGTAACCTAGTCATACCATTTTAATCCCTCTATTCTACGCAAGCACCCATTTATGAAAGTCTGTAGCTTTTTGGTTGCTGTCTTCGCTGTTCTCCATGTCTCAGAGCCATACAATAGGACTGACTTCACATTTGAGTTGAAGATTCTTATTTTCGTGTTGGATCCGATTTCTCTTGATCTCCATATATTTCCCAATGCAATGAAAGCTCCTCTTTGCTTTTTGTATTCTTATTTTGATATCACTGTCTGTCCCTCCAACTTTGTCTATATTGCTGCCAAGATATGTGTACGATTCTACATCTTGTATTGGTGCTTCTTCAAGTTCAACCCTGTTTTCATTACCTGCATTTATTCTCATTATCTTTGTCTTTTCCCTGTGTATTTTCAGACCCAATTGCTGTGACCTCTCATCGAGTGTTTTCAATTTGTCCTGCATCTGATTATGGGACAGAAGAGCCAAGTCATCTGCAAAATCCAGATCATCCAACTGCTTAGTCAGAGTCCACTGGATTCCATTTCTGTTGTGTGTTGTTGATGTTCTCATAACCCAGTCTATTGCTAGTAAGAAAAGAAATGGAGACAAGAGGCATCCCTGTCGCACTCCTGTTCTTATCCCAAATGGTTCTGTAAGCCGTCCTTCATGAAGAACTCTGCATGTCATGTCTTCATATGTTTTCTTTATTAAATTAATGATCTTCAGGGGAACTTCATAATGCCTTATCAATTTCCAAAGTGATTCTCTGTCTACACTGTCAAATGCCTTTTCGTAGTACACAAATCCGATGTATAGTGGTGAATTCCATTCCAGACTTTGTTCAACTATTATTCTCAAAGTGGCTATCTGGTCTGTACAGGATCTGTTTTGTCGAAAACTTGCTTGTTCATCTCTCAGTTTCTTGTCTATGGACTCTTTTAATCTCTCAAGGATAATCCTATTTAATACTTTTCTTGGCACTTATAGTAACATTATTCCTCTATAATTTGTGCTCTTGTAAATTTCCCTTCTTAAGCAACTTAACCAGATATCCTTCCTTCCATTCTGCTGGTATCTCTTCCTTTTCCCAGACTTTACCAAGTAATATATATAACATCTCTGTAGCCGTGTCGATATCTGCTTTGATGGCCTCTGCTGGAATGCCATCAGGTCCAGACGCTTTTCCATTTCTTTGAAGCTTTATCTTTCTTCTTCTGTCCTTAGCCGCTGACCGACAAAGCAGTCCGTGGCCAATACGCCTAGTGGCGTCTTAGGGCAACAAGAAATTAATTGTTGTTCCGTTACGCCTAGTGGCGTTTATAGGTACAACAAAAATTAATTGTTGTTTCCATAATCAGAATGGCTAGCAAGCGGGTGATCAGCCCGCTGTGATTTGAAGCTTTATGGCTTTCTTTATTTCTTCCTTCGTTGGTCTTTCACCATTAATTTGTAGCTCTTCTTCCGCTGGCTGGATGTCCGGGGGGTTTTGTGGAGCTGGTCTATTGAGAAGGTCCTCAAAATATTATGTCCACCTCTTCATTTGCTCTTGTATATTGCTGAGCAGTTTTCCATTCTTGTCTTTTATGAGGCAACTTGTTTGCTTGTATTTCCCTGTCAGCTTCTTTGTGCTGTTATACAGTTCTCTCATATTTCCTTTGGCTGCAGCATCTTCTGCCTCTCTTGCCAACTCCTCAATATACTTTCTCTTGTCTCTTTTAATACTTCTTCTTACTTCTTTGTTTGCTTCTGTGTACACTTCTTGAGCCTTGGCTTTGGAACTTCTGGTTTTGCTTGTGTTTAAATCTGCTTTCTTGTTTTTTCTATCTTTTATCTTATTGATGGTTTCTGTTGTTATCCATGCTTTTTGTTGTCATTCCCTTTTCCCCAGTATTTCTTCACATGTCTCATTCCATACCGTTTTGATTTGCTGCCAATAGTCTTCTGTATTCTCTACATCTTCCAGCTGTTGGAGCACTTGGAATTTGTTGGATATTGTGACCGCAAATTTGTCTCTTGTTTCTTGATTTCTTAGATGTCCTACATTAAATTGTTGTCTATAATTTTGCATTGTTGCATATCTCTTGAGTTTCATTTTTACTTTGGCTATCAGAAGGTGGTATCAGATGCCACATCTGCTCCTCTATATACCTTTACATCCTGCAATGATGATCTAAACTTCTTGTTTATGCATATATGATCAATCTGATTTTCTGTTCTATGGTCTGGTGATATCCATGTTGCCTTGTGTATTCTCTTATGTGGAAACATGCTTCCTCCTATAGCCAGTTGATTTGAAGCACAGAAGTTTGAGAATAGTTCCCCATTTTCATTCATTATTCCTAGCCCATGTTTTCCCATGACTTCTTCAAAGCCGGTGTTGACTATACCTATCTTTGCATTCATGTCACCCATCAAAATTGTGATGTCTCTTCTTTTTCCATAATTTCCTGTAGTCTAGTATAAAATGCTTCTTTCACAGACTCTTCTTTGTCATTAGTTGGTGCATAACATTGGATGACATTTACATTTATTTTCTTTTTAGCTGTTTTGAAAGTAGCTGTTATTTTTCTCGGTCCAATGGCTTCCCATTCAATGAGTGCTTTCTGTGCTTCTTTAGATAACATAAGAGCTACCCCTTCACTGTGGTGTGAACTTACGTCTTCATGTCCTGAGGACAGCACCAATTCACCTGTGATGAGTTTCTTCTTGTCTATCCCCTTCTACTTTGTTTCACACAGTCCCAGAACCTCGATTTTATATTCCCTCATTTCTGCTGCTACTTGTGCCACTTTCCCTTGTTCGTTTAATGTCCGAACATTCCAGGTGCCAAATCTGGAAGTTCTCCTAGAAGAAAGAAGGTTAGTCAGTAACACAGACTCCTTTCGGCTTTCTCTGTGTTGCATCATACGCCTCCCTGCGAGAGGACCTTCCCCTGTCTTGGATGGCTATGTTTTATTTTCCTTAATTGACTTGTCCATATTTGTTGAAGTTTTTTGTGGTTTAAATTGTTTACAGGATGGGGTAACCAGCCCCATGCCCAACCCTCCTTAGTCGCTTTCTGCGACATGCTTGGCAGGGAACAGTGTTACTATTCTTTGCTCCCCTTTCGGGCCCCGGTAACACACGGGTGAGATTGTAGTACATTTTGGACTATATTGTCATCATGCAGTGAAACATTTCTAAACTATGGAAGCAGGTTCATTTGGGATCTAGTAGTTAACTTATCAGTAGCGTCTTGAAGTTAGACATTTGAACCAAACATCTTAGAAATACCATTATTGAACTAAATATCGTTATCGAACTAAACATCATTATAAAAAAATAACATTGTTGACCTAAATACCATTATCAAACTAAAAATATCATTATCAAACTAAATATCATTATTGAACCAAATACCATTATTGAACTAAATACTCTTATTTAACTAAATACAGTTATCAAACTAAATACCACTATTGAACTAAATATCATTATTAGCTAAATACCATTAACAAACTTAATACCATTATCAAACTACATATCATTATCGAACTTAATACCATTTTCAAAATAAGTATCATTAAGCAACAGCACACAACAAAAGATGTCAGTCGCAGCAGGAAAATTCTCAATTAACTTCAGAGCAGAGCCTTAAAAACTGCAGCTGAAGTCCTAATGACAGAAGAAAGTTCAGAGAGACCAGTAGCTTTCTTCACAGATCAAAATCTCCTCAAAGTTCTGCAGCTATTAGAGATTAGGACAAGAGAAGAAGGCCTAATAGTAATTGCAATGCTGAAGAATCAGAATAATGCCGACCTGGATGACCTAAGAGTAACACTTCACAAACTATGTCAGCATTTCAAAAGAGTTGAGATACAGTCGATCTGATCTCACTGCAACATCCCAGGAAATGATGAGGCTGATAGATTGGCAAAGGAAGGGGAAATGTTACTTCAACTTGACACAAGCATAACTTATGAAAAGGCCAAGAGTTTTATCAAACGCAGATACAGGAGCAAGTGGGAATCAGAGCATCCAGGCTACCAAAATATTATGCATATCACCAGCTCAGCAGGAGTGAACAAGTGGTAATCTTCAGACTTCGCACAGGTCACCATAGATTGGGATACCATCTATTCAACAAGTTAAAGATAGGAACTGCTGATGAGTGTAACTGTGGCACCAATAATATGACTGCCGAACATCTGCTTCAAAGGTGCCCAACATATGAGGAACAGAGAAAGAGCATATCACCACCACCAGTACCATTCCTGGAAAAACTCTACAAAGATATCAATAGCTTCAAGCTGATCACTGCTTTCATTGAACACATTCAAGCAGACGTCTGAGGGTGAATGAAGAAGAAGAACCCTCTCAGGCATAAATGGTGGAGGCATGGGAGGTGGGCCTTCATCATAACCAAGAAGAACACACATTTCAACTTAATACAGACCAACAAAGAAAATCAAAATCAGTTTGTTGCACAAAAAGGGACTACCAAGTGTCAGATTTTTTAAGTACCTCTCCTGCAGTGACAAATGCACTTGTGCCCTACAGTCAAGTGATTAACTAAGCACATGCCAATTATGACTGCTGCCTCTATGACTTACAGTTCAGTATCAAAGTCTTCCTGCGTATACTGCCTGTCTTCTCTCACCGCCACACACACCAAACCCTTTTCCCGTTCAATCTTTTTATTTTTCCCAACCAACAATTTTGACAAAGTAGAAGAAATCTTGAAACATGAAACAACAATGCTATAATACAAATGAAACTGTACCTTGAGGATGAGATTCCAAGTTGTGGACATCATGTTTTACTTTCTTACTGAAGGAACTCTTAGCTTCCTTCTTTCTCTTAGTCGGTAATGCTATATTCAGTGAACAGTCTGAGACATTTTGATCACCTGACATATCTGTTCAACTGGTTATTGCAACTGTCAGTGTAAGACACTCATGTGATACAACAGTTTTCTGAAATGAACAGAATCAGAATTTAATCCATCTTGATACAATTAAGTAAGTCTATTTAAAACCTAAGTGACAGTCTACATTAATATAAATTCTGTAGTATAAAATGGCAGATGTCAACAACATTGATAGAAAGAGAATACTTTGTGTCGAGTCAATCCTATTGTATGGCTCTGAAACATGGGGAACAACAAAAAACAACAACCAAACAGCTACAAAACTTTCATAAGTGGGTGCTTAAATAGAATAGAAGTAGAGAAGTGGTATAACAAGATCACTAATGTAGAGCTGATGACAAAAACCAGACAAGTACCAGTGGTACAAGAGATGAGAAGGTGGTGCTGGAGATGGACAGGACACATTGAGGAAACCTGTTGATTGCATTACTAGGTATTCCTTGTTCTGGAATCCTCTGGGTAAGAGAGGCAGAGGGAGACCATGGAATGCATGGAGAAGAGAACTGGAGACAGACATGAAGGGGATGACAAAGAAAGACCTTGAGTTGATGACATAAGAAAGCAAGACTTGGTATAAGTTTGTTGAAGGATGTCACGTGACAGGAAGACTTGGTATAAGTTTGTTGAAGGCCTATGCTTCTTGGGGAGCTGAGAGGGTGATGATGATACTCTGTGCATACAGTGACATGAAAAGGTTATAGTTCATGTGTGTACATCAGACATGAGAAAGATAGTAGGGAGTACGACGGAGAGTAAACAGAGCTTCACAGAGATGTAAAAATGTGAGAGTACATGGAAGAATCACAGGTAAGGTGGCAATCATCTTTAAACTTTAGACACTAACTTCAAAATGCCTGAAGAAACTTGTCGTCAACCTAAGGTTGTTGAAACTTGTCCTGGATCAACAGAGGTGACAGATAAAGGATTTCACTGTTCCTTGTAAGTCTGGCACTCCTGCATCAGAAGTTCAGCTGTAAAACTGGAAGATCCAGAAATAAAAGGTTTAGAGTCAGTTTTATAACTGAATGGTAATTTATAACTGAATGGTAATTTATAACTGAATGGTAATTTATAACTGAAAGGTAATTTATAACTGAATGGTACAACAAAAACAGAAAACGTTTTGGAGCTTACCCTTCATCAGCAACAGTCACAAGCAGGAGACAATGATAAGAAATATTGATAGGTTAAGAGAAAAAGACAACAGACAATGCAATCACATAAAATAAAAAACTAGATGAACTAAAACAAACATAAGATAAGCAATCCAGAATGATGAAAATAAATAACACATTCAAAGTAAATATTTTGTGTCCTTGTACTAATTAATATTATGAAAAACAAACCAAAAGAAAGTTTTGGCAATGCTATATAATGACATATTTTCAATCATCATACCAGGTTATATTTACTGAAGTAATTGTATGTTTGAATCCAGACAGAAAAAACAGAACACCTTCAAAATTACTTGGTCACAGATCTGATTCTAAAGGGGTCTTAGCTACAGTAAGAGGGCTCATGAATATCTTGGTTAATGTAATGAAATGAAACTGTAGAACAAGACCACATAAAAGGTTTAATGAAGTTACCTAAACGGCCTCATGCCGGCTGTGAAACAATTAGTGAACAATGGAATAGGGGAACCACAGATGTGATTGCATCATTAATTTAGCTGGATCGCCCTAGGTACATAGTAAATAGTTATTTACTATTAAAAGGCCTTGGGTTTCCCCCCTTTTTTTTTTTTCTCTGACCAGCGGCACTCGAGCTTTCCAGCTCTTTTGGCCCAATGACATGTCATTGCGAGGCTGGGGGGTCAGTGGACTTTCCTTCCAACCCGGTCAGGAGCTTTGCTCCTTCCCATCCACACAGGATTTATGTGCAGGAGCCGTTCAGGTTATTCAGTCAAATTTCCGGTCATAAACATTCCTTCAAACGCTGACGCCCGGGTCGTCAGTACAACGCCGTAGCCATTACACCAGCGCGGCTCCCGGGTTTCCCCTCTTAATGTGTTTAAAAATGGATTATAGGGCAATTAGTGCACCAACTGGCAGAGTGGTTAGAGCTTCCAAGGCAAAGTTATAAATTTCAAAACCAGGTAGCATCATTCGCTCGTCTGGGACCTCAAGACGCAGCAATAGAGACCGCAGTCAGCGACTCATAGCTTGACTGCCTGCGTCAGGACCAGCGAACCAGAGCTGGTCAAGACCGCACTCCACCTCCATGTGGTGGTCCTGGAAACAGTCTGCAGCTGTGCAGGCTGGCTGAGCGAGTGTGGATCGAAATGGGAAGGCAAACCCGGTCCTAAAAAATGCCGTGCAGAAGTCGGATGTGTCGACCGAAAGGTGCAGATATCACAGCTACGTTGTAAACAGACACAACGCAACCACCGTCCTTTTCAGGGCGAACGAAGAAGAAGAAGAAGATTTGCTCGTCTAGCCTAGGGTGGCCATATTGTTCATCACAAAAAGGAGGACAAATGCCATTTTTTGTCATAAAAAGGAGGACAAGGGAGGACAATGTTTATAAAAAGTAGGACGAAAAGTAGGACACCTTTATTCAATAACTACAAGACGCTAAAACATTTTTTTTTTACGTTCAAACAATAAGCTAATAAAATCACATTGATTTTGTGCCTACTTATATTTTTCTGATGATAAAATCTTCTTCAATAAAGTTGGGCTACGTTTTAAATATGCATAGAAATCAGAGCATAAAAGCTCTTTGAAATTGTACTGCACAAGTAGAGTGCCTTTAATGGAATCTTTCCTTCAGTGCTTCCAAAGCTGCTTCAGTAGAATGTTGTGCTATCACAGAAATGATAATAGCAGCTGTTTTGGTGTTGGCACATGAGAATTTGCAGGCAGTTTCTGAATCGTGGAAAGCATTCTTGAGTAACACTATAGCACAATCCATTGATCTGAAAGAGTTGTGATGTTTTACAGTATGAAAAGCAAAAGCACCCTCGGCCGCGGAAACTTTCCTCTCTTATTTCTTTAGTAAAATAATGTCAGTTTTGATTGCAAACAATCAGACGCAAGTGCTGTCTTGTGCTTTTCTGTTTCTTTATGTTTTTTTTTTTAAAAATCAGCTGCACCTTTTTTTGCCACTGATACAAATGTGCCGCCTCTGCATACAAGACATTCTGCTTCATACTCTTGTCGACCACTAGCAAAGCACTGAATTTTTTTTTTTCAATTCATCCGCAAACACATACTTCCGTTTTGGCATTTTGCGCGGGTATCATAAATATAATATAATGCCATTAATCAATGGTACATTCGATGTTAAAGTTAAAATTATTTGAAAAATTCAACAGACGAGGTTTTAATTTTAACAAACCCATTACTATACTAGTAACTACTCATGTAATTTTTCATAATAAACAAATTGTAATAAATATAAAAGCAGTACAAACTAAGGTTAATATTGTTTGTAATTTGCATTAGACAACGAAGTTATAATTGACTAAATCCAGCCCCAAGTTCTTATTTATGCCGTTTTGTGTTATATTTTCCCTTAACAAATGCCAATAAACCTAAACAGCGTTTAACCTGGGTTAAAATATGATAGTAATCTTTTATAAACTATTGAACAACATGACAACTCACGTTAGTAGTTGTTGGCAATTTGCGCGATCCGTCGATTTTGCGGAGATTCTTAATTCTGACAGAATTTCTGTTCTCAGAAATCGGATTCCAGTAAATATTTTTCAAAATCATGTCTTTCGTGTTAGTAATTTAGCCAATCACATAAAAGCCGGATATTTCAACATTTAAAAAAAATCCGGCCGGACGCTCAGTTTTGTCGCAAAAAAGCCGGGCAAATCCGGACGTCTGGCCACCCTAGTCTAGCCAGCTGTAAATTCTTAGGCTACCTGACTACTCTTAGGTTAGAGTTAGGAAGGCAAAGGCAGTGAGGTTGGGAACTGGTCACCCCACCTCATAAAGCTGAGACCTAGTCGAGTGAAGTCTCTTACACTTCTCTCCCTAAGGCAGTATCTGCTTTGGGGACTACCTTTTACAGCTAAAATAAGTTCTCTAAAAAAATGGAGAACAAAAATGACAACTTAAAAAAAATCACACACTTCCATTCGTGGCTGCTTGGGCAGAATGATCATCACTCTTTGTTTTTCTTGTTCATCTCATGTGCAACAAATGTCTGCCACAGGTTTCTATTTCGAGTCATTTTTTCAGCTCTGTCCATGAAATTCAAGTTGTGTTGGCTCCTCCTTCTACTGTTTTTCATATTTTCTTTGACAGCCCAACTATTCTTTCCCTGAGAGTTTCAGTTTCGTGCATATGCTATATGCTTATGCTGGTTGTTTCCTGACGGTACGTTCTGGTTTTTTTTGTTCGGTTTTTGCCTTCTTCTGGCGAGGCGCGCTCCCTTCAACCTATTTGGTTATATCAGAGCGCATTTACCATCCAAAAAAGAAAAGTCAACTCTGTTGACTGCTAACCCCATCAGCGTTGATAGATACCAAGTCCTGAAGAAAAAAATAACATTATCTATCTGCTAGCATAAAGCCATAAAAAGGACTCGCCAGCTATGCCAACGCCCGAGCTTGTGGTACGTTCTGTTCATCTTTACTTTCTCTAATGTAGGCCCTACCTGTGTTAATTTTTGTCAGTGTTTGTTATTACATACTTGTCAGTTAACGTTATAAGCTTCGGGCCTAGCGGCACAGTGTATGATGTAACAGGCAGCATGTCAGTAAAATGGGTTCCATCTTAGGAGGCCTACATAGTGCCTCAACTCTATCGTACATCTCATGATTCATTATTATTTTTTTCTTTTTAAACAAAGTATCCGATGTTACAATTAGGATATATAGTGTAATAAATTCAAGACAATAAAGTTTTCCTTTTAAATATACACGCAAAATTGGTAGGCCTAATTTTGATTCTCCCCATCTACAGATGTGACGCCACTTTCCCGCATCTGCTGTTATTCACATTAGCACTATTTGGAATTGAAAACAATATCCAAATTATAACCCATCTCATGACGTTCACGATTCATATACATAAATGATGATGAAATTTTTTTTTTTTTTTTTTTTTTTTTTTAATTAATGTGTTTGCTACTTCATTTTGTAGCACGCCCCTTTCAACCATCTACCATGTACATGGATTTGTTGGTTATATCAGGACGTGTTTCTTTTATTGTAATATGTTTTTGTTTGTATTTGTTTTATATTATATTATCTCTAGTCGGTATTTTTCCTTTTGTAGTTATAGTTCAACATGGTTTTTAAAAAAAGTTCCAATATATGCTATTTTCTAAGTTAGTATGTTTTTGATTTTTACTGGATGGTTTATTTGGTTAATCTGTGTGTTTCTGGGGCGAGTCTTTCACCAGTTTGGACTACTGGTTCAATTCCTTATTTGATTTTTATATGTTAGCTTTAGTTTTTGTAATATAGTGTTTTATTAACTTTTGCATTTCTGAAGGGCTATTTGTGCCTATGAGATTTTCTACACTCATTTCTACCTTGTGGTTACTACAGTATGTCTTAATGTTTTGCCTCTGTTGGTCATATTTTTTGCAGTCCACTAGAAAGTGCCTAATTGTGTTTGGTTCTTGACACTCTTCACATGTGGGTTCCTCAATCATGAAATATCCAGTTCCCAGCTTGAGTCTCAGCAATTTTTTATTAATTGGTATTTTTAGTTCATCTTTTATTTGACATTTTTTGCTTGGTTTTTTAAGGATTTTATATGAGTGTCTTGCTTTTTTACTTAGGTCCCATGCTGTTATCCATTCTTTAGTTATTTTTTGAGCAATTAAGCTCTTAATTTCAAACTTCCCTAAGCCTACTTCAATTTGGTTATGGCTAGTTCTCCCCCCTTTGGCTTCTTTGTCTGCTAGCTCATTTCCTGCTATCCCCACATGTGATGGTATCCATGTTAGTGTTGCACTGCATCCTATATTTTGTAGATATGTATTAACCTGTAGTATTTCCTCTATAATGTCTGGCCTGCTGCCTTCTGTTCTGTTTCTGATTGCTAGTACTGATGATAGGGAATCTGTGAGAATGGTTACTTTTTTTGGTGGATTTTCTGCAGCTATTTCTAAAGCTTTTAGGATTGCCACTAATTCTGCTGTAAAGATAGATGTATTACTTGTTACTTTGTATCTTTTATAAATTTTTAATTTTGGTATTGCTATTCCTGCTCCTAATTGTCCTTCTTCATCTTTGGACCCATCTGTATATATAGTTAGGCTATTATTTGTATACCGTTCTATGTACTCTAGTGTTTTACTTTTTGCTGAGATTATGTCGTTAGATTTATTTATGATCTTTGATAAGTGGGAGTCAGTTTCTGGCACTTTTAATTCCCATGGTGGGATCTTTGCTTTATACAGAGCACTACTGTTTATCGCATTAAACAGGTCTGGGTATTGATCCACTTCATCCATTGTTTTCCACCCTGACGGGTATCTATTATGGTTTAATGGAATGTGGCCTATGTACTGGTTACCCCTATCAAAGGTTTTATGTGCCGGGTGAGTTGGATCTTTTGCCACTCTTGCCCAGTAGCTGAATCTCAGTTCTTTTCTCCTTAGCTCCAGGGGTATAATGCCTAGCGCTACTTCTAGTGCTTCTGCTGATGTTCCCTTTGAGGCACCTGCTATTATTGACAGTGCCTGGTTTTGGACTGTGTCTAGTTTCTTCTTATTGCTTGGGGCGGCTGATGCATAGACAACACTGGCATAGTCAAGTTTGCCTCTAATAAATGATTTATAGAATGTTAACATTGTCTTATTGCAGGCGCCCCAACCACTTCCTTTCATATATCTTAGCATATTAATAAGTCCTCTACTGCTTTGCACTAAAAGGTCTATGTGTTTGTTCCAGTTTAGTTGCTGGTCTAGTACCATGCCAAGAAATCTAGTTGATTTTGCTGTGCATACTTTTTGCTTATTAATGCTTATGTCAATTATATTGTTTTTAATTACACGCCCTCTACTGAAAATCATTCCTATGGTTTTTTTAACGTTTAGATTAAATCCCCACTTGTTCATCCAGTCAGATACTTTATCTATTTGTTTTTGTACTGTTTTATAGAGGAATGGGAGATTTCTTCCCGTTCTCCATATCGCAGCATCATCTGCAAACTGAGATAGGTTGTTTTTTAAGTCCTTAAACTCGTCGCCTAGGTCGTTGACCATAATCGTAAAAATTGATGGTGATATTACTGATCCCTGGGGAATTCCATTCTGTTGCTCATATACCTCAGATCTATCATTGTTTATTTGTACCATGAAGTATCTATCCTGCAGGAAGTTTTCTAGGTAATTGTAGGTTCTGCCTACTATACCTAGTTTCCTGATTTTATGTAGTGCACCCTCCCTCCAACACTCATCATATGCTCTTGCTACATCAAGGAATATAGCTACTGTCTTTTCATTCCTTTTGAAGCCTGTTTTAACATCATGTTCCAGCCTCAGCAGTTGCTCTATTGTACTATGTTGGCTTCTAAAGCCTGCCTGGGTTGGACTGTACAAATTATGCTTTTCGAGATGAAATTTTAGTCTGCTGTTGACTATTGTTTCTAGAATTTTTCCTAGATGTGATGTTAACGATATTGGCCTGTATGAGCTGACATCATGTGCTTCCTTATCTGGCTTTAGTATGGGGATGACTACTGCTGTCTTCCATGAACATGGTATTTTTCCCGTGTGCCAGATTTTGTTGTAGAGGGATGCAATCACTCTTAGAGTTGTATTTGGTACCTTTTTGAGGATTTCATAGCTCAGAATGTCTTCCCCAGAGGTAGTATTGGTTTTTTCTGCTAAAGCTCTTTCTATTTCATCTACTGTAATATCTGCATTTAAATACTTAGCATCCTGTGTGGTTTCCATATTTTCTTCTTTTAATTTTTCTAGCAGTGTTTTTCGTCTATTTATTTCTGCCTTATCTAGACTGTCTATTGAACTAACCTGATAAAAGTATTTAGCTAGTATGTTGGCTTTTTCTCTATCTGTTTCAGCTCTCTCTGGTATTTTAATTGTTGGGATTTTAAATTTTTTGCTGTTTCCTCCTTTAATTGCTTTTAGTTTTCTCCAAACTGTAGTTATTTGGGACCTATGGTTTAATGTTTGACAAAATTTTCTCCAACTCTTTTCTTTAGCTCTGAATATTATTTTATTTGTTTCATTTCTTATTTTTTTATAGTTTGTGTAATTCTCTTCAGTTTTGGCTTTTCTATACTTTGTAAGGGCCCTCTCCCTCAATTTCAGTTGTTCTGAACATCTGTCTGTCCACCATGGTACTGGATTTTTATCTTTGTTTCTTTTCCTATTTTTACCTTTTTGTGTTGGTTTTAAGTGCTCAGGCATATTCCTGTTTGGTATATATTTTATTGCTATTTTTAAAATCTCATTTGTTAGTTTTTCTGCAAATATATCTATACTGTTAGATTCAATTTGTTCTATGCTTAGTTTACCTAGCTCTAATTGGAAGGACTCCCAATTTGCCTTTTTTAGGTTGAATGTGGGTTTCGAGCTTTTTGGACTAGTTCTATATTTGTCGTTTAGGTTTATTTCTATGGGTAAGTGGTCTGAGCTGGAGTCATTCAGTACTTCCCATTTAGTAGAGGCTAGGTTTGGTGTTATAATACTTATGTCTATTGCTGTATCTCCTCCACTGTTGCATGGGTTAACCCTTGTCACTGAGCCATCATTTAGTATGATTAGCTCAGCACTTTCAATGTAGTCCAACAGTCTTTTTCCTGCTGGATCATTACTGTTGTTACCCCATGCCTCATGGTGTGCATTAAAGTCACCTACCAATAATGTTCTTTGGTCTATTTGTGTGTTAATAGTGGCAATGTCCCTATCGGTTATATTACCCTTGGGGCTATAAATGTTTATTATTTTTAAGTTATCTGGCTCACTGTCTAATGTTATACTTATTCCTTCAATATTTTCTGTGTTGAATTGTTCCCAATTTAATATTTTGTAGTCTTCATGTATTAAAAAGGCCACGCCCCCTCCTCTTCCCTCAGGTCTATCATTTCTAAGTGTTATATACCCTTGGTAGTTCAGTTTTTGTTTGGGGTTCAGGAGGGTTTCTTGTATTGCAAAGATGGGTTTTGCCTCCTTATACTGTCCCATAAGAGACATCAAGTTCTTCCTGGCACCCCTACAGTTCCACTGGACTACTTTGATAGCTCTAGAGTCTTTGGTCCCCATTTAGTATGGTTAGCTTAGTTATGTTATTGTTTTTATTAGGTTTTTTGATAAGGGATCTACTTTTTTTGGTTTTGCACTTTACCTCTTATGTTCTCTACAAACTCATCATTCCAAGTAACCATTATACTCTGAACTCTTTCTGCGAGGTATGGTAGGTGTAGTTCCACTGTTTCCTTAAATTTTTTTTTCCATATTTTCTATAGGCCTAGCTCTTTCTCTCTCTATTTTTTTTAGGATTTCTTCATTAGCTTCTTTTATCTCTGCTATTTTTTTGAGGTCTCTCTCTATTTCCTTTTGTGCTGTTTTCATTTCTTCTAGTACCTGTCTGGCTTGGATGAGGATATGTTCCGTCTCTTCTGTGTTGTCATCTTCTTTACTGTTTATGGGTTCTTTCTGGATTTTTTCCTTTATGTCTTTCACTTCACTGGTTATTTGTTGTATTTGTTTCTTAATGATATTTTCTTGAGAGTTTTGGAGATGGTTGTTGGTTTTCTGTCTTTCTTTTATTTGCCAGAATGGTTTGTTTGTTTCTAGTGATTCTTTTAATATGTGTTTTGTCTCTTGATAGACTGGGCATCCCTGATACCTGGCACTGTGGTTACCCTGGCAGTTTGCACATTTTCTGTTTTTGTTTTCTCGTTTATAATCTTTGTCCTCCTTAGCCATTGGACAGTCCACATGTCTGTGTGCTCCCGCACAGAAACTACACCGTGTCGCTCTTTTACACACATGTTGGGTATGGCTAAAGCCTTGACAGTTTGTGCATTGTATAATGCTAGGTATGAATACCTCTGTCATTTTGGCTCTCTGGTGGAGTTTGACTTGCTTGGGTATTTCTGTGCCCTTTACACTTATCACTACCACTGTCGTATTCTTTTGCTCTTTGGTTTTGATTCTTTCTACTTTTTCTATCTCTGTTTGTGGGTTTTCTTTCGTTATGTTAGTGTGGATCTCCTCTTCTGTTAGGTTTGAGTCGACCCCTTTGATGACGAATCTTCTAATTTCCTTGATCAATTCAATCTTTACCTTTATCCCATGTGCGAGTTGTGCTTCTTTTGGGTTACTTTTTAATTCATGTAACAGTGCTTTGCCTTTTTCTGTGTTGTTTACAGTGATTGTTACTCCATTTCCATGTCTTTGCACTTTGTCAATATATTTTTTTCCTATTATTGCTTCTAGAATGACCAGGATTTTGTCATCCGGGAGAGATCTCAGTGTGGCTTCTGTTCCAGCTATCTGAGTTATTTTAATTCTGTTTTTGGTTTCTTTGTTTTCTCCTCCTCTGGTTTCCTGACTTTTTTTGCTTGTGGTCTCGTGGTTGTCTTCTTTCCTGTGTCCTGTCTGTTTGTTTGCTGTCCGGGTTCCTGCGTCTTCGTTTTTGTTGTTTCTGCTTACTGCAGTTTTAATTGCGCCTCCTTTCAGATTTTCCTTTATTGTTTCTATTTTGGGTCCAATTTCTGTGTTTCTGACTATAGGGCTAGTGATCCTGTAAATGACATCCAGTACTTACTCCAGTATCTAAAATATGGAGCAGATCCATGCACGTTGGTTAAAAGAGATGCGCTACGTGTAGTCGAAATAAAAACAAATATTCGATATATTCTCTCAAACCTAATGTGGTTCGCGAGTTATTGAAGGCGGAGCTTAAAGGTCTTCCGCGCTGCGTCCCACGACTAGCGGAAATTTAAAAAAAAAAAAAAAAAAGTACTACAAACTAACCACTGGATAATGGCGGGAAAACGCATTGCCCAGGATGATCAAATGTTGCCACTCGTATGTTTATCCACGTAGGGTTTTATTTTGTACCATCTGTGTTTTATTTTTAGGACCAATTTATGGTCCTCCTCCTCTCCCTCCTCCCCCAAAGCACAAATATTTTTTTATTTTGAAATACTGAAACATTTTTGTTCACAAGTAAATCTTGTGATAATATAAACAGAAAAAATAAACAGACCAAAAGGATACAACGGAATACAGTTACGAATAGACTGATTGCCTATAACTGTCATACAGTATCAAATGCTTATCTGTTATAAACGATTTCCATCCAAATCACTTATGGAAGATGTTAAAACAGGACGGTGCCACGAAAGATAAAAAGTAACGGGAGTCAAAGGACCGGAATGGCTAGGGAAGTCACTATTCTGATTCCAGCTGTATGAAACCAATTCACTTTCTAGTTGGCGCTGCCGTCCTTAACTCCAGAGCAGCCCCAGAACCCATTCAAAACTAGGAAAGTTGGTTTTGAACCTGTTATTAGGCAATTTTGACAAGAGAGGTAAGTGCTCTAACCACTCTGCCGGTCGGACGCTCTCACAAAATATATCTGGAAAAATTGACAAAATATAATAATCTATGACAAAGTTTAATGCGGTTATCATATCCGCAACGAGGGACGGCTGCAATTGATCTCCAACGTCTTCTGTCTCTTTTCTTGAGGGTGCACTCTGATAGACTCTTTCCTGTCATCTCTTGATGTTATCTTACCACTTATAGCGCTGTCTTTCCCTTGCATGCTTACCTTCAACTCTGCCTTATATTTTGGTCTTCTTTAATGTGGCCAAATTATTTTAGCTGTTTAATTTTGATCTTTTTTTTTAAATGTTTCTATTTATCCACATCTCGAGAACCTTTCTTCCAATTGTTTGTTCATTGTCCTTGTTTGTACACCATGCAGTAATGGCTAGTAACAATAACTGTACATTTTCCCGTAACACTCACTTTTTCTTGTGTGTACTATTGTGTCTTATGTGGTGCTTGTCCCTAATCGTTTTGCTGTAGCGCCCCTAGTGCCATAGCAAGTTTGTCTGCCTCCTCGTTGCCTAGAATGTTGCAATGGTCTGGTATCCACTTGATTATGCACTTGTTGAATCATTTGGCCAGGCTTTCAAGTGAGTTTATCAAATCTTTCAATTCCTTATCATTGTAGCTCTTCAGAGCTGTTATTATCTGTAAAGATTACTATCTGTTTTCTGCATGTGCTTTGCATTCAACATAAATTAAGCTGGAAGCATTAATGACTTTCCTTTAACTAACTTATGTCGAATATTCTGATTCGTGGACAACCAGAAGTAAAAACAACAAAGGAAGGCAAAACGTGGGCAGAAGCAGTTAAAAACCAAGGTAGGGACACCAGACATGATAAACTAGAAGAAAATAATAACCCAAAAAAAACCAATGAAAGAACCAAAAAAGACTCAAGACATCTAGCAACCCAGGCAGATCCCAAAAATACAGATGTAGAAAACATATGTCGTTTAAAGATAATGCAAGTAGCTGGTGAGGCTGTCAAGATCAAGGCATTAGATGAAGACAAAATTATAAACATCCTTGATCCTGTGTTAGGCAAAAAGGCGATAGCCAAAATTTCAAAAACCCATTTTGGCATAATAATTATCCCAAATCAGAGTGACAGAATAAAAGAGATGTTAGAGGAACTCAAAGTAGAAGCAAAAACAGTGACTCTTGCACACGACATAAAAGTAAAGATAGAGCTAGCAAAAGTGACCAGTAGATGTGTGTTAAAAGGGATAAACACTACCCTTTCAAGCGAGGAAGTTATGAACATCCTCGCAAAACATAACCCAGACATAAAGCTGGTACACGTGGACAGAATAATGGTGAAAGGGAGTATCGTTACCCCAGTGGTAGTGATAACAACAGAAGGTAGGGAACCCCCCAAGACGGTACTATTTGGGAAAACACAAAAAAAACACAGAAGCCTTCATTCCCCCAGTGTTGCAGTGCTCCAACTGCATGAAGTTTGGTCATGGGCGCCACACTTGCAGGGGGAAGGCAGTATGTAGGTTTTGTGCGGGGGCACACCCTTTCACGCAATGCGAAAAGGCAAAGTCAGATACTGACTATAAAAAGGATAATGCAAACAGAAAATGCATTAATTGCAAAGGAAATCACAGCGCCAGATTCCAGGGCTGCCCAGTATATCAGCAGACCAAAAAAGCATTGAGGGTAGCTATAACAACCCAAACCCCTTTCACAACGGTCATTAAAGAATTAAAAGAAAATGATACTTATACGAACAATAAAGTTATAACAGAAATTAAGAGTGTGCAAGAAGATGTCAAAATGCTTAAGTCACAGATGGCAAAAAAAAGTAAGAACAAGTTAGAAAGTAATAAAATAGTACCAAAAAACCAGTCAGATGATTCAACTACATCCTCGGATGACACAAGTGCACTGAAAAGTACAGAGGCATTGCTTCAAGAAGTGAAAGCCATACAGCACCAAATTTCCCAGGATATAGCTAAACTGACTGAACTGAAAGAAGAAAATGAAATGATACTAGTCAAACTGTCTGAACAAAAAGAAGAAAGTGAAATAATACTAAAAAGAATGGAAAGTGAAAAACAGGAGATTAACATAGGGAGAGAAGGGAATGTAGCATTGGATGAAAATAGGAAAGTGGTCAAAAAGAACAAAAGCAACCTAGAAGAAAATATCATAGAAACTATCAAAAAACGATTTGAGGGACTGTTACCACACTTAGCAGAAGAAGTTAGGGAAATAATGACAAGTTTAAATAAGGATTTTCTTGAGAACTTGATGGATAGTGAGTCCACAAGTACAGGAAATAAAGAATAAGAGCAAAATTGATAGTTAA
Organism: Oreohelix idahoensis; assembly: GCA_024509875.1. Classification (NCBI taxonomy): domain Eukaryota; kingdom Metazoa; phylum Mollusca; class Gastropoda; order Stylommatophora; family Oreohelicidae; genus Oreohelix; species Oreohelix idahoensis. The sequence goes on along the minus strand of JAMPIV010005695.1, from coordinate 350,379 downwards.
CCAAAATAAAAGGTATACTAGATGATGATAAAATTCAATTTAGAAAGATTTAGAATTATCCAGTGGAATTGTAGGGGTATTAAAAAAAATTTTGCACCCCTACTATCAGAAACTGGAGGAAATACTGATATATATGCTCTTCAAGAGACCCATTTAAACCCAAATAATAGATATAGTTGTAAGGGCTTTAAGATACTTAGACACGATAGGAAAGAAGGTAGAGGAGGAGGTGTCGCAGTCTTAGTTAGCGAAAAATTTAAAATCATAGACTGGGAAGTATTTAATACAACCAATATAGAAGGTATCCAGGTTACTATAGCAGCTGAACCAAACAATCTAACAATTCTAAATGTATATGCTAAAGATGGCACAATTAAAGATGAAGAAATACTAGCCATAAGCACCAGACTAGGCCCAAAAACAATCATAGTAGGCGATTTTAACTCCCATCATTGTGCTTGGGGTGGACAACATGCAGATAATGCAGGAAAATGCCTACTTGACTTCATAGAAAACAATGAACTACTAATACTAAATGATGGATCTGCAACAAGAATTAATCCACAAGCTAATAGGGCAGACTCAGCAATAGACATAAGTATAGCAACTAACAACCTAGCGAATGTAAATTGGGAAGTGTTACAAGACACAAACTCAGATCATCTGCCCATTGTAATAACCATGCATGAAAATGTCATTCCAAACCCAGAACCAGAGAAACCTACCTTCAACTATAAAAAAGCAAACTGGGAAGCTTTCCAATCAGAGCTGGAGGTGATGGAATATAAAGACATGGAATCAGATGATACTGACTTGTGGGCGGAAACACTGACCAATGAAATTCTGAAAATAGCAATGAAATAAAATATCCTAGTGGTTTTATTCACTAATGGGTAGGCTACCGAAAAACAATGAAGCAAACGTACCTCTGTTTTATCGTTCATAATTTTCCACCAATCACCCTCAGTGTTGCCACTGTGAATTTTTAAGACAAAAAAAATAAATAAATAAAACCCCACACATGTGGTGAAAAATGCACTGTCCTGAGAAGATTCATGTCTATTTTACGATTTATGGGTGTGTATTGTGGTATTTATCTTAAAAGTCAGTAGCAGAAATAAAGTTATCATTATGTATTTAAGAAAATTGTGTTTACAAACAGCTGGTTGTCCACGAATCAGAATATTCGACATAAGTTAGTTAAAGGAAAGTCATTAATGCTTCCAGCTTAATTTATGTTGAATGCAAAGCACATGCAGAAAACAGATAGTAATCTTTACAGATAATAACAGCTCTGAAGAGCTACAATGATAAGGAATTGAAAGATTTGATAAACTCACTTGAAAGCCTGGCCAAATGATTCAACAAGTGCATAATCAAGTGGATACCAGACCATTGCAACATTCTAGGCAACGAGGAGGCAGACAAACTTGCTATGGCACTAGGGGCGCTACAGCAAAACGATTAGGGACAAGCACCACATAAGACACAATAGTACACACAAGAAAAAGTGAGTGTTACGGGAAAATGTACAGTTATTGTTACTAGCCATTACTGCATGGTGTACAAACAAGGACAATGAACAAACAATTGGAAGAAAGGTTCTCGAGATGTGGATAAATAGAAACATTTAAAAAAAAAGATCAAAATTAAACAGCTAAAATAATTTGGCCACATTAAAGAAGACCAAAATATAAGGCAGAGTTGAAGGTAAGCATGCAAGGGAAAGACAGCGCTATAAGTGGTAAGATAACATCAAGAGATGACAGGAAAGAGTCTATCAGAGTGCACCCTCAAGAAAAGAGACAGAAGACGTTGGAGATCAATTGCAGCCGTCCCTCGTTGCGGATATGATAACCGCATTAAACTTTGTCATAGATTATTATATTTTGTCAATTTTTCCAGATATATTTTGTGAGAGCGTCCGACCGGCAGAGTGGTTAGAGCACTTACCTCTCTTGTCAAAATTGCCTAATAACAGGTTCAAAACCAACTTTCCTAGTTTTGAATGGGTTCTGGGGCTGCTCTGGAGTTAAGGACGGCAGCGCCAACTAGAAAGTGAATTGGTTTCATACAGCTGGAATCAGAATAGTGACTTCCCTAGCCATTCCGGTCCTTTGACTCCCGTTACTTTTTATCTTTCGTGGCACCGTCCTGTTTTAACATCTTCCATAAGTGATTTGGATGGAAATCGTTTATAACAGATAAGCATTTTGATACTGTATGACAGTTATAGGCAATCAGTCTATTCGTAACTGTATTCCGTTGTATCCTTTTGGTCTGTTTATTTTTTCTGTTTATATTATCACAAGATTTACTTGTGAACAAAAATGTTTCAGTATTTCAAAATAAAAAAATATTTGTGCTTTGGGGGAGGAGGGAGAGGAGGAGGACCATAAATTGGTCCTAAAAATAAAACACAGATGGTACAAAATAAAACCCTACGTGGATAAACATACGAGTGGCAACATTTGATCATCCTGGGCAATGCGTTTTCCCGCCATTATCCAGTGGTTAGTTTGTAGTACTTTTTTTTTTTTTTTTTTAAATTTCCGCTAGTCGTGGGACGCAGCGCGGAAGACCTTTAAGCTCCGCCTTCAATAACTCGCGAACCACATTAGGTTTGAGAGAATATATCGAATATTTGTTTTTATTTCGACTACACGTAGCGCATCTCTTTTAACCAACGTGCATGGATCTGCTCCATATTTTAGATACTGGAGTAAGTACTGGATGTCATTTACAATATTCTCACTCTCAAACGTCTACTTTATTACCTTTTTTTAAATATTGAATGATGAAAAATATATCTCGTTCAACCTCCGATGGGTTATAATTAGGATATATTTAGGATATATAGTTTTGGTAATATCGCAATAATTGTCGCCGAACGCTCGCACAGAATATGGGTATTTTAGAGTTATTTCCCTTTAGCAGTGTTTCGCGCATCGGATCAAGTAATATGTCGTGAATTGTAATGTTGTCACATGTTTGTTCGTCTGGGGTATCATGGACATTTGATGCCCAAACGACTCGACCGGCGATAGACACCTATTCTGATGCAGTCGGCTCGAAATTATGTGCCCGATCGGCGTATCCAATAATGTTAAAACACTCCGGCACGGAACAATCAGCTAATGCGCGAAACACTGCTTTAATTTCCAAATAAATAAATTAGTAAATAAAGGTAATTAACAGGTACTCGCTGTACATAAAGGATGACACTAGACAACAGAAAGGAAAATATAAGTGATAGGCTTACCGGGAATCGAACCTAGGACCAACCAAACGGCGCCATCGCCTTGCTGTGACAGTAGCCTACATCGTGAAAGGACGCTCATTTCCAAACATGAATAACTGCCGATACTGGAAAGTGGTATCACCATTTTTACTGGTGCACAGCTGAATCACTGCCATCACCGGTGTCAACACCTTGTCGAGGTATGGCGGCTTGCGTACCCTGATTACCCCCAGAGCTATGCCAGCGGGAGTTTTACTCCTGGAAGGTACTACCAAGCTGGACAGGTTTGCGCGGGCAGGGGTCAGACAAAAGCAGACACCCTGGTCCTCCAGGTTGGGGGTTTTAGCATAGGGCTGACACCCCTGTCTATGTAAAAAAAAATCGAAGTTACGGAAACAACAACGAATGAACAAACTTTGCTGCGGGACGGACATCCGGAGTCTGAGGCTCGTATGACTGTCAGTGGTGAAAGCCGAAAGGAAGCCACTGATACGAGAACGGACGTCCTGACCGCAAAACATGATACAAGAATAGGATTTTGGAATGTCAGGATAATGAATGAGACGGGTAAATTAAAACAGGTCATGGCAGAAATGAGAAACTATAGGTTACACATTCTAGGGATAAGCGAGAGCAGATGGACAGGGGCAGGAAAAGTTAAAACAGCAACAGGAGAAACAGTACTTTACTCTGGAAGAGAGGATGAACAGCACAATGAAGGTGTAGCCATTATTCTACAGAAAGGAATAGAAAGGACATTACTGGAATGGAAACCCATCAACAGACTGATAAGATTAAGATTGAGAGGTAGATTCACCAATAATACAATACTACGCACCAACGAATGACAGCGATGAAGAGGTCAAGGATGAATTCTATCAACAACTGCAGAAAAAAATGGAAGACAAACCTAGATATGATCTTATTACAGTAATGGGAGACCTCAATGTGAAAGTTGGTACACACAATACAAATAATGAAAGAGTAATGGGGAAATGTGGCAGTGGAACAGCAAACGAAAATGGGGATAAACTAATAAGTTTCTGTAGTATTAACAACCTGGTCATTGGAGGAACACTTTTCCCACATAAAGAAATTCACAAATTAACATGGGAATCACCAAATGGTCGGGACAGAAACCAGATAGATCACATCATGATTAATGGTAGATGGAAACATGCATTACAAGATGTGAAGGTAAGAAGAGGTGCAGATGTGGGAAGTGATCACCATTAGTAGTAGCAAAACTGAAATTGAAACTAAGAAGGGCTGGACCAACTGTAACTACACAGAAAAGGTTTGACATCAGCAAATTGAAGGACCCCCTTACCAGAAAAGCTTTTGCGGCTGACATAAAGAAACGATATCAATTTGCCAGAAGTCAGGAAAAGACATTGACTGATGATATAGACCAGAAATTCAACACCATTTCAACAATATATAAGGAAAGCAGCAAATCATGCTTGGGATTCCAGGAAATGAAGAAGCAAGACTGGATAACACCAGAAACCTTAAACACCATAACACTGAGAAAGGAAATGAAAAGAAAGAAAACAGAAGCGAAGTCCCCCAGGTTAAAGCAACAATATAGCGAACAGTACAGTCAGCTGGACAAAGAAGTTAAACGCCAAACCCGAGCCAACAAAAGGAATTTCCTAGACGATCTTGCAAGACAGGCAGAAGAGGCAGCACTGAGAAATGAACAAAGCACAGTATACAAAATAACTAAATTCATCAGCGGAAAATGAGGTGCAAACAACATTACATTAGTAAGAGATAAGGAAATCTCATCACGACAGCAGAGGGACAGGAAACAAGATGGGCAGAGCACTTCAGAGAAACTCTGAACAAGGAACCACTAGACACAATTGAATGTTCCTGAGGCTGAAAACGATCTAGATATAAATGCAGACACTCCACGAAAAGAAGAAATCGTCACAGCAATCAAAGGGTTAAAGAACGGAAAAGCTCCTGGCCATGATAACTTAAATGCAGAGCTATTTAAGACAGACCCTGAGCTAGCAGCAGAACTATTAGAACCACTATTTGCACAAGTCTGGAAAACTGTCCTCTTTTCACATAACATGCCTAAGAAAAATTCACTGCATCTTTTGGCCGAATACCATCACCAACCAAGATCTGCTTACTCGGAGCAAGCAGGAGGACATGCACACCATCATAGCTGGCAGACGCTGGAGCTGGATTGGCCATGTCCTCAGAAGAGACCCTGATGCCATCACAAGAACAGCTATGCTTTGGACCCCTGAAGGAAAATGAAAGAGAGGCCGACCAAAAACAACCTGGTGGAGGCTGAGATGCAAAGAATGGACCAGAGTTGGGGCACTGTACGAAGGATGTCCACCGATCGAGCAAAGTGGAATCAATTTGTTGTTGCCCTACAAGACGCCACTAGGCGTGATGGCCACTGACTGCTTTGACGGTCGGTGGTTAAAGATCTAAGAAGAAGACAGCTGAATCAGAGTTAAATATTTCATTTTATTAGTGCTACACTATCTTTAGCTTGTTGAATAGAATATATCCCAATCTGTTGTGGCCCGTGCCGAGTCTGAAGATTATCACTTTTTTTTTAAAGTATCCCATTTAACCCTTGATGGGTTATAATTAGGACATATGGTGTACTAGTTCAAGAAAATAAAGTCAGATTTCCAATACCCAAGTATAGTGCCTTCTTCCCCCTCCACTCAGTCCAATAGAGTAAATCAAAACCAAATTTGTGTGAATGTTTTTGTGTATGACCTCTTTCCAAGAAACAAACAATAAAAATAAAACATATCTCTCATAACTGCCCTGTTATTAACATGGGTGAGAAAGCTCGGGATGACACTCAATCCACCAATTATCTGCCATCATCCACACAAGCAGCCCATCAGACTACCCCATATTCTCACACCATCATTGATCCTTATATATTAATTTTAGTTCTTGTTATATACTGTTTTACTATATTGTGCAATTTTCTAGTTCTGTCTACTCTCTATACATGTTCCACAGTTATGGATGAATTACATACTCGTAAATAATCTAAGTGTGAGTGTCGAGACAGTTCTAATGGCCTGTAAAGGTGAAGGAAGTCCCACAGTCTGAGAGGAGTGAAATATTAGACCAGCCATTCTCAACCTTCTGATCCTTGAGTGAAATGAGAAAGTAGAACAAAAATACGACTAGAATTGCCAACAATGTGTGATAGACTTATCACTAAGGTTAGTATTAACCTCGAATAATTCGTTTGTAGACTGTCGCGAAGCGTGGGTATCGACTACCTCAACCACCCCAGTTGTAGGTGCAAAAATGCATAAGGAATATTTGTGAAGACACATGTTTGATTCCTTCAGAGAACCACCTAGACCATGAGACTAAAACAACCCGAGACGCAGTTGGTAGATTTTCACCAGTATAATACAATTATGAACCAAAACCACACTAATACAGACTCAACAGACAAGCAGCAGCATCATCACTTAACAGAACCACCTTGAAACCCTTGAAATAATTTTCAGGTCTCGGGGGAACCCCCTGCATAAAAGTTATTATATCAACAGCTTATGATATATCTATATATATAGCTTTGTTGGAGTTAAATGTTTATGATCTGGGTTATACTTTTCTCTGGTTCACACTGGTAATGCCACCATCATGATAGTAATTCATGATGCCTAAGTTTAAAATGAAAAGCTCACATTCTGTTCATTACTAAAGTCACAATTTCAAATGAAAGTGACCACACTTGTCACATTCAGACTTCATGAAAAAGTTGTATTTATGTAGTTGGGGGGGTGGGGGGTGTCCTGGCAGCCTTATCATGTAAAACAGATTGCCATAGAAACCACCTCTGCAAGATCATGTGACTGCTTCGTGAAGACTTCCTGCAAGGTGACCAGCTACAATGGTGGTCCCATGGTCCTTAAGCAGCACAAAGGAACATGATGATGATTATATTATGTGCACACAAAAATGACGAATAATTTTCTTTACTACAATAACACAAGTCAACCTTAACCTCATGGGCAAATAGATGGTGTGTCAGCATCAACACAGACAAGTGCAGCACTACGCTCTTCACCCTCTCTCCCAAACAAAAAGCTGGTGTCATCAAGATAAACGAAGAGCTCCTGAGAGAAGATAAACAACCCACCTATCTCGGAGTTACATTCGATGATAGGCTGACATGGAAGCAGCACATCAACAAGGCAGCAACAAAGGCCAGGAGGAAGCTAGCCATCCTGAGAAAACTAAGTGGAACCACATGGGGAGCCAGCGGGAAAATACTTAGTAAAGTTTACCAGCAGGGCATACGACCACACCTGGAATATGGGTCAGCTGCGTGGTGTCCAGCATCAAACACCACATTACAAGAGCTAGATAAGGTGCAAAACCAGGCGCTTAGGGTCATCACGGGGGCAATGAAATCAACGCCTATAGTGGAGATGGAGAAAATGGGGAGGATACAAGCACTGAGAGAACGCAGAGACACGAAAGTGCTAACACAGGCAGAAAAGTTCCTCTATGCCGAGCCATCCAGTGAAGGACAGATTCCAAAACCTAGCAATGGGGCGACTGAAAAGAAGCAGCTTTATCCACCAGGCCAAACGATTTCGTAGACAAACCTCAGACCTGCCTGAAGTTAACAGCCCTCTAAAGTCTGTGCCAGAACAAACCCCTTGGAGAGAGGAGCATGGACTACCAGTACACATCCACACAAAAGTGAAAGGAATATTCGACAGGGATGAACAGAACAGCGTGCAACGTAGGACAGTCACTCTCAGTTTCCTGGATGATGAATACCCACAGGACCTCTGGGTCCGAGTATACACGGATGGGTCAGCACAGAATGCAGTAAAGAATGGAGGAGCAGGAGTGTACATAGAATACCCAAACAACACTAGGGATACGGTCAGAGTACCAACGGGGAAATTCTGTAACAACTATGATGCAGAAGTTCAGGCAATCAAGGTGGCAACTGAGAAACTACTGAACACCAATCTCGGTCCACAGCCTGTAGTATTCCTGACAGATGCAAGATCAGCACTCCAAGCACTTCAGTCCAGAAAATTGCCAGGTATACAAGCCCTACTTTCTGAACTGTGCAACCAGCGCAGGGTCGCCATACAGTGGATACCGTCTCATTGTGGAATACCAGGAAACGAGAGAGCAGACCGACTGGCTAAAGAAGGTGCTGCAGACGAACAACCGGATGTACCAGTTACGTACCATCAGAAGAAAAAGATGATCAAATCTATCAGAAAGCCACCAACATCAACGCAGGATGACTACCAAGCTATGAACAGATCAGAACAAATAGTCATTCTGCGCCTCAGAACAGGACACAACCGCCTCCGCAGCCACATGTATACAAAATTCAAGATTGGCAATTCAGCCATGTGTATATGTGGACAGGCACCCCAGACAGCGGAGCACGTACTGCAAGATTGCCCCGAATATGATATATTGAGGCAAACCCACTGGCCCAGAGAAACAACACTGGAAGCAAAACTGTATGGACCTCTGTATGAACTACAAAAGACAGTGAAGTTTATACAAGAAACAACATTGCAGATATAGACAATATATTTCAAGCGAACGAAAGAAGAAGAAGAAGAACTGGGCTTTTCATGACAAAATTAATGTGCTACTGAACCAGAACTATGGCATAGAACTAATGTTGGAAGCTGTGGGCTGCGCAAAGTTCATCATCACAAGTCAACGACATTCTATAAAATGAAGAGAATTTTATGCAATGGTTCTTTGTCAATGGAAGTAAAAAGGAGACTTCTTCGGTGTTATATAGAACCAACCCTGACATATGGGAGTGAGTCATGGACAGTTAGATATGCAAGTAAGGAAAGCACTGAAGACCACAGAGATGTGGTTTTACTGAAGAATGCTAAAAATACGATGGGGAGCCAGAAAGAGTAATGCGCAAAGGAAACTTATTTCACAAGTTAGAAAGAAGCAATCCACTTTTTTGGGGCATGTTATGAGAAGAGGAAAGCTGAAATATATCATAACAACAGGTAATATTGAAGGAAAAGAGATAGGGGAAGACAAAGAGAGAAGATTCTGGACAGTTAGACATCGTGGTATGACTGGTGGTCACCAACAGAATTGATAAATTGTACTGGAGACAGGAAGTTGTGGAGAGACATGCTCTCCTACGCCACTAGGCATGGTACTTGAAGAAGAAGAACACCAGTCAACAAAGCAAGACCGGAATATTAAGATTTATTCTTTATAACAACACGCTTGTAAGGAAAACACAGAAATTCCATTTGTTATTTCTTTAAAACCCCATGATTTATTTAATACAGATAACAGATAAATAATTAGCAACAAATTTATGAAGGGATACATGTACAAGAAGAAAACATGATTTTGAGAAGAAAATTTTAGGAGAAACCAATCTATTCAAAATGTTTAAATATAATAAGACTGAAAAAAAAAGTTAAATTAATAACGTTATCTGTACATTCTACTACTGCACTGCAATTTGTTTCTGAATCTTGTCAGAATGAATACTTGTACTTCTGAGATTAAGCCATAACACAGTACTGTTAACATGCCAGTAATTAAGCTACAAAAGTGCTGGAATTGTTTATAAATAATTTTTCTGAAAGGGCCTGTTTGAAAACAAAATGTAAATATCAAAGACCAAAAAAAAAAACTCGACTCGACAGAACGAGCTTACCATTCAGACTTCTTGAGAGATTTCAAGCTACCGGACATTTGGAAAATCGATCCTGCTCACGAAGAATTATATAAACCTTGTCTAAACTGAATGGCGGCCCTTAACTTTTGTCCAGTAGTATATATATATATAAAACAAATAGCAGCATATCTGATTGGATATGATTAATTATTTTTTTTTTTTAATTGTAACGAACATACTCAAACTGCTAGTTTGGGACTGTCAAGAGAAATGTCCATGACATTATCAAGTGTACGGTAACAAAGGTTGTCAACAGAAATGTCCATGACATTATCAAGTGTAACAAATGTTGTCAACAGAAATGTCCATGACATCAAGTGTAACAAAGGTATCCACCAAATAATCTTCATCAGTAAAAGTAAGTTCTTTATCCTCCAGCTCCCTCTGAAGCATATGCCATCAACAAATTTACACCAAGTCTTTCTATCCTGTGCCATTAAGTTTTTTCCCCCCATGTCTTTAAAAAAAAAAAAAATCTCTTTCACGTCTGCCTCCAACTCCCATCTCCATGCTTTTTTTTTGGTCTTTGTGTATTTCTCTTACTACAGGGATTCTAGAACACGGACTGCCTTGTTGAACTATCAGTTGGTTCCTCAATGTGTGTCCTATCAAATGTCAGAGTCGTCTTCTATTCCACCGATGTTTGTCTTGTTCTTTGCATCAATGTCACATCAGTGACCCCCGCCAACTATTCTAGCCTTCCATTTTGTGCAAGCACTAATTTATGGAACTTCAAAGTTGTTATTCATGTTCTTCTCACATTTTAGCCCCTTGACATTTGAGTTAAAGATTCTTTATTCTCTGTTGGACTTTCCATGTACTTCCCAAAGAAGCAAAAGCCCCACTTTACTCCAGTATTCTCTCTTGAATGGCCAAGTTGAATTACTTGCTCTGGATGGCTTTTTCATGTCATGGAAGTTCTTTGGCTTAACGTTTCTAAAGGATGGCGTAGCCAGGCCCATGCCCAACCTTCCTTGGCTGCATTCTATGACATGCATGGCAGGGTACAGTGTTACCATTCTTTGCTCCTCTTTCAAGCCCTGGTCACTGCAGAAACAGCTTTTACTGTACGTGTACACACAAGACACAAATGTTTAACATGAACACAATTGTAAACGAATGAAATGTTAACAGTGAAATGAAATGTTAACAATAAATGGAAAATTAACAATGTCGGTGAGATCAACTTTATGTTAGTGTGACAGAACAATGCATCAAGGTCAACACATGAACAAAATAGTTTTAAATAATTACATAATAACTTTTTTCTAAAACAAAGTAAGCAAAAACCAGACTTAAAATATGGATAGACTGTAATAAATGATGTCATTAAAAACAATCTCCACATCTGGTCATCACAATTATCACCAACACATTCTCGTCATGAATGGAGGACTGTCAAAGATTGTCATTCCTCCCTGTTGAACATTGTTTAGTATGTATTCTTGTTCACTCACTTATCAGAGTATTGTCATCCCATGTCAAATGCCTTCGTCTTCAATTCTCACTGTTGATCTTTCATTCCTTTTCTTGTGTCACTTTAAACCGTCTTCTATTCTCACAATTGATCTTTGATTCTTCTTCAGATCTTTTGATGCCTTGCTCTTCTTGCATTCAATCTAGCTTTTTCTCTTCTCTCGCCTGCAGTCTTTCTTTCCTTTTCTCTCATTTCTAATCTTTACTTTCTCATTTTGTCTTTCCCTCCTTTTCTTTCACTTCTATTTTCTTCTTGGTAAATGGTACATTTCACACTTATAAACACAAACTATGTTCTAATTATAATTTTCACGTATTTTACCAGTCAAATCCAAGTCTGTATCTTGCTAATAGCCGGTCTAAACATACAACCATTATAATTCATTATTAGTTATGATCTATGTACACAACCAGCAAGTTTCAACTGAAGACCTAGTCTGAACTTGCAACACTTAGTCTAACCATGCAACACTTAGTCTGAACATGCAACCATGTAGAAGAGTACAATTCTCATCTCATGGCACGTAAGGCATGGTAAGGGGCAAGGTCTGAATATCAATGACACATATTGAATATTACAACTTAGAATAGCTCCAAGTTTTAATAATATGGATGCTTTTACTACATGTTGATTATATATCATCTTCTTTACCACATCTCATCTCACTTCATCAGTTTGTCAGTCAGCCTTTACCTCTCTTAGGTACATAAGCTAGTCACTACATAAGACATTACAGGACAGCGTTCCACTTAGCGATACCAAACCTTGTATTGTCCTGATTTGCTACAGCACTCTTTGATTTTGAAGGCATTTTTCATTTAAATAAAAGTATGAAATTCCATTACGTTGGCTAAATTAGCAAGTTTCAACAACACTAGGAGAGTGGTCATCAAAATTTGCATATGTACAGCCAGTTGATGTGCACCAGTCAGCAATCTCCTCTATTGAAGCTCTGCTGAATGTGATGGTGAGTCAGCTGATAAAGAGAGTTCTATTTGACCTTCCATCCAACTGTTCTCATCACCTTTTCTTCCTCTTGTCTGCTCCTTTTTTTAGTCACTCTTTAACATAATTTCAGTGATGGACAGACATATTGCCTAGAGTAGAGCCACACCATACAAACTATACACCTCCACAGTCTTCCATACAGTAAAATGCACTTTAATGGCTTCTATTGAACAAAAGACAGCAAACCCCAACATCACAACAGAAGTAGAAGACATGTTTGTATTTATACCTGAGTGCAACAAAACACCACAGCATGATGACACAAGCTGCATGTAATTTTTAATTTTGCAGGCTTTCTAACAGCAGCACCATCATCACAATTAGTAAGTATCTCCTTACAGCGTCCACAGTGGACAACACACTATAGCTAAACGCACTATAGCTACGCAACAGTAATAAGACATCATCCTAGGAAATGTGTCAAGATTCATGTTTGACTCGTGGAATGATAAGTGTTCAGTTGTAAGTATTACAGATTTTTTGTTTGTTTGTCTGCTAGACTTGTTCCCCCCAAACAAACAAAATTTATGATACAAGTTTGTTTTTAATATATGATTAGTATATGCAGAAAAAGCTGGCGTGATGCCGACCACATCACCCCTCGTGTGCCGACGGTCAAGATAATATGGGCCTAACACCATATTCCCAATATGCCTCAATGGGCGTGTAACGGGTTCCTTTACCTTTACCTATATGCAGAAAAGATACATTTTTGATGTTGAAAAAGTCATCATCATCATGTGACGTATTCTCTCCAGAACATTGTCTCCAATACAACTGCTCTGAACGCATCACGATTCTGGGCAAGCTGACCTGCATCATCCAAAGACAAGTTCAGACTCTGTGATGTCCTGGATCCAACGTCGTCTAGGTCGTCCCCTTCCCCTTTTTTCCAGGGACCATGCCTTCCATCACTAATTTTTCCAGACTATTATATCTTTTTATATGACCGAAAAATTTTAGCTTCCTTATTGCGATGGTATTTAAGAGCCAATTTTCCTCTTCATTTAGTGAGTGCAGTACTTCTCTGTTGGTCTTTTTTTTTTCTGTCCAGGGTATTCTCAACATCCTTCTGTAGCAATTCAATTCGAATGATGTAATTGAAAAAGTTATATTCTGTAGAAATAACTGTACTTCTGGTTGGTCTGTAAGACAATATTGAATATAACACCCTGTGTAGTTAGTTCTCTCTACATATGGCTACAGCTCCCTCATGCATGTTGTACAAAGTGACTAATATGAGGTTGTTATGGGGGAGGCTGGCAACCTCATAATACAAAACAAACTGCTCCAAAAACCATCACTGCATGAGCATGTAGATGCTTTGTGCAGGCTCCCTGTAAGGGGACCAGCTGCAGTGGTGACTCTATGCTCCATAGGGGACATAATGATGATGAATATAATGAGCTACAGGTGAGGGATTAAAGAACACTGCACCAGGAGGTGAGTTAACAACAACAACTGAAACTTATCTGTGCGTGTCCTTAAACACTAACTAAATGACTTTAACACAGTTTATTTAACACAGTATGGGCAGAATGAAATGTCCTTAAAGGTCTGGCATACGTGTGCTCATACTAATGTTATCAGACCTAAAGGTCTTTTATATTTGGACATGTGCCCTAATATAACCGACTAGGTTGAATGGCACGCGCCTAGCCAAAACGAAGCAGAATTTTATTTCTAAAAAGATAAAAAAATCATCATGGTGTCAGTCTGACAGAATGAAGGTTGTGGGGAAAAGAAATAACACCTCATATCACAGATAGTACTTAGGTTATGTGGGAAAAGTGCCTAATGAAGGACAGCTAGAAGATGCCTATATTAGAAATAACCCATCAGTTCCTCCTCACTCAGCTGCTTAAGACTGCACTGCCATTGCTAACATTACAGCTGTGAGTTTCTATTACACACGCACATACATAGTTGGTGCAAGTCTTACAGTGTGCATCTACAAGTCTACTAATGGATAAACAAACTTAAAGAAATTCTCAAACAATGGTGATAACAATGACAACTGGCCTGAAACCATTGGTTACAGCACTGAGTCTGAAGTGGACTCAGTTCTTATACGTTCCAATTCTACAACATTGTGATAAAAACATTACATTTTCTTGGAAGACTCCAAAGTGATGAGTAAAAATAAACACTATGTACACAACAAGAATTTGTATGAAGGTAATCTGTTTTTGTGAAGAAAGTCACACCACTCCATAAAGAAACTGTTAATTTCCCAGCAACTGATGTTAGAATGAGTATACTAGTTATATTATCATGAAATGTTAAAGCAATGTTGCAGTTTGGGATCTTCAAAAGATGGTGCAGGAAAAACTGAGAAAGCAAAATATAAAAAAAAGCATCACATTAGCCTATAGAATAAGTTGACTAGATTTTTTCTTCTTCTCAAAACTGAGCACCAAAAACAGAAAGGAAGAGAACAAAAAAAAAAAATTGTTAAGTCTGAAAGTACAGTCATATACTATACAGGATTATGTACTGGAGTAAGCTGATTCCTTTGTCTTCTTTCCTTCCTTATGGAGCATAGAGCCATCATAGCAGCTGGTCTCCTTGCAAGAAGCCTGCATCATTTTCTCTTGCTGTGGTGGTTTTTGTAGCAATATATTTTACATGCAGAGGTTGCCTCTTATAACATGCTTGAGGTAGTGGTAGTCCTATCCTTTCTCTGTTTCCTCAGAGACCCCCTGGGGACTACCTGCAGCTAAGCTGACTAGACATATTTAAAAAAAAAAAGCTAAGCCAAGAAAAACAGATAGAAAGAAGAATGAAACATATTTATACTGACTTACAGATACTAATTCAATATCTGCTTTTACTGAGAGCACCAGGGTTGTGAAGCCAGTCAAAAAATGTTCTAACCCCGACTGCAGTTTCTTACTAGTAATATGACATCGGAGTCGGAATTCAGATATTTTTTACCGATCTGACTCCAGTAAAAAATGACAGACTCCACGACTCCCGCCTCCACAACCCTGGAGAGCACACTGAAGACATACGGGCAGCGTTGGTGCAGCTGGCAGTTATTTTCAGTGCTTCACATGCTAGCAGATGGATACCAGTAGTCCTTTTGAGGACTTAGTATCTATTAATACTGTACTTCAGTTAACAGAGTTCACTTAGTTGTGAATGTGCAACCTGTACTCCAGTTTACCCAATGGACTTAAATCTAGGTTGAAAGAATTGTGCCTTGCCATAAGAAGATACAACCCACAAGGAAAGAACAAAAAAAAAAAAGCAGTTTTACACTGCAGTAACTACATCCATGACTGGATCAGAACAACTCTTTGTTTCCACTCAGGACAAAGAAAAAACACTTTTTAAACTATCATAAACAGATCAATAACAGCTTTATAAACAAATGAAAAAGTAGGTATTGCATAAATGAAAGTAAAAGTTCAGTATTTAGAACAGGCTGGTTAAAGACATGAGTAAAATTTAAAGCAAACATAACTAAACAATATTTGCAAATCTCTCAAAGCAAAATGTTCAACATTAATCAAAGTGACATATTCATGTTTTTTTAACTGTACATGCCAAGATGTTAACAAACATATAGATGAACTAGCAAGATGAGTGCAAAAATAAAACCATGCTTGCTGTGGAAGAAGAATGGCAAATACAGGTCAGTAACCCAGAATCCAAAATGCTCAGGGACGGCCGTGTTTTGGTTTTATGATTTTTCGGTTTTAGGATTTCACCAAATCTGCCCAATATAGCCTAAGTCACTCAAAAAGTAGCCTGAGTCACCCAAAAATAGATTGAAACATCACTCAAAAGTCGGCCGAAAAACTTTAGATTTTCTGAATATTTCTGTTTTCGGATGTTCGGATTATGGGTTACCGACCTGTAGTGTACAATGAAAAGTGCAGAAAAAAGTAACAGTAACATAAAAACAGACATGTTAAAGAAAATTACACAAGAAATTTTTTTTACAGAGATATATTCTGTTAAAGGGCAAGATGTCAGTATTCTGGGTCAATTTTCAGGGGCACTCAAGATGAGAGGCAAGTTTCGGGGCCGGTACATTTGAACAAAGTTTCTGTTTTGTTTTGTACAGATTTTAAACTTTTATGAATCTTTATTCAGTTTATTTTACAACTGTGTTACATACATTTTAAAAAACTTGAAAAGAACCTACCCTTAAACTTTAAAACTATGCGAAAACTCAAAAGCGACAAAAGATTCCTTGGGAATACCACGTCGTCTTTTAAGAGTTAAACTCTCTGTGTCATCAAGTGCTGAAATAAATTATATTCTGTATGTAAAATTGTACCAGTACACAGGATGATTAAATAAAAGAATTTATGAATGAATAAAATGAGCAAGAGTTCAACAAGTGAGTACAGAGACTGATATAGCTCCCCCTGGCTGTACAAAAAAGTACATCAGAGGTGAAGTTAATAACAAAAAAACAATATGTCACATTTGGTGACAATGTCACACCTGAAGATAAATAAACATGTATGACATGACATGACAGACAAGCAACTGAAATGGTTAAAAAAAATGACTTACATACAAAGACCAGATGTGTTGGAACAGCACTCGTGAAAAACATTGACAGGAAAGGGGTCAGATGATTTGGCCATAATGTCTGGATGAAAACTGAACAACCAGTAGCAGACATATTTATCACCATGAGCAAAGTGGCCAAAAAAAAATTCGCACAGTACAAGAGAAGATAATTAGTAGAGATCTTGAGACAATAACACACAAGACCTGGGTCAGTATGACTAGAAATAATAAATATTCTCCAAGTGATGTTTTCTGGTACAGCTATAGCAGAACAAGAATGAAGAAAATTATATTTTACACAAGTCAAAGTCTGTCTTTCAGCTCTTTATTATATGATGCTGGATAGATCCAAGAATGCTCAATGAAAAGTTACTGTCTACGTTCATGCTAGGAAAAAAAAGCTGTATTGTTTGATTCTCAATAATGGTTGTATACTGATAATGAATAAAGCTGTGTGTTGCTGGGAAAGAAAAACTATAATGCTGATAGTGTTTTGGCGCTGTAGGGCTGTAAAGCTGACTGTTCAATAATGCCTGTATGCTGATGCTGAGTAAACTTATTGAGATGATGCTAAGAATGCAGGAAGAAGCTAGCATGCTGACACCACATTCTGTCAATTATTAGTAAGACACCACTCAAGTTTTCTTATTAGTTTAATTCTGTATTTGTATTTAAAACAGATTACTTGTGTGTTTTAATAATTTGTCTCAAAGTTTAAACAATAATTTAGCATAGTCTTTCCCACAATCTTCTGGGGAAAAATAAAAGGCTTTGTCATCTGTTGAACTTTGTTAACTCCTGTTACTTGCTGATTTTGTATCTTGAATAAGAAGACCTTCATGAGGATTACATATTTACACTGGACAGGTTTTTATATTCTTATCTTTATGCTGCCTGGGCTGTATAAGGGAAACAGACCAGAATAAACCAGCCTGGCTTCTACAAGACAGATTAAGATGGAAACATTCAAAAATTTCTCTTCCTCTAAAAACCATAAGGTGTTTAAAAAAGAGGTACGGAAACTGGTAAATGTTTTAAAGAAATAAAAAACTGGACATTTTTATTTATCTGATTCAGCAAAGAATATTGAACACATTTATGCTGGAAGGAACAAAATAAAAGTGAGAGAAGATGGACTATAGGACATGAGAAAGAAAAAACTGAATGTGAGAGAATATTGAAGAAAAAAAAACAAAGCAATGTATTTGAATATATGAAAAATAGATTGGAAGTAAGAGGAAGGAAACACTGAGGGTTAGAGAAGTGGAAGGTAAAAATTTGAAGATGTGAGGAGAAGAGGAAAGAAAATGAAGCTGACAGGAGCAGAGGAAGGAAACATTGATGGTGAGTAGAACAGTGAAAGGAAGGATTGATTTATTTCCATCTCATAAAACGTCTACAAAATCTTGCCTTTCATACAGTCACTGTTTTAGTGAAATTGTTTGCTGTAGTTTTTTATTAATTTCTTTGTCCGCAATATTCTGAACAACTATGAGTAGGTACAAGAGACTTGATGGCTGCCTCAGTAGATGATTTACTGAAAGGATAGTCAAGAATAAGGACACTTAAGTGGATCGACAAAACTGCAGATAGGCATTGTGCTAGATGTGTAACGTTAATTTGTAAAACTGATTCAATACCGTTTTATTTGTTAACCCTTTCAGCACCAGTATGACGTACGCCGTACGGCATAAATCTTCACAATTTTTGTCGCTGTGCCGTACCGCATATGTCACGGAAGTAGCGCAATACCTCGTTCCCATTCACCTATATGACCTACGGCGTACGTCCTATTTTAAAAGCACCAGAACTCTTCTGTTTACAACTGTATCGGCAATTGCTGGGCATAGTCGGATTCAGCATTGAAAAATCTGGCCACTGAGTTTGAAACGAACAAAATATTTTACTGCTAGCGAATACCGTAGAACTGATAATAGTGATTTTACAAAAGCGAAAGTACAAACATGGACGTTGCCGTACCGCCGAACCATAAACATCTTGTGGAAAAAGAGCATGAAAATTCTTGTTTGAGTTGAATTTATTCAACTTGAATGATTCTGACAACTCTTTTTACTGAGATTCTGGTAATCTTTACCTTTAGTGCCGTCGAGTATGTTTAATATGTGTATTTTCGTACCATTTAGAGTTAAGGTTGAGGTTAGGTTTAGGGTTACCCTAATTCTAATGCTGACTTAATACACATATTATACATACTCGACGGCACTAAATGTAAAGATTACCCAGATTCAGGGTCAGAGTTTGTGTAGTCTGGTTCAGAATATACTTTTAATGGGTTTCCTTTTACGATAAACTGTTTACAGTCAAATTAAAAATGTGACCCCTAAAATTACAATTATCCTGTCGTTCAGGGGAACGAACTAAGCTGAAAATGGTGTTGTTATTTGGAATGAAAAACCCGTCGTTGCGAAAGGGTTAATATATATATATATACACTGGATGTGGAACAACAGCACTGAAATTCAGGACATTTAATTTATATATAATAGTTACTGTCACTTTTGCCTAGAGTTGGCAGAATTGACCATACCAGGAGAGAAGTTAGAAGTAATAGCCAAGGCGGAGGGAGTTTAATTTCCACACCCAAAATATAGAAGATAAGGACAACTAGAACTTGTCAGATGGGGGAACTACCTCTGCTGATCAGATTGCCTTCTGTTCTAATGCTTTGTATAGTATCATATCAACAATGTATTTGGGCATAATTATTGAAAAGTTCTTTCTACTAAATACCTTTTCCAACTATCTCGCTTTCAGTTCTGTACAGGAAGGTCATCAGAACCAAACATTTAATGAATATTTAAATTATTCCCAGAACAGATGATGCTCAAAGGCCTACTTACAACAGACAACTACATTCTTTGTTATTGTAACTTGTGTTCAGAATCACCATCGCTGCACTCTGGGCAAACCCATAGGTGCTCAGTCTCCCTCAGCAAGTGTTGAAAGGTATGAAACATTCTTTGACCTAACTGCAGCAACAGTGCATGATTAGTCATAATGCAAACAGCACACCAAAAAATGAAAAAAAAGAAGGGCATTATTTACAGAAGATTAAATGAACAATATAACTAATAACGGTCAGTGGCAGTATACAGGGACAGTGAAAACTCATTCCCTATTGTTACATTTTTATATCCTCTTACATCTATTGGATATACAGTGTGTCCGGCAGAATCACTACCAATAACAAATGTAAATATTTCTCATACTAATAATAGCAGACCGACCAGATTTTGATTTTCTGTTAGGCAAACTCATTAAGTTTCAGTAGAAACTCACCAAGTTTGAGTAGATCTCCACCAAGTTTCAGTAGATCGCCACATGAGCGCCTTTAGTGGCTCGAAGAATGTCAAGACGGTATTCTATCTCTCTCCACGTGTTTTGCAGCATCTGAGGTGTGACGGATGCACAAGCGTCAATTATTCGCTGCCAAAGATTATCCAGTCCCTGCACCGGAGTTTGATAGACAAAGCTTTTTACGTATCCCCATAGAAAGAAATCTAAGGGAGTCAAATCTCATGACCTCGGTGGCCAATCAATGGGACCTAATCTTCCAATCCATCTGTCTGAAAATTGTTGAAGAAGGTAGTTTCTTACTTCATTGACATAGTGTGGAGGTGCTCCATCTTGCTGGAATATGAATCCTTCTGGTATCCTAGGAACTGCAAATTTTTGCAGCATGTTTAGGTATGTGTAACTGTACTTTTTCTCTTGTTGAGGTGATCACTGGCCCAAGACAGTATACATGTTGTTAGGTGTGTAGTGCGAGCGTATGATGAACTGAGTGTGGGTGCGAATGAAGGCGCGAATGTGTTTAGGCTCGTATGTATGTAGACCCTGCAACCCATACACTCACATGCAGTAGTCAAGGATGCTTGGACACTGCAGGCACGTTTCAAAACATTTATTGACGAGAACACACATGGTATCAACAGGAACAGTCAGTGTAAACAAGGTCATGCTGACCGGAAATCGATAGGTATACATTAGGCATTCAGCAAGCTGGTAAACATTTGAATATTCGTGCATGGTCAATACAATGTTCTTCAATAAGGACAGTTCGTGGCGTCGCCCTGGGATTACTGACTAAACGCGTCAGATACCTTAATCACTTTGACACATAGGTGCAACTTGGCATTCCCCGCCAATTGCACATTATCAGGCTGTAGTATAATAGCCGAAAACACAGGCCTCGTTCTGACGTCGGCTGTGTACTTCTGATAAGCAGGTTACCATCAACCCTGCAGTAATGCTTATTGTAGACATAAATATGCCGCCAATCTGCGGCTCCCACAATATATCTTCGTCACTGGATTTCTGGATGGTATGAAGACTAATAGTCTTGGATGGCTACCTTGAGCACAAAATATAAGTTCTGAAATGGAGGACCGGTGAGCTGCAGTTCACAGACTAGGCAATCTTCTAACATGTTCTGCTACCGAAAGCATAGTAATGGAAAAAGTCGGTATTACCTGTAACCGAGTCCACAGAACTTAACAAGGAACTCTGCTGTCATTCCAACGCACAGAGATTCACTGGGGAAAACTGCCAGTGCAGTCACTTCGAAGATTCTTCCCGAATAACACAATGGACTCTCGTCCCTTCAGAAACCAGGACACTCCCCGGCTTGCCGGAAGTCTAACTCAACTCCCGCTTAAAAAAAACCTGCCCATGGGCATACGCCCGAACTGTCTACCTTTGACCCTAAAGGTCAAACACAATGAATGAATAAACAAGGGAAGACAACCCCCTAATCAACCTGACATCGCAGGTAAAGACACAATTATTCTTATGATAAAAACATAAGCAAATAACTTGACAGATGACTCCGTCAAAAATGACAGCAACAGTATGTAGCTCCTCTGACTGTGGTTTCGGCAAAGAAAAATGGCCCGATCACATAATTCGAGGTTAAGGCACACCACACGTTAAGTTTAGGGCTGTCTCGCTCATGCTCCATTACGACATGTGGGTTTTCATTTCCCCATATCCTACAATTATGCCGGTGAACTTTGCCACAAGTGTGAAAGGTTGCTTCATCGGAGAATACCACACGATTGAGAAATTCATTGTCATCATCGAGGTGACATAGCATTGCATTTTCGAACTCGGCCCGTCTGGGTTTATCATTTGGCTGTAACTTCTGCACTAGCTGGATCTTGTAGGCTCTAAGCTGCAATCTTTTGTGCACAATGTCGTGAACAGTAGATTTTGGAATACCCAATTCTCCACTTGCTCGTCGAATGGATTTCCGCGGGCTACGTTGAAAAGCTTCGCTAACTGCTTCAACTCTATCTGGAGACAACGCTTCATTGCCGCTTCCCTTCTTTCTCAACAAAGAACCTGTTTCCATCAGTTGCTTGTGCCATTTCACTATGGTATGTCGCTCTGGAGGTTTCTGTCCATATTCCTGCCTGAATCTCCTTTGCACAACAATGGGAAACTTTAATTCCGCAAGCCAATAACAGCAATGCACTTTCTGCTGCACCGTGAACTCCGCCATTTTCACTACACGCTTCATCACATTCCGCGGTTGCGCATTACGTATGCGTTATCTGCACATTATCAGACAATTTATCAATTATCTCACTGCTCCTAAAAATGTGATGGTTTCTATACGAGGTAACCATAAAAAAATAATTCTAACTTACATGGATGAGGAAATATTGACATTTGTTATTGGTAGTGATTCTGCCGGACACGCTGTATACTACTGGACAAAAGTTAAGGGCCACCATTCAGTTTAGACAAGGTTTATATAATTGATTGGCAAACTGTAAAGACAAGTGGAAATGTCATTAAAACTGAGCTCAGAGAAATGTGTATACATTTCTGTGGTCACTAGGTTAATTTTTTTTAAATGTCCAAAAACTGGGTCACTTTAACCCGCACGTGAAAATTGCCATTGTTGCTGCAAAAACTCGTGGTTTTTGCAACACGCCCCACTAGTTCAAAAGGTGAAAAAGTGAGTTGAATTTGAATGCACATGGAAAATGATCATCGGTAAAGAGTGTTCACCGTTGGTATGCAATAAATCAGTATGACAAGTGGTCGAAATGATCACTGCATTAGCCATGCCACCAAGGAGAAGTCTCAGCACTGTAGACCGTGGTCGAGCCATGGCATGGATTCAGAATGGTCAATCTGTTCATCATGTTGCAAGACGTTTAGCAGTGTCCCACTCTACCATTCAGAGACTTCTTGAGAGATTTCAAGCTACCGGACATTTGGAAAATCGACCCTGCTCACGAAGAATTATATAAACCTTGTCTAAACTGAATGGCGGCCCTTAACTTTTGTCCAGTTGTATATATATATATATATATATATATATATATATATATATATATATATATATATATATATATATATATATATATATATATAAAACAAATAGCAGCATATCTGATTGGATATGATCTTACATCTATTGCAGTGGTTCCCAAAGTGGGCGGTACCGCCCCCCTGGGGGCGTTGGGAGGATCCAAGGGGGCGATACGAAAAAAAGGGGTCACCGGGGGGCGTTCAGTAGTAAACAAGGGGCGTTCAGAAATAAGGGACAATTGAGGATTCGACAGGCTAAATTCAGTATATATTTGATAAATAAATGCATTATCCTATTTGAAAAATAAAGCAGTAGTGATAGCGCAGGGAAAGCAGTTATAGATTTGAGAGACATCAATGAGACGGGAACGAGATAGGAAAGATGCGGATGAGTGTATTACTAGGATCATTAATCAAGGCATAGTTTTGTCTGTATGTGCCATCCTGAGCACAGGTAACCATCGGTGATCATAAATTGTAATCAGGAACTACCGCGAAATCGGGGTTAACAAAACACCTATTGTCCATTAGGTCATTCCCGAAACGAACAACGAGAAGTCTGTGATTGGCTCACTAAGATTAAAACAGAATCTTTGGAAGATGAAAACCAGTCCTAAGTAGCGTTTACTAGTTAAAATGAACTTTGGAATTTGCGAAGTGTGTCCGAGCGTATTTCATCCGACGAAATTAGAGACCTGTTAGTGTTTCAGAAAGGACCGACTTTGCTTTGTTGTTGATTTTAATGTCTCGGTATTTACGGGGGCTAGTGGTAACGTGATATTCGCGGTACGTTAATAAACAAGAGAAAAGGTTCAATAGAGCCAAGTGTTTCTTGGCAGTAGAAATCAGTCTTTGAACCTCTGAACTGCTCTCCTACATTGCATGCAGACTTTCATTAATCGACCGACGCGACGTACGTTTCCCATCTATTGCATCTTGGCGCTGCCTATGGTCAGAACTAACAAACTTTCTCGGCTCTTTTTGTGAACAGGGATTTCAAATAAGCTTGTACTGGGTATCAAACTTTTTCATCCTGTCGATTAGGTAAGTTTTCATATTTTTTTTCTTTTCTTGTACAGAGCTAGTATCAGTTTTACTAACACTAATTATTAAGTAAGCAGATACATTTTAATACAGATTTGCTGTATATTGAGTATTGTTGTTCAGTCCATTATATTATATCCTTTTAATCTGTGCCGGGCAGCTCAATGCAATATAGTTACGCCAATGGCTCCCAATCTTTAAATCTTTAAGGCCTATTTTCACAAGTGAATTATTTTATATTATTTAATATTAAATAACTATTAGTATACTGTAAGAAATCATTATTGGGTTACTTCAACCTTGTTGTGGCTGTTGCTGATTGTGTTTTTTTTTCTATTTGCTGGTTTTACATTTTCTAATTGTTTTTTTTTTTTTTTTTTGTCTAATTTGTTGATGGCTGTGGTTACGAAACTTTATAAAACAGAAGAGTAAACTGGAAAGAACATTTGTGTGAAAATTTCTTTATAGCCACATTTAAATCAGTTTTTGTTGCATTCTTGATGCATATTTTTCTAGCTGCAAAATTGTAAAATCAATTCTTTGTTCCAGAATCCAGAACAAATATGGCAGACAAAGAAATGCAGATAATACAGCGTGGACTATCTGAAATATGGATTTATTCCAGTACTGGAATAACCAACAGCTGCAAATGTGTCTGTTTTGTGAGCGGTTCTTTTCAAATGAGTCAATGAAACTTTCAAGACTTCTTGAACATTTGAAGAAAAATGCACTCTGATAAAGCAGACAAAAGCTTGGCAAATTTTCAGTTACTTCGTGAAAACTTTCAGAAACGGAAAACCGTTCGCAACATGTTTGCCAACACTTCACAACAAAATTATGATGGCTTATGACCTTCATAAAACATTTCATTGCTGATAGCTAAAGCTGGAAAGCCTCA
This sequence comes from Oreohelix idahoensis, assembly GCA_024509875.1. Lineage (NCBI taxonomy): Eukaryota > Metazoa > Mollusca > Gastropoda > Stylommatophora > Oreohelicidae > Oreohelix > Oreohelix idahoensis. The sequence continues at coordinate 325,109 of JAMPIV010005695.1, read as the reverse complement.
CACAATTGGAGATGTGAGTACAATTATGCATAGGTCACCTGAACAAATAACTAAGGTTATTCCGCTCAGAAATACCTCTGTTCAAAGAACAGACGAAATGGTTGAGAATGGTGAAGACACATTGTGAAACATACTTCGTACAACAGAACTTGTATTGCAGTTAGAAAAGTCAACTTTGCCGGGCAACGAATCTTTACTTCTTGCGTATGTTCGCTTTGTAAAAGATGAAAGCTTGGCTGCTCAGGAGTTCTTATTTGCAAGGCAACTAGTTACAGATACGAAAAGGAAGTCAATCTTTCATGTAGTTGAGAAATGTTTCAAAGAGAAGGACATTCCGCTTACTAACATTCTTGCGTGTGCAACAGATGTGGCACCATCACTGATAGGTTGTTACCGCGGGTTTATCGCTTTCTTAAAAGAAACTGTACCTGGTATATTTACAATACACTGTAATTCTCAGGCAACATCTTGTTGCAAACAATGTAAGTGATTGGCTTCACAAATCATTAAATACTGTTGTAACTACAGCGATTAATAGAATTAAATCCAATGCTCTCAATTACATACTATTTCGAGAGCTTTGTACTGAGAATGATGAACAATTTGAACGCTTGCTGGTGCACACAGAAGTCAGATGGCCCTCAAAAGAAAATTGTCTGAGACGCTTTTATGCTCTGCTTGAAACTGGTAGAATTCTTTAGACTCGCATGCTTTGCTCAGTGCAGAACTAATACACATCAGGCATGACATTGCATATTTGTCAGATTTATTCACAAAGTTTAACGACATAAATCTGCAACTGCAAGGAAATGATATTAATCTTATAAAAGTCAAATTTGTCGTCTCCCCGTTTCTGGCCAAATTAACGCTATTCAAACGCAGTATTGGCCGTCGCGAGCTAATCCAATTTCCCAGCCTCTTTGAGCTGGAAGAGAAAAACAAAATACCAGAGGATAATCTTCAACTATATTGTAGAGATGCTGCTTAAAGACATGTCTTAGAGGTTTCAGGATCTTCTTTTGATCACTATTCCAGATTGGATAATAAATCCATTTCTAGACATATGCAGTGAGGAACTAGGAAGGATCGAAGAGGAACTGATTTCGCTGCAAAATGACTTGAGCTTAAGCCAATGTTCAAAAAATCCTATCAAGACTTTTAGTTGCAGAAACAAGTCTCTGAACGCTATCCTGCAGTGTGGGGGAAGGTTCAGATGTTCTGTATTGCTTTTCCAACATCGTATTTAGTAGAGTGCGGTTTCAACGCGGTTGTCCAACTTCTTTCAAAGCAAAGAAACAGACTGCAAATTACTGAACAGATGATCTGAGGCTCCTTCTGATCAACTTTCAGCCTGATGTTGAGATGCTGATACTGCACCAGGAACATAAATCTCACTGAAGTTAAAAGAACAATGAAGAAGGTTTGTTACTAATATACTCTCGCAGACTTCTGTTTGTAATACTGGATTAGGTAATTAAGTTTTTCTTTTTAAATTAAATTAATAAATAAGCGTATCTGTAGCTTTATATTACATATAATAAATAAAGCAATTAGTTGTCACTGTTTTGAATTAGCAGTTGCTTTTATCTTTCACTCTATAGTTTTGTATGTACTATAGGGAAACATAGGGGGCGCTGGGGACCCAAAAAAGTTTGGGAAACACTGATCTATTGGATATACAAGTATAAAAGGTAAAGGAAGTCCCACAGCAGATACTGCCATTTGGGGAGTGAAGTGTTAGAGACTTCACTTATACTAGGTCCAGCATCGAGAGGTGGGGTGAGCAGTTACCTTCCTCGCTGCCTTTTCCTTCCCTAACTCAAGAGAAAATTCAGGTACCCATTTACAGCTAGGTAGACTGGAGCATGTTGACACCGTGAATCGAACCCGACACCTCTGCTGTAAGAGACCACTCTGACAATCGGATGCTTATTGGAAAGATATATCTATATATATATATAACAAATGTCAGATCATAGAGCAGTAACTGTTATTTGACTAATTAAGTTTTATTTTTTATTTTCAGAACCTAAATAAACTCTAAAATGGCCACTAAAGTGACGTTAAAAGAGAAAGACAAACATTGCTGTCTGCTAAGAGGCCATAAGTTGAACAGAGCGGATCTCATGTTCAGCTGTAATGTTCATGTGACATATCATTTTATGTCATCAAATAACAGTTAACCCTCTTTGTATTAACTTTTTGTTTCATATAAATTAGTTAGGATAGGAGTCAAGACATACAACATTTAAAACTGGAACTGACTTTTCAATCAACCGGTATATACCAGAATAGGAAACAAGGCCGAGTGGCTCCTCCTACAGAATGATTATGTCAGGTAGCAGTTCGATTGTGTCAAGACATTATATTTTATGATACACTGACATGGGTATTATGGCCATAAGGTGATCTCACAACTGTAAACAAAGTAGTGCCATCATTTTTTTTATCATGTCCTTTCTTACACTGATAAACTTAGTGATAACTATGAGTAACACAGTACATTTTCCAGTCATTATTGCTAAAAGTCTGATTTACTAATAGTACCTCAAAGTTTTTTATGAATGTATTAAAGATGATGTACAGACCCCTTATGTAATAACAAATACGCATCCACAAATTTACATTAAGAGAAAAAATTTACGCATGCATACACAGACATGTATGTACATACAAGTTTAAAAAAAACCAATAAAACTAACAAACACCAGATTTAATTAAATAGGAACATGTTCTGAAACTCAAACTGGTAATAGATAAACATGAACGGCAAATTAATGCAGAAATATAAGGATTAACAACTGCTTCCACATTTTTGTGTTAAATGTCAAGCACACAAATCATGTGCATTAATCCCATTAATGTTGCTAATCCAGTAAGGTTTCACACTCAGGAGTAGCACTTAATCAGGGACAAGTTAGAATCATCTAGAATGTCAACGGAACATCAATAACTTAATCTCAAGAAAGTGTAAGCATAAGGGTGAAGACGTAAGTTTTATTTACTGTTACCAATATAAAAGCTACAAATAACATGGCTGAAATAATTATATATCACATTAACAGTAGTATGTCAATCATGAAACTCTATTTACCCAGTTGATTTTGAAATTATTATCCTTTCAAATATTTCGTAAATGACAACTCAGTCAATCAATCAATCCCCTTTAGCTCCTTAGGCCTTCAACAAACACATGCCAAGTCCTCCTGTCATGTGCCATCAGCTCAAGTTCTTTCAACATGTTCCTCATTATTTTCACTTCTGTCTCCAGTATTTATAACTGTTAGTTCAAGTTAGAACTAACACAAACACCGTTAGAAATGGATGCTTTCCTCAACTTGTCCAGTCCACAGTTCTCTAATTTGATCTGTGCACAAAAGGCTCTTTTCTAAATTCTAAGAATTAAAAAATTAAACTATTTTGATCTATAACATATGCATCCTTTCGACCACTATTCATACCAGGTATGGAGCATCTGCTAGTATTTGTTAATTAGTATCAATTGTATTCATAAAAGTTTTAATCCAAACAATCAGCTTGTTAGAGAGTTAACTGATATGATATAATTTGCAAAACAGCAATGTTAAGCTGACCTGAAATAAAAATAGTTTATGTACGTAAAGACAAATGTTGCTAAAAGTCTGCAACCATGACTTGGTGGGTTATAGAAAATATTACTTGTTCAGGATATTGCTTATGTTTATATTTACATAGCATGTAAGTATCTTACGGGGCAAGTAACATTTGGGGTTATGAGAACTAATTCTGTACTTACCAAGTCCTTAACTCTTGCTTCAACACACTCATCACTACTTTAATCTACGTTAAGAATATGTTAGCTTCTCGTAATTTTAGAAACACCCATTTTCTTTGTACATTGAACTGGGGCAGAAGACGCTGGTGAACACACACTGAGGAAACCTGTTGACAACATTACCCAGCAGTCCTTGTTCTGGAATCTTCAAGGCAATAGAAGTTCAAGCAGACCAAAGACCACAAGGAGAAGAGAACTGGAGACAAAAATAACAAATGATGAAGAAGACATGGAAAGAACTTGAGCTGATGGCATGTGACAGGAGGACTTGGCATATGTTTGCTGAAGGCCTATGCTCCTTGGCGAGCTGAAGGGTATTGACTGTTTGATTGATATTGCTCCATCTTATGAAATCAGCCCTTTTTCTTGGGATTTTTTTCCTCGATTTAGGACAATCTCTTCTTTACCACTGGACTTTTTCATCCTTCTTTACATCCAGATAATATAATTATTTGACTTCTACCCTGGTTTATCCATGTACAATGCAGAATCCCTCATCTTAAATGTGTCTTTGAATATAAAAACCATAAGATCCTGTTCCTGAAGGTGTTTTAATTAAGGTTCCCATTAAAGCAAAGCCTAAAACAGTCTTGTATTCTTTTATTTGTTCTTGATAATATTTAACTTCAAGTGAAATTGTTAATAACTCTTTCTGTGTGATAATGATTCTGATAAATCTTTAGTTGAAACTTTCTGTTGTGGCAGTATTTGAAGTAGAACAGTGATTTAATTCAAGCAGAAAAATGCCTCATAGTAATTGCATATTTCCTTAATTATATTCTTAAATATAACTACAATTTGAACAATACTTGAATTCAGGGATCTGCTCAATAATCCTACATCAGTATGTCAGATTCCTGAGTGTTAAGCTTTTCCTGTAACTTCAAAAGTAGATCAAAAGTATATGCATAGCAACTGTTGTACTCAAAAGATGCTCAACTTTGGGATATTTGAAACAAATGAAAATAACAAATAGAGATCTCAAAAGTAATTATGCACTGAATTAAAAAATCTATAAACAATACAATAGAATTTAAATGTATTTGTGTCGCTTCTGAGATTTATTTAACTGTAATTGCATCACTTCTGAGATTTATTTAACTCTAGTTCAGCTTTATGTAATTCTGCTTCTGCAAGTGCCGTGTCTGGTGCCATAGGTGATCATGTCTCTCCACAACTTCATGCCTCCAGTATTATTTATCAATTCTGTTACTGACTTCTTCCCATGCCACGATGTCAAACTGTCCAGTGTCTTCAGTCGTTGTCTTCCTTTATCTCTTCTTTTCCTTCAATCTTCTCCTATTGTCACGATGTATTCCAGCTGTCTTCTTCTCATAACATGCCCAAAGAAAGTGGATTGATTCCATCTAATGTGAGGAATTAGCTCCCTTTGCTCATTGGCCTCTTTCAGGGTATCCTCCCTTATTACTTTTATGCACTTGCATATGAAAAAAAAGTTTTTTTAAAATTAAAAACCTGTAAATGTAAATTGTGCTAGTGATGCTCGACGATACGAGTACAAACTCAGAGTGAGCAATCTGGGATGTGTACTCTACCCCATATATTTTGATTATTGTACACAATGATATTTAGCGTAAGTAGCCTCATTTTATTTTACAACACTGGCTTCTAGGTGCAAGTCAGCTACATCAACTGAAGAAACAGGGATATGTTCTAACATGAAGGACAAGTTGTATCAATAAGTGTTTGAGCAGCTAACGAGTCAATGGCAACAGGTGCCAAAAACTCTTGTGTTTTTGACAAAGTCACAACACGAGGAGAAACCCACACAGCCAACTTTTAAAAGTAAACACGGCAATACCATTTCATTCTCCATTACCCAACCCTGCCCCAATGTGTCCTGAATGAACAATGAGCCATGACAGCCCCCAGGGTTCAAATAACTTCATATATAACAATTACTGCCTGAAGGTTACATGGGGAAAATAAATTCACTCTCATCTTGACTGCACACTCTTGAGTTGGACTCTTGTGTCCTTCACCTTTCAGTTTTTCATGTAACAAACAATAAAATTAAACATCAATTTTTGTGTACCGTATGTAGAAGGTATAATATAAATAATACATTTGATGTGCAATGTTTTTCACACATAGTTCTGACTGTACAAGATTTTGGCTTTATGAACAGTTTTCAAGAATGTAACAGACCTGTAATGGTCAAAACACAACTAATAATTTTAAGGCCCACACAAAAACTTAACTGTGTGAAGGCTACAACGCATTGACATGTAAAACAGAAATAAATGGAAAAATGATACATTTGTCTAACATACTATAATTTCTTTATAATTAAACATTGCAACAAAACAAAACGTTTGCAAGAAAGCATTGCCAGAGTCCATCAAATGTCACATCACTTGTTAATAATGCAATAAGACTTTAAGTCTATTACACACATGTTATACTTATGAGTTTTCATGTCTATGGAAATGTTAAATGAATTTAGTTCAGACATAAATGTTTTAGACTGTCAGCACCGATTACTGAATAATGCATGGAAAAACCAGAACATAAGCAAAGAGTGGGGGAAAAGGCAACAGCGTACACATTCCAAAATAACATTTCACAGGCAAGTCAAGTCAGGCCCAAGTCATTATTCAGTGTGGAAGGAAAGATATTCTTCTCAAATTGGCAATAGGACTCAACCACATACCTCCTTCAGAACGGATGCACTGACATTACTATCCGGAAGGGAGTTACCTCAAGTACCCCAGGGTGTCTAGAGCTAGCAATGCAGAAGTCTGGATGTCTCAGAAGGTCAATATTTTACATTGTGAGGGCAGGCAACTCATAAAAATATGAACATTACTTGAATCCAGGGATCTGCTCAAAAATCCTACATCATTATGTCAGATTCCTGAGTGTTAGGCATTATACAAAAAAATTATTTTTAGAATTCATTATTTTGTAAGAATCGCACACAAAGATTATGGTTAGAATTAATTATTTTTAAAGTCTCATACCCAAAAAGAAAAAAAATTATTTTTAGAATGAAATATTTTAAGAAACTAAAAATTCAAAATGATCTAACACCTAAATACCCTTTGGAATGTAAACTACCTGTGGACATGTACTGTGGTGGTGAATCATCAGAACATGCAGCGCAAGGTGGAGAAAGAAAAAATGGATCTAGTGAAAGATTTTAGGGAAGGATAAACCACAACATACAGTACACAAGAAACGCTCACGAAGATAACCTTATTGTCCACTTGCATTTGTGTCTTCATTGGTGGAATAAAGAAAACAAATAAATGTGTGACACTGGAAATTCAGATTTAAAAAAACCATAGCCATTTATTATCAGTATGTTATGATTACCAGCATTTTGTGTTCAGTGTAGTCACCCTGCTATGTTTGTTTGGTTACAAATATTTTGTTTAGTTCTGGTTCAACTTTTCATGTAACTTCAAAAGTAGATCAAAGTATATGCTTCAGGCATAGCAACAGTTGTGCTCAAAAGATGCTCAACTTTGAGTTACTACTTTGAGCAACTATGTTACTGTTCTCTCAATGTCTATTTTCTATGCTTAATAATTTCTGTTCAGAATGTCTCTTTCCATTTCAGCAGTACATATGACAGAAAATGCCTATCTATCGTGCATTATTATCACAGTCTTCCTATTTTCTCATAATTCCTGTCAGATCCTAAGGATCATTTCCAGTTCATACAAGAGGTCATTCCTACTTCTATTAGTAAATTTACGGGACAAAACTATGTGCCAAGTATCACATGGTAATAACAATGTAAGTCCTACATGTTTAGTTTGTTTTAAAAACTCACATTCATTAAAAAACAGTTTCTAAGATACAGCATGGACTAGAAAAGAAACAGCTAAGAGTTCACAGATCCCACACAAGCTACTTGTGTAAATAGATTCAAGTGCAGAACAAAAACTGACAGGCTTGACTTATTCACAAGTTAAATTATCTCTCGTTAGTCAGTCAAAACAAATGAATCATCTTTTCTGCAATTAATCATTTTGACTCCATCTATAACGAGTATAACACAACTCTTTCTCTATCTCTATATATACATAAAATGCCCATACACAAACATACATATACCCATGGCACATGCTCATATAACCAATATTTCTTCTCTCACTGGTTCATGCTTTTCAGTTGGTCCATGTATCCACATCACATCACACTAACAAGTGGAAGTGACTCAGTTTTACAATACACTGCTAACAGCTGTGGCCTGTCAACTCCAGCTTGTGTCATAACCTGTCCACGACTGAGGCGGGGCTAAGAACACTCTCCGACCACTGTACATAAAACTGACCACTCCTCTATAAGCTGCCCTTGGAACACCGGCCTGTCAGGACAGATAAACAAATCAATGAAAACATTTACAGCTTAATGCGACTGTGAAAATGGACTGCTAAGACGGATTAAAAAATATGCAGCAATGGACTAGATTCCACAGGGACACAGAAAGGTTGATCCAGAGAACAGATCTGAAAGCAACCAGATGGGACAATGCCATCTGATGACATAATAAAAGCTGTGCCAGCTGCCTGACAGTTTGATTACTCTGTAGCTAAGGAAAGATGTAGCAATGTTCAGAGCTAATACTTAAAGAGAACTTCCTCCTCCTTATTCATCTTCAAGTATCATGCAATCATGGCCCTCCACAATTTCCTGCCTCCAGTACTGTTTATCAACTCTGTTGTTGACTTGTTTCTATGCCATCATGTCAGTCTCTCTCCATTACCTTCTGTCTTTGTCATCCTCCATCTCTGTTTCTTTCAATCTTTCCTGTTGTCTCAGTATGTTCCAGCTCTCTTGTCAAATACATGCTCAAAGACAGTGAATATTATTATCATTTTCCTTTTGGCTCCGTACGAACCATGGAGCCACCACTGCAGCATGTCCCCTGGCAGGAAGCCTGCACAAAGCAGTCACATGATCTTGCAGTAGTTGTTTCTGTTTGACATGATCAGGTTGCCAGCTTTACACACATAACCTCATATTAGTCATCTGGTAGGACAGGTTTGCAGGAGCACTTGATCTATTCTTTCTTTGTTTAGAAATGCTTTCATCCAAGCATGCAAGGACTTTGGCCTCACAATTAGTCTCAAGAAAACAAATGTGCTGGGTCAGGATGTGGATGTTACACCAGTTATCATTATCGATAACTGTGAATTGGCAGTGGTGCACCACTTCACATACCTGGGGTCTAGCATCAACAACAAACTCTCTCTGTACACAGAAATTGACAGCCGCATTGGCAAAGCTGCAGCTGGCTTTGCCCGCCTCACATCGCGGGTTTGGAGAAATTCCAAACTCACAATGAAGACCAAAGCTGTGGTACATAATGCCTGCGTCACCAGCACACTTCAATATGGCGGCGAGACAATGACAACTTATGCTAAGCAAGAAAGAAGGCTCAATACCTTCCATCTATGGTGTCTATGCCACAAACTTGTTATTTTGTGGAAGGACAAAGTGGCAAATGTCGAGGTGTTGTCATGTGCTGGCCTTCAGAGCATGTATACACTGCTTAGACAGCGCAGACTATGCTGGCTTGGCCATGTCCGCTGCATAGAAGATGGTCACATCCCAAAAGATATCTTCTACGGACAACTGGCAGATGGCAAAAGAACAGCTGGGCGACCGCAGCTGAGGTTCAAACATGTGTGCAAGAGAGACATGAGGGCACTGGATATAAATCCAGCAACCTGGGAGGAGGAGGCTGCCAATCGCACCAAGTGGCGATGCTCTCTACGGCACCACCTCAAATTGGATGAAAAGAAGTCTCACAGCAAGCAGAAGAGAAAAATAAATGTTGAAAGGAACACCAGGAAAATAAGCAGCTGAGGGCTGTCACCTCAGGGGTGCATTCCTATAGTCAGTTATATGACTGACTGGGCTATTATTATTATTATAAAATGTATCAATGACCACAAATATTTTGCCCCTTACTGCAGATACTTCTGACCATGGCCTGTCTATGAATGTTTTACCTGCGTGGCTGTAACTCACCTTGAAGTCATCCATAATGCCCAGAAGTGTGGCTGCTCGCTTGAAGCTGTCTTTATTAGTGTATTCCACACGCACAACTGTGCTGGTTGGTTGAACTCCAGTCTTCACTTGTTCTGCACTTAATAGTGGTGCACTGTACACCATTTTGGTAAACATTTCATCATATTTATTCTGTCAAATATAGATTAGGGGAAATATACACATACTGACATGAAAATATGACAGCACATTTATCTTGACATTTAGAACCTTGGTGTGTGTGTGTGTGTGTATATATATATATATATATATATATATATATATATATATATATATGAGGAGAACTGCCGTAAGACGGGGGTAAAACGGTAGAATGAAAAAAAAAGATTAAAAAAACATACAAATAGTAATACGTCTTACAAAGAGAAAGGACAAGAAAAAACCTACGTTGTGGCCATAAGGCCTTCATCAGGGACAGACAAACAAGAGACAGGAGGGAAAGAAAGTGAGAATTAAGTGAACATGAAACTATGGAAATAAGAGAAAAATACTCCATGATGTGTGTAACATGTTGGAGCAAAAATGTCTGCCACTAAACCGGAAAGTGGAAGTGGATAGTACATTAAAAGCAACAACAACAACAACAAAATTATGAAAACAAGGACAGGAAAACAGAGTGAGGGAAAAATGATTTTAAAAAAAAACATATGGAGAGAGAAGAGGTGGAAAGAGTTAAAAAAAACATTATTATATGGAGTAAAATTCATTTATTTAATTTTTTTTAAAGTATATATATATATATATATATATATATATATATCTATATATATATATATATATATATATATATATATATATATATATATATATATATATATACACATATACACAATATGAGGGAGACTGAGCACCTATGGGTTTGCCCGGAGTGCAATAAGAAGTCGATTCTAATTAACAATAACAATAACCATTTCTCTTCTTACTAGCTACTGACTAGATTATGAAAACATAGCCAACAGAAATTGAATTCAGTGGACTCTGACAAAACATCTTGATGATCTAGAAATTTGCTCATGACCTGGCTCTTCTGTCTCATAACCATAACCAGATGCAAGACACAATTAGAATACTTCATGACAGGTCACAGCAATTCAGTTTGAAAATACAGTCAAAAGACAAAGATTATCAGAATAATTGTGCCTAACAATAGCCAGATTGCATTGGGAGATACATCCCTACAAGATGTAGAATCATACTGTTGCGTCCTTTTTGGGTTCCTTAAAAGTATAATAGTTGACATAGTCTTACTACTGTTAAGAGGGTACACATCAACAAATGTGGTAAGAATATATTTGTAAATTTAATTCATTGCGCACATATTTGTGCGTAAGTATTTTGTGTTTTGTTGCTAAAGATGAGATGACATAGTGACCTCCTGGGGGAGATGATGGCTGTTGATCAAGTCAGACTGGTGTCTGTTTGTTTAAACCTCTTATCAGAGGTTCATTACTGGTGAAGTCTTATTTGTACGGCCTTCCTTGTGGAAGCCATTGCCGTATGGAGTTTCATAGTAAGTTATAGTTAAGCTCCTGAAGATATTTATTAAATTTACGCCAAGTCATATCTAGTCAGAACATTTTATGGGTAATCGTTGCCCTTCATGTACTGAAATGGATTTTTTAAGGATGAAATGAAGTATTAGGATCCAGCCAAGTAATTGTTCAAGTACGTACCGATTTTGTGGTGCATAAGGGAATATTACATATAAATAATATTTTCCCATCTGTTGGATTACGGAGGGTAAAACCAGAGGTCAAATCAAATTATATACTAAGGAATTTGTATGCACTAGCTGTGATGAAGCGTCAACTATTTGTACCGATGTTCCGGATTTAGACTTTCTATGAGGCCATTTTAAAGAAGGATATTCTGCAATATATTATATATCATTAATCATGATATGTTTTGACTGCCCTTGAGGGGTCAGCCGTTGATAAGAATATTTCGTAAAGAAAGCTGTTCTGCTATTTGAATATGAACATTTGAAGAGGTCATGCCTTAAGATGTTCAACTATATCTCGTTACCATACGTCAATAACATATCTATATAACAATATGTATATCCTATACATGTCGTCGTCTTTGTCGATGTGACTGTCAAAATAAATGGTTGTTGATATCTTGATCAACCATAAGATCCAACGTACTGCTATTGACACTGTTGGAGTTGACATTGACTTTTACATTCATCGTTACCTTGCCTGAATTTTAACCACGACATTCGCGTTGCCAACCACAACATCTGGTGGTTCAGTAATAGCCCAGCTGCAATAGCTAATAAAATCAACTGCTACATCTCAAGTCAAAAAAAGGCAGTTGCTACACATACTTATACCTTGGCAGTCATACAGACAAAGTTGGAGGAACACAATAAGAATACAAAGGGCAAGAGAAGCTTTTATTCAATTGGGAAATCAGAAGAATTCAAGTCATAATTATTATTATTATTATTACAAGTCAAACAAATAAAAAATGAATTAAATAAATTTAAAAAAACTTCAACCTAAATACCAAGTTAGTCCTATTGTATGATTCTGAAACATGTAGAAAAACAAAGATGACCACCAGAAGGATACATCATCATCATGTGACGTATTCTTTCCAGAACGTTGTCTCCATTACAGCTGCTCTGAACGCATCACGATTCTGGGCAAGTCGACCTGCATCAGCCAAAGACAAGTTCAGACTCTCTGTGATGTCCTGTGTCCACCGTAGGGCTGGAATGTGTAAGGGATAGTACCTCACGGTGAGAGGCAGTCACTTCCTCTTTTTGAGGATGGCCTGGATCCTATTTGGTTCCCCCACTCCAGTTCAGCTCATGTATGGCTCCTCGAGTCTGCTTGTGTACGGCAGCGCCACCCCCCGGGCAACGGCTTTGACTGGCCGGCCAAACTACATGAGTAAATTGAAAAAGGGAGGTCCCCCTTAAACAGTACACACAACTGCTGGCCGAACGGGCGGATGATCAATAATATTTTGACAACGGCTTCTAGGGCAGGAGTTGGAAAGGCCTGGTATCGGGCTGAGGGCGCACCATGGACTGTAATGGTAAGCGGCCAGAACCATCCAGAAAGCAATGGCAAACTACTGGATGTACAATGCCAAGAAATCCATAATGGCTAATCTGAATACGAGTCAGACAAGACAAACAACAATACATAAACGACACCTGCAGGAAAATAGAGGAAATGCGCGAACAGGGATTGAGTAAGAATATGTTTTCTGAAGTAAGAACATTGAAAAACAGCAACTTTAAATCATCACCTCGAGCAATAAACGACAAGAAAGGCGACACTCTAACAGAACGTAAAGATATTCTGAACAGATGGAAGGAGTACTGTCAAGAAATGTATACGGAAATAAACAAAGCGGCAGATAACAACGTCATGAATGAAGCGGAACGTGAACCAGAACCTACCATAGAGGAAGTCCGGAATGCAATCAAACACTTAAAAAGTGGAAAATCTCCTGGTTGTGATGAAATAACAGCTGAAATGATACAGGCAGGAAGAGAAGGCAGTGCTCGTATATACCATGCATTATGCTGCAAGATCTGGCAAAGCGGAATTTGGCCCAAGGAATGGAAAAGATCAATTTACATACCCTTGCCAAAAAAGGGCAACCTGAAACTGTGCACAAACTACAGAACTATAGCTCTTATAAGCCATGCCAGCAAAATACTTTTACAAATCATAATGAAAAGGATGCAACAAAAGCTAGAAACAGAAATAAATGAAGTACAGGCGGGTTTTCGACCAGGTAGAGGCACTAGGGATCATATATTCAACATGAGGATCATCATAGAAAAGTGTAGAGAATTCAACGTTGACCTACATACTTGTTTCATTGATTACACAAAAGCTTTCGATTGTGTACAACATCAGCAGTTATGGGCTATTATGAAAAATATGGGATTTCCAAACCACCTTATACAACTCATCGCACTGCTGTACCAAGAACAACAGGCAGCCGTAAGAATAGAGGGGGAAACATCAGAATGGTTTGAAGTACAGAAAGGAGTAAGACAAGGCTGTACCCTTTCCCCTTACCTGTTTAACATTTATGCCGAGAATATCATGAGAAACGTAAGAGATGACCAAGAACACACAGAGTTTGACTCATTTAACATCGGCGGGTACCAGATCCCGGAAATCAGATATGCTGACGACACAGTCCTCCTATCGACCAACCCAGAAGGACTTGAACAATTACTTCTGTCCACCAAAAAACACAGCGAGGCCCAGAAGGATACAGACTTTCATAAATGAGTGCTTGCACAAAACAGGGCTGAAATGGTTTGACTAGTTCATTAATGTGGAACTGATGGAAAGAAACAGACAAATCCAATTCTCAAAAAGGATAAAGACCGAATAGTGTCCAACCGCAATAGACCCATCATAAAGAGGTGGGGGGGTGTCTCGTTATGCGCCTATTGAGGCATACTGGGAATAAGGTGTTAGGTCCGTATTTTCTTGACCATCGGTACACTAGGGGTGATGTGGTCAGCATCACGCCGGCCGCCGCCTTCAGCCTTCTAAGCTGCACGGGAAAGCTTATGGAGAAAATGATCAATACTGGTCTTACAACAAGCTGAAAAATGTAAAAGACTCAAAGGACGCCCCAAGTTCCAGAGAATGAATAGGCTAGGAAGAGGCAGGCTCAAGCACACTAACATTGTGGCCCAAGCAAAAGAATAAATTAGCAAAAATACCATGCTAGCAAGCTCAGTCGCAAAGAAAATACCAACAAGCACAACTATCCCACTGTGGAAAATTAGATCAGATTTCTACCACTTCAGTTAACTTCCTTGACCTCACTGTCAATATTACTCCTACTGGCTTTACTACCTCTGTCTTTTATAAACCTACCGATGCTCATGGTTTCATTCTTTACATCTCTTCTCACCCTCTCAGCTGTAAAACTTCCATTCCCTACTCTCAACTTCTACGCTTACGTCGGATATGTCACGATGAAGATGATTTCCGTGAACGAGCTCAAGAAATGCTCGACTTTTTTCGCGGACATCACTATCCTGAAAGAGTCTTATCTGATACCCTTAATCGCATTAGTCCCGTCACTCGTCAGGTTGCACTTACTGCTAAACCTACTACTACATCTGACAGACTCAAACTTGTCTTAACTTTCCACCCTCACTGTTTGGCGGTGAAAAAAATTCTGTTCCGTCATCTGCCAATTCTCCACTCCGATCCTGATACCAGAGAGTTGTTTCATGATACCCCTTTGTTGGCATATCGTAAGGATAAGAATTTTAGGGATATTCTTGTGCATAGTCGCTTGAGACAAACTAATCCTTCTCACTTTGGTACTAAACCGTGCCAACGCCGCATATGTAAGACCTGTCCTTTTGTACTCCAAACGCAGTCAGTCTCCTTTCCAAACGGTAAATTTGCCATTGGGGAGTCTTTCACGTGCGAATCCAGAAACCTGATTTATGCTATCATCTGCAAGAGGTGTGACATGACCTATATTGATGAAACTGGCAGACGTTTTCGGGAGCACTTGAAAGACATCCATCATGGCAAACATTTACCGGTGGCCCTTTACTTCAACAGCCCTGACCATTCAGGTAACTCTGACATTCATGTCACTGCCCTCCGTTCATGTATCGGCGACGACCGAACTCGCTTTTCGTTGGAGAATCGTCTCATTTTTTCAAATGGGCGTTTTAGCTCCTGCTGGGATTAATGTCCAGCATCATTTTGCATAATTCTGGTGGCTTCTGTCATTATTTTCCTATCTATCCTTGTTTTTGCTTTGGTTCGTTTCGTTTCCTCAATTATCTGTCCTTAGACGTCACTAGCTCCTACGTCACCTCCGCATGACGCCTTATTTTTTCAGCCATTTTGAATATTTCTTTCTTCGATCCAGCTAAGTGATTTTTTACGCATTCTAATAGTGTTGTTCATTTCTGTCTTCGTTTCGTTGATTATTTACTTTCTTGTTTCGACATGTCTTTCTGGTTTCACGATTTTCTTGCATTATTACTGTTATCGTTTCGCTCATCACCGTGGTTTCATCTGCTTGTATCGCTCTTTTGACGTTTTCCTCATCATCATAGACCTTTGTAGTACCTATATGTAGTTCTTGTCCTTGTCACCTGTTCGTAACTGTGGCTGACGAAGGGTAAAACCTGAAACGTCCCTTGTCTCATGTGTACCGTTTACTTGTAAAACTGATTTCATACCATATTATTTTTTAATTTATATATTTGGAAAATTAGATGCTTTCCTGAGCTAAAACCTGATATTCCAGGCATTGAAAGTAAAGAAACACAGACAGAAACACAAAGAAAGTATATAGCAACCAAGTATTTTGACCAAAATTTCCATCAAAGCTTTGGACACATGCATATAGTGATGGTTCAGCAAAAAAACGCAGCTGAAAATGGGGGTGCTGGCATACTTGTCAAATTAAAGAATAGAATCCACTCTGTGGCAATCGCCTCTGGCAAATACTGCAATAACTTCAATACTGAAGCAGAAGCCCTGAAACAGGCAGCAGAAACCCTTACTGAATGCAAAGCACGTGCAGAAAAACAAATAGTAATCTTTACAGATGCGCTGAAGAGCCACCATGCTAAAGAATTGCAAGATCTGATAAACTCTCTTGAAAGACTGGCCAAATGCTTCAACAAGTGCACGATCCAGTGGATACCAGCCCATTGCAACATACCAGGAAATGAGGAGGCAGACAAACTTGCTGAGGAAGGAGGAGCCTTATAACAAAATGATACAGAGACAACTCACGAAATGGCAAAAACTGCTATAAAAGCTAAATTCAAGTCCAAATGGGAGAGAGAGCACCCAGGCCATTTAAAAAATGATGCATATCATCAGCTATCTAGGAGAGAGCAGGTCACCATTTTTTGGCCACGCACTGGACACAACAGATTGAGATACCATCTATACCACAAGTACAAAATTGGTGCAACAGATCTCTGCGGCACCAGCCCGATGACATCCGAACACCTGCTGCAGTCCTGCACAACCTACAGCAATGAACGGAGGAGCCTATGGCAACAACCCACTTCTGTTAACGAAAAACTGTTTGGAGATGTCAGGAACCTTGAGTTGACTACTGCCTTTATTAGAGTCATTAATGTGGAAGTCTGAAGGTGAACGAGAAAGAAGAAGGAGAAACAGACAAATACCTGTGGAACAAGAGCAGATGAGATGAAACTGACACTGGACAGAACATATACAGAAAACCAGTTAATAGCATTACAGAGCAGCATTTGTTTTGGAATCTTCAGGATAAAAGACAAAAAAAGACACGGGGAAGAGGACAGAAGACATACAAGAAAGAGGTTAAGGAGACATGGAAATATCTTGAATGGATGGCACAGGATTGGAAGGCCTGGTGTGTATTTGCTGAAGACCTGTGCTCCATAGGGAAGTGAAACGTGATGATGATAATACTGATGTTTTTTGTCAGCTCATTATCTGTGAACCTGGCAAGTCACATGACCCCTAGTGTGCCGATGGTCACGAAAATATGGGGCTAACACCATATTCCCAGTATGCCTCAATGGGCGTGTAACGGGATCCTTTACCTTTTTTTTTTTCTTGCAAATCAGCAATTTCCCTCATTTTTTAAAGGAAAAACATGGTTTTGACATAGGAATTGTTCTATGATGATGATAAAATAAAACTGACAAGATAAATAAAACTGACAAGATAAATAAAACTGACAAGATAAATAAAAATGACAAGATAAATAAAACTGACAAGATAAATAAAACTGACAAGATAAATTAAAATGACAAGATAAAATTAAACTGACAAGATAAATAAAACTGACAAGATAAATAAAAATGACAAGATAAATAAAACTGACAAGACAAAATTAAACTGACAAGATAAATAAAACTGACAAGATAAATAAAAATGACAAGATAGATAAAACTGACAAGATAAATAAAACTGACAAGATGAACAAAACTGACAAGATAATATTAAACTGACAAGATAAATAAAACTGACAAGATAAATAAAACTGACAAGATAAATAAAAATGACAATAAAAATAAAACTGACAAGATAAATAAAACTGACAAGATAAATTAAACCGACAAGATAAATAAAACTGACAAGATAAATAACACTGACAGATAAAATTAAACTGACAAGATAAATAAAACTGATAAAATTAAACTGACAACTGACAAAACATTTCCTCAACCTGCTAACAGCCTTACCTTCTCTAAATATGATAGATCAATTTTGTTGAAGGGTATATACACTGTATTTAACTTGATAAACTTCAAATGTTTATCAAAATAAAGGCCCCTGAAATAAACAACAAAGCAAAAATAAGTTCACAGTGTCAGAAAAATTTTGTCATATGCAATAATAATGGTATTTAGTTTGATAATGATATTTAGTCTGATAACAGTATTAGGTTTGATAATGGTATTAAGTCTGATAATGATACTTAGTTTGAAATGGTATTAACACATTAACTATCGGCTTTTGAAATCCTATCATTTGGACCGCGAGCCGCTCAGAGCGTCAATCTAATTTTAGTAATAAAACAAATGAAAAATGTACTGAAACACTTTCTGATCTGGTTTGAGATTTTAAGTTGCCACCGGAAAACAAATTCCCAAAGCATGGTTGTTGTAGAACACTGGAAAATTGATATTATGTTCATATTTTTCAGCGTTTTGGGTTAGTTACCAAATCGTGTAAAACTGTTTACCGTGGCAACTAGTGATAGGACCACAAAAAATGCGTGTACATCTAGTCTAACGGCTGAATAGGCTAGAAACTTGTTTCAACAATTGATTGATAGATCTAGCGACAAGGACAAGAGTGAAAACGGTGTGCACGTTGATTGAAATAGAGATTTTTGATAGAGATGGGGCGCAAGCGGTTATAATTGTGAAAATATTGCAAGTCCTCGGCCATCGGAGGGCCGTTAAATAGCAACAACCTATATTAGAGTTACAAATGGTGCTTATTGTAATAGTACATTCATTTATCTTTAAAATGACGTGTAATTCATAAAATCTGTAAACAATTACGAAAACTACAGCTTACTTTGTGCAAACACCAACAGGATGAAAAAGGGAAAAAAGTTTTATTCGGCCAGAGTGTTTTTCAATTCGGTAGTTAATGTGTTAAGTTCGATAATGATATTTAGTTCGATAATGGTATTAAGTTTGATAATGATATTTAGTTCAATAGTGGTATTTAGTTTGATAATTGTATTTAGTTAAATAAGAGTATTTAGTCCAATAATGGTATTTGGTTCAATAATGATATTTAGTTTGATAATGATATTTAGTTTGATAATGGTATTTAGTTCGATAATGGTAATTGGTTCAATAATGATATTTAGTTTGATAATGGTATTTAGTTCAATAGTAAAAAAGGTAAAGGAACCCGTTACACGCCCATTGAGGCATATTGGGAATATGGTGTTAGGCCCATATTATCTTGACCATCGGCACACGAGGGGTGATGTGGTCGGCATCACGCCGGCCGCCTTAACCTTCCCAGAGTAGCTCTGGTACCCATTTGGGGCTGGGTCGACCCAGGAGCCGTTTGTGGCCTAAAAATGTTCCGCCTCATCTGGGGATCGAACCATAGACCACTGCGCTAGGAAGCCAGTGCACTAACCACTATGCTACCGCGGCTCCTAGTTCAATAGTAGTAGTTTGATAATGGTATTTAGGTCAACAATGTTATTGTTTGATAATGATTTTTAGTTCGATAATGATATTTAGTTCAATAATGGTATTTGTAAGATGTTTGGTTCAAATGTCTAACTTCAAGACGCTACTGATAAGTTAACTACTAGATCCCAAATGAAGTTGCTTCCATAGTTTAGAAATGTTTCACTGCTTGATGACAATATAGTCCACAATGTACTACAATCTATGTGCAAGATTAATGCTGATGAAGTATGTGATCATGTCTTTCTATTACTGTCTGTGCCTCAAGCTGCTTATCAATTCTTTTTTTTCCCACACTGTTTAGCCAGTCTCTTTGTCATCCATCTTTTCAGCAGACCATTTTGTCTTTTTTTTTTTTGCTGACCATTTTGGCTCTTTAGCTGACCATTGTGTTTTTAGCTCACCATTTTGTCTTTTTAGCTGATAATTTTGTGTCTTTAGCAGACCCTTGTCTTTTTAGGTGACCATTTTGTGTTTTTTTAGCAGACCATTTTGTGTTATTTTATTAGACCATTTTTTTTTTTTAGCTGATCATTTTGTCTTTTTAACTGACCACTTTGTCTTTTTAGCAAACCAATTTGTCTTTTTATGTTACAGTGAAGTACTTTCTCTTTTACTTCAACTGACAAACATGTATCAGAAAAAATGATTTTGTTTTTTAGTATACTGTTTATGCTTGGGCAGTCTGTTAGCTTGATTAGCTCCATAATTTGAAAATTTATTTCAATCAATCAATACCCTTTAGCTCCCCAAGGAGCATAGGCCTTTAACAAACACATGTCAAGTCCTCCTGTCATGTGCCATCCGCTCAAGATCTTTCCATATTTTCCTCATCATTTTCACTTCTGTATCTAGTTCTCTTCTCCATGTGTTTTTTGGTCTACCTTTGCCTCTCTTTCCCTAGGGATTCCAGAACAAGAACTGCCTTGTAATGCTATCAACAGGTTTCCTCAATGTGTGTCCTATCCACCGCTAGCGTCTTCTTCTCAACTCTTGTTTCACTGGCACTTGTCTGGTTCTTGTCATCAGTTCCACATTTGTGACTTTGTCATACCATTTCAATCCTTCTATTCTTCGCAAGCACCCGTTTATGAAATTTGTAGCCTTTTGGTTGTTGTTTTTGCTGTTCTCCATGTTTCAGAGCCATACAATAGGACTGACTTGACATTTGAGTTGAAGATTCTTATTTTCGTGTTGTACTTGATTTCTCTTGATCTCCATATGTTTCCCAATGCAAAGAAAGTCCCTCTTGCTTTTTGTATTCTTATTTTGATATCACTGTCTGTCCCTCCAACTTTGTCTATATTACTGCCAAGATATGTGTACGATTCTACATCCTTTAGTGGTGTTTCTTCAAGTTCAACTTTGTTATCATTTCTTGCATTTTTTTTCATTATCTTTGTCTTTTCCCTGTATATTTTCAGACCCACTTGTTGTGACCTCTCATCAAGTATTTTTATTTTGTCTTGCATCTGATTATGGTTATGGGACAGAAGAGCCAAGTCATCTGCAAAATCTAGATCATTGTTAAGGTATATGTTATTAACGCCGTCTGCTAAAGGTTAGCAGACGTGCAATTGTAAAGGTTAAGACATTTAATATATTGCGATAGATGTTTCAATTATTGAACGCTCCATACACGATCGATTATGACGTGTCTAGCGTTGTTTGGGTCACAGTCGGTAACTAGGAGACGCTACCCTTTGTTACTTGACCGCCAAGCTGAATAGCTGCGTTTTCTAACCTTCCAATTCAATGGCATGATATAGCCATTTATATGTGCATTTATGATGGACCAGGGTCAGTCCTAGAACTCTATATGAGAGGAAACTTATGGAGGTTAGTGTTTAACTAGAATCCTCAGAAGGAGGAGAATAATCGTCCAATTCGTATGAAATATTCAGACTCGCAGTCTCACTGTCGGCAGGTAGCCATGTCTATCTGCGCGTGCATATAGCTGTGATGTTCTGACGACAATACTGCATTGTATCCTTAAACGGACATTGACACGTAAACCAGCAGTCTACGTTATTGATTAATTTATGCATGACTTATACGGACTTATGTTCTGCTCATATTTGAAATGATCATCCTGTGTGTACATGTGATTAAATATTACGGACTCAACCTGAAGGCATTAATTACTTCATTAATGTTGCTGAGTTCAAGTATTACATGTTACTTCTTCATACCATGCTACTGAGTTGTATGAACGCTTCACCCTAATTCGCGTAATGATAAAACAAGCACGATCAACAAGAAATCACTAAAATAACTATACTCAGCACATGATCTTCAACCGGCAAATAACTCAGCAACAAAGTGGCGGCCGAATGCGGGGAACGACAGAAAAAAGAAACAAACTTCTGTTCCTTACGCACATGTTAACCATAATATTTACGATCAAGTTTCGATCACATGATCCAGTCGAAGATGACGTTGTACTCATTATAATGCCTAACAACGTGACGTCACCGAAGGTCGTGTAGGTGAACTGTCGGAGAAACCAAAGCCGTTTTCTAAGTCTAACCAGGGGAAACATGAGCCATTGAAGCAAACACACGATATGGACTACAGGAGCAGACAGTCAGGGGCATTAGCCTAGCTGTTGACGACCTCTAGCACTGATCTAAGCAACGGAAAAGATAAGTCTAGTTGTTTAATACTGTCGTCATTGCAAACAGTAATACTGAGTCCATGCCTTTTGCCTGCATAGGCATGTCTTTTCTGAATGTGTTTCATGTATTGTTTGGTTGTTTTAATGTGTTGTTAATTAGCGGGCCGGTTGGAGGGAACTGAAATCTCTGGGGAATGTCGCGAACAGCTGACCACCTAGATTTCAGTCGGTCTTAGGGCAGTTAAACGATTGCACTTTTGGAAGCCCCATTGAGGTTTGCCATTGGACTGCCTGTCCAAATCTGCTGTCGTTTGACGATTTGTGTTAGCTGTACCGTTCCGTAGATAACTGGTGTATTTTATTTGTACTAAGTTCACATTTTTATTCAGTTTTGTATCATGTTCGTTAACTATTTCGTCCAGTCTACTCTTACTATCATTTATTTGATGATTGTTAAATGTTCGTCCGTTATGAGTCCTGTGATGTCATCATTTTTTGCAGTCATTTTTTTTTTGTGTACTTTGCATATTCAGTTGACCTCGGGTCAATCTTTGACCCTTCATTTTCCGTGTGATACTTCCGCTTGTTTTATTTAGTTCATAAATTCATTTTTAATTGTGAAAATGTCTTGTTTGCGTCTTGACATTGTTTGTACCCTTTAGTTGCATCATTGTTTTGTTTGTCCTCATGATATATATTAAATACTACATTAATAATATGATATTATATTCAATAATACACTTGTAATTTAATTTAATTAATTTTTTCTGACATTTAAGGTTAATATGGGACATTGCATAATTATGCAGTGATAGTCCAAGAAATTAGCACTACAATTTATAAGAGATGCCTAGGGCATACTAATAATAATAATATATATATTATATTGACCAAATAAAATAATCTTATAGTCTACCTTTGAGGTAACAGACCCATTGTATATTATTTAATATACTTTTCTGGTACTAAGAGAGTGACTTAGTACATTGAACAATATAATTACTAGGAATCATACCCAACATTATTGGATATTGAGATTAATTGTGTGATGTAATTACATTATAGTTAACAGATATCATAACTATTTATGATATAGTTAGTACTTAGATACAATATTGTTACAAAATATTGTCTATTAGTTGAACTTAGACATAAGAGTTCAGTACTATTGTGATTATTTATATTGAATATTCCTAAGTTGAGTAAGTATAATAATTACTCTGAAGCTACTATTGACTATTTTAATCAGTAATTATCAATAATTACTTACCAGATAAAAGTCAAAATGCTTACTATAGACCATTTCGTTAAAATTGGTAAGGAATATGGTTATAAATCTCAAGAACTTCGTCAGTTTGCTGAGGCAGAACTGGAAAAACATAAAGCAGAAATGGAGGAACGTGAAAGAAAAGAAGCAGAGAAAAAGGCTGCATTAAAGAAAGAGGAGGAGGAACGTGAAAGAAAGGAAGCAGAACGTGAGATGAAGCAAATTGCCAAGGAAAATAGATTAAGAGAAATTGCTCAACAGGAAGAAGAGAATAAATTGAAACGAGAGGAAATTATTTTACAACAAGAAATGGAATTGGCGCGTATTAAATTGGAGACAGCAAGATTACAAGCACAAAGTGCTGATGCAAACCAGAATAATAACGCACAAAATGGATCGTCATCCAGCCAAACTAAACATTTCTACAACTTTAAATTACCCACTTTCAACTTAAACGTGGACGACCTTTCATCGTTCCTGTCACGTTTTGAACAGACTTGCAAAACAAATCATTTGCCTGAAGAGTCATGGGTACTCAAGTTAAATGAATTCTTGGTTGGAGAACCATTGACGGCTTCTCAAAATGCTGACCCATCAATAGCAAATAACTACGGTGCTATTAAGTCCTTGCTTTTACGAAGGTTTCACCTGGACGAGGAACACTGTAGGTTGAAATTTAAGGGAATTTTACCTGAATCTCCAAAAGATTTTGCAGGATTCATTGCGAACATACGCAATACATTTAATAGATGGGTTGAACTGGCAGAAGTCAACAAATCGTACGACAAATTAGTTGATTTACTACTACGGGATAAGGTATTATCTTCGGTTAGCCAGCCATTTTTTGCATATTTGCAGGAGCGTAAACCAGGTACTATTGACGAGTTAGAAAAAATTTCTTTAAACTACTGTTCGGCACATCCGAATGCAACCATTTCTAACTCCTCATTAAGAGAACCTCTACCTGTGGCGTCTAATATGGCCTACAATCATAATAACAAACAAAGACATCACAGTGTAGACAGAAGTAGGTTCCAAAGAAATCACAATGTTAACTTTCAGAAGGGACATAATAATGATTTCAACAATAAAAATGAGTTCAACAGAGGTAGATCACGAGATAGAAATTATTCACCTCAAACAAACTACCACAATAGTCAACATAACACTAATTATAATCGATCACATACCCCCAATAATAACAATAACTGGAATGGTAATAATCATGGCTCGAGACATCGAGATAATAGTTACTATAGAGGACGACGAGATAATTCTAACAATTATACTCGGAATCGATCTCATTCTCGGGGATCATCTCATTACAACCATAATACAGGGGCGGCAGTTACAAATAATACTACCCCTATAGCTCAGGTCCCACTTGACAATAATACAACACAGTCTTCTGCTGCATGTTTTGCTATTAATTATAATGTGGCAAATAGTTGCCAACAATGCAATCTTATTTTTCAGAAGGCGAAAGAAACAGTGCTTAACTGCGGACATATTACACCAGAGGTAGGTCTTGCAGTCAACGATGGAACAGGCTTACTAATTTTTAACAGGGGATCGTTAATGGATCCGTCGTCTCAGTGCTGAGAGATTCAGGATCCACGACGATTGGTGTACGTCAGTCGCTGGTACATCCTAGCTGTGCGACAGGAGAATATGTATGCTGCATGACATTTGGTGGAACTATTGAGTTTTACCCCACAGCTATTGTTCATATTAGAACACCCTTTTTCACAGGGAATGTAAAAGTATGTATGCTAAAAAAGCCTATAGCTGATCTGATGGTTGGTCGTATACACGGCAGTAAAGATTGTACTCCAGATGAGATCATAGAATGGGAGAAACATAACCTATGCACTGGAAACGCCGTGACGACTAGAGCGCAGACTCAACTCATGGAGAAAGTTGGTGATAATAAAATGGATGCAGACAACCAAGAGGAATTTGTAGTCAATTCACCTATTGACAGGGAAACATTTGCAACCAAACAAAAAGAGGATAAATCTTTAAAAAAATTTTTTAAGCTGGTTGATAAAGTTGACAATCTATCCTCAGGTAATAATAACAAACATTGGTTTGTTATTAAAAATGACATATTGATTAGATGTTTTAATGACAAATCACAAATGAAACAACAAGTTATGGTCCCGTATACTTTTAGACGGTACATTCTTCAACATGCACATGACTCACATTGTGCTGGACATATGGGATATACTCGAACACGATCTCGAGTACTGTCTTCATTCTTTTGGCCAGGAGTGTCAAGAGATATTTCGCAGTATGTACGTTCCTGTACTACATGCCAAGAAGTGAAAGCACGTGGAGCTTTTCACACGGCGCCTATTCAGGCTTGCGATATCTCAGTAAGACCGTTTGACAAGATGGCCATAGATATTATTGGTCCATTGCTACCATCGGCCAGAGGACATAGATTCGTCCTTACGTGCATTGATTTGTGCACACGATGGCCAGAAGCTATCCCATTAAAGACCACCACTACCACAGATGTAGCTGATGCACTACATCTCATCTTTTCTAGAATAGGGTTTCCTAGAAAACTTTTATCAGACCATGGGTCACAGTTCATATCTGACACCATGAAGGAAGTCATGAAAACTTGGAACATTGATAGGAATTTAAGTAGTATTTATCATCCTATGAGTAATGGTGCGGTTGAAAGACTTAACCGTACACTTAAACAACTACTACATAAGGTTACTGTTAAGCACCCTCATGACTGGGACAGAGCACTCCCAGCTGTTCTATTTGCTTATCGGGAGGTACCGCATGAACAAACTGGCTTCTCTCCCTTTGAATTAGTTTTTGGTGCTCCCCCAAGAGGTCCTATGGGACTAATAAAAGACTTATTAATTGACGCGGAGATGACTCAGGACACTCAGTCATCTTACGAGTATGTGATTAATCTTCGGAAGAACATTATTGAGTCTTGCCAGTTGGCAACAGCTTCTTCTGAGGCTGCAAAAGCTAAGGCTCGATCTCTACAAAATAGGTCTCGACGATTACGCCAATTATTCCCAGGCGATGAGGCTTATGTGTTACTTCCTCACAATAACAATAAATTATTGATATCTTGGAATGGTCCTTACAAAGTCATTGATAAAATTTCCGACGTTGATTACGTCTTAGATATCAAGGGACACAAAAAGATATTTCATATTAACATGCTCAAGCAATTTCATACACGTCCTGAACACTTACAGTCAATTTTTCATGAACTAGATGACAACACAGTATCTACTTGTTATTATTCTAACTTATCCGTCATCCAGGAAGAAGAATCTTCTTTTCCTGAGGTACAGTTACCGTTACCGGTACCAGTAGTTCAACCTACTGAATCTTGGCGGGATGTAACCATCTCTTCAACGGTTACACCGCAACAGCGTCTACAGATTGCTAATCTATTACAATCTTATCCAGATGTGTTGACCGACGTCCCGGGTCGCACATCGGCTATCAGTCATGACATTACTCTCAATGACGATACACCTATTCGTGTACATCCCTATTCGGTTCCTTTACATTTCCTTGCTAAAACTACTAAGGAACTTGAACAGATGTTGTCTCTGGGAATCATTGAGACTAGTAATTCGCCATTCTCTTCTCCATTAGTGATTGTCCGGAAGAAGGACAATAACATCAGACTATGTGTTGATTATAGAAAATTAAATGCTAAGACTATAGTTGACAGCGAACCACATCCACTTATCGACGACTTACTGCCACGTCTATCCAACGCAACTATATTTAGTAAGATAGACTTAACTAAAGGTTATTGGCAGATACCACTGACCGAAAAGGCTAAGTACTACACCGCATTTTCCACTCCACAAGGTCTATACCAGTGGAATGTGATGCCTTTTGGGCTTGTTAATGCGCCAGCTACCTTCATTCGCCTGATGCGACAAATTTTATCAGGTAGACCAGACGTTATTACATATATTGACGACATATGCTTGTTTAGTTCGTCGTTTGAGGAACATGTTTCGGGACTTAGATATGTTTTCGACACTCTAAGGAATTATCATCTAACTGCTAAACCTACAAAGGTGCAAATCGCGTGTAATGAGATAACCTTTTTGGGACATATCATTGGATCGGGATATATCCGAACGTTACCTAGTACAGTCTCCAAAATTCTAAACATAGCAGTTCCTCAGACGAAGAAACAGGTCAGGAGTTTGTTAGGACTTGTTCAATATTACAGTAGATTCATACCAAACTTGTCATCCATCACGGCTGTATTGTCTTCATTGTTAAAAAAAGACATGCCGGTGAAGGTGACATGGACTGGTATATGCAATGAAACTTTCAACAAAATTATAAATTTGTTCTCGCATGAACCAATTTTAAGACTTCCCGATGCTTCCAAAAGATTTTTCTTACGAACAGATGCTAGTAACTACGGCATTGGTGCATGCCTGCTCCAGAACCATGATGGCGTTCTACATCCTACCTTATATATTTCAAGAAAGCTAAAGCCGGCAGAAACAAAGTATTCCACAGTGGACAAGGAACTTTTATCAGTTATATGGGCAATAACTGAACTGGAAAAGTTCTTGCTTGGTGCTCCATTCACCATACAAACGGACCAACGTGCTGTAGCATCTTTGCGTAGATCAAACCACAAAAGTCCAAAACTCGCCAGATACGCGATCATCCTGCAGCCATTTGAATTCTCCATTGAACATATTCCTGGCACTGAAAACATTGTGGCGGATGCGTTGTCACGTAATCCTATTGACGACGAATAATCAACATTGACATTCCTAAACTACGTCAATCATCACTACATTGGATAGAACGAAGTATCAACTATAAGGGAACTAACCTTGACTTCAATTTAATAATTATAAACACTATATGCATCACAGAATTGAACTAAAGACAATCAAGGTATACATATTGACATTGAAACTTCGTCTAACGTCCATACACAATATATGAATATTCGTTGAACAATCATGGAACAATATCTGACGACAAGTCGAACTTATTATCCTATGTGCACTTAATTCTTGGATCCTAGGATAATTGACATTTCTGTCCGACGGAAACGTTTCAACACTTTGTCTAAAAGAATTCATCAGGATCAGGACTACGGATGGATCATCATATCCTATACTAATTAATTAGTTAACTTAACTTCTTAATTGAATTATTATCAATAAAATGAAATGTGAGAAAAAAATGAAATGAAAAAAACAAAAAAAAAAGAGAACAAAATATAAAAAGAAGAAATTATGAAAAGAGAAAATAAATCTCACACAAGTATTAGATTAATATTTTTTTTTAATGTACCTATACGTTATTTAGTTGCTGAGTTATTTGCCGGTTGAAGATCATGTGCTGAGTATAGTTATTTTAATGATTTCTTGTTGATCGTGCTTGTTTTATCATTACGCGAATTAGGGTGAAGCGTTCATACAACTCAGTAGCATGATATGAAGAAGTAACATGTAATACTTGAACTCAGCAACATTAATGAAGTAATTAATGCCTTCAGGTTGAGTCCGTAATATTTAATCACATGTACACACAGGATGATCATTTCAAATATGAGCAGAACATAAGTCCGTATAAGTCATGCATAAATTAATCAATAACGTAGACTGCTGGTTTACGTGTCAATGTCCGTTTAAGGATACAATGCAGTATTGTCGTCAGAACATCACAGCTATATGCACGCGCAGATAGACATGGCTACCTGCCGACAGTGAGACTGCGAGTCTGAATATTTCATACGAATTGGACGATTATTCTCCTCCTTCTGAGGATTCTAGTTAAACACTAACCTCCGTAAGTTTCCTCTCATATAGAGTTCTAGGACTGACCCTGGTCCATCATAAATGCACATATAAATGGCTATATCATGCCATTGAATTGGAAGGTTAGAAAACGCAGCTATTCAAAGTAACAAAGGGTTGCATCTCCTAGTTACCGACTGTGACCCAAACAACGCTAGACACGTCATAATCGATCGTGTATGGAGCGTTCAATAATTGAAACATCTATCGCAATATATTAAATGTCTTAACCTTTACAATTGCACGTCTGCTAACCTTTAGCAGACGGCGTTAATAACATATACCGTAACAATCATCAAGCTGTTTAGTCAGACTCCACTGAATTTTATTTCTGTTGTGTGATGTCGATGTTTTCATAACCCAATCAATTGCTAGTAAGAAAAGAAATGGAGACAAGAGGCATCCCTGTCGCACTTCCATTCTAATCCCAAAAGGTTCTGTAAGTTGTCCTTCATGAAGAACTCTGCATGTCATGCCTTCATAGGTCTTCTTTATTAAGTTAGTGATCTTCATGGGAACTCCATAATGCCTCATCAATTTCCAGAGCAATTCTCCATCTACACTGTCAAGTGCCTTTTCATAGTCCACAAATCCGACGTATAATGGTGAATTCCATTCCAGGCTTTGTTCAACTATTATTCTCAGTGTGGCTATCTGGTCTGTACAGGATCTGTTTTGTTGAAAACCTGCTTGTTCATCTCTCAGTTGCTTGTCTATGGACTCTTTTAATCCTGGAGATTTTCCTAGAAAAAAAAAAGGTTAGTCGGCAACCCAGACTCCTTTCGGCTTTCTCTGGGTTGCTTCATGCGCCTCCTTTCCAGAGGACCTTCTTCTGTCATAGGCGGCTGTGTTGATTTATATTCTATATTTGACTTGTCCATAGTGTTGGGAGCTGCTGTGCGGTGCAGAGCAGATTACATTTAGTAATCACGGTTATGGTCTGGCACCGCAGAGCACTTCCATAAAGGATAGTGTAAATATGCGATACATTGTGAGGTATTACGTAGGGGGGGGGGGGGTTACCCTGGGGTTTTTCCAAAGTTTTGGCTGGAAAAGAGTGACGTGGGTGGAAACGGCAGGAAGACAGTGGCCAGTGAGATTAGCATTGATGGCTGCGTTCCAGTTCGGGAACTGTTAATATTCATGCAAGCCTTTGTAGGCAGGATATTATGTGTACTGTGGGAGAACTGGATGTTCTCTGTGTTTGCCATTGAGGCAAGGTGATGTATTCCTGACTAGTGGGATAGCTAGTCGTTTTGAGTCAGTAGTCATCTGACTGTGTGTATTTAAGGCCAAAAACTGAATGTACGTGTGTAAGGACCATGGGCCTAGTTTAGTGTCCTGATAGAAATGAAGCTTGACTGGAAGCTGTGTACCTGCATCTGATTATGTACCTGTTCATTGACATGCCATGTTCACCGTGAGTATCTTCATAATAAATGTGCAGAACCGTTGGCCAGTGTTACAGACTGCTCATTAACGTTGGCTCGAGTTAACCTGTTAATGTTGTATTTACAACCAAGTTATAATAACACACCAAGTCGATGTCAATAAAAGCATGAACCCGGAGAGAGCTGAAGATTACATATGATATCTATACCATCTTGAGACACATCGTACACTATCAAACGTATACTAGAAAAATTAGCTCTCAATAATGGGGGCCAAGTGCCGGTGGATAATACGCCGATATTATCATTTCACATTCCATACGTGCGATCTTGGTGAATAAACTTTGAGACGACCGTCAGCTGAGCCTAAGGTGTATGTGTGATGTCACTGCGCACGTTCAAAGCAGTCAGTTCGGGGCAGAAGTGAAAACAGACGAAATTCATAACTTTGCACGTTTCTGTTAAAGTAAGATGCTTATATCTTCATTCAAGGCGACGAAGATGTCCTTTCCTTAACCTGTCAGCGGAATATATCAATCGTAACTCAGTTTGCTGACTTCAATCGTGCATTCAACACCTTTTAACTCTGCAATCGTGCGTTGAGGACTTATGAAGTAACAGACTGTATCGTGTTTTCCAAGATGGCTAGTCTGCTTTCGTCTGCAGACTCTGTGTGTTTTTTGTGAACATTGAGGCAAAAACGCTTTGGGCCCTGTCTGTGCAGCAGTGGATATAACAGATAAGTGATCTATTTGTTAAGGCACATTATTGTTTTCAGATTGTGTGAGGATGTCCCGTCTTATACGTACTTGTGTGCAGTGTGTCTTTGTGTAACTATTATTGCTTGTCTTGTGGTAATTTTTACTACAATGCACCGATCTTTAGTTATTTGTGGAACTTGGTAATCGGAAGAGAGAGCTTTCTTTTAAGCTGTTATAGATTTAGTCTTTATTTGACTTTGTTCCACCTATTTGTGTATAGTAGTTTTGTCATGTGAAATTTGTCGTTTTCATATTCAATTTCTTTCAGTGACCCCGTTTTGTTCGTAGTATGTCATCTCCTCTTGTCCTCTATCGTGTGATAAAGTGTATTAACTTAACGGTTCTCTGTTTTCATGTGTGATTTTGCGTCTTGTATGGTGTTACTTTATTACTTTATTTATATGATTATATATTTATATGGTGTCTGTCTATACTCTTTAGTTATGCTTGTTATCATGTGTCGTGCAATTTGACATATCACTTCATCACCATTCATCATCATCATTTCTTTTGCCTTCCTGTGTCTTTGGGCAAGGTTGATACCCATTGACACACGTATATTTTTTATGAATTGTAGATTTTAGATTAGATTTGTTGTTAAACCTTATGGGAATACTTCAGTAGTGTGAGTTAGTTTTCGGACTAAGGTTTGTTGGCTATTGATATAAGATGTAGTCCCTTAAGGATTTTATTGAGGCAAGGAAAAGCCTCGGCAAAACAGGTGAGCTGGAGAAATTTGTTGAAAAAGAACAAAAGAAGGAAGATGCAAGGAGAGAACAAGATAGATTGCATGCTATTGAGTTACAGAAACAGGAAGATGAAAAAAGAGAAAAAGAACAGATGAAAGAAGATGAAAGAACAGAAAAAGAACAGAAAAAGGAAGATACAAGAAGAGAACAAGATAGATTACATGCTCTTGAGTTAGAAAAGATACGGTTAAATATGGAAAAATGAAAAGGTCATTGAAATTGCAAAAGTTCGGGCCATGAATGAATTAGATGTTAAAAGATTAGAGATTGACAACCCTAATTCTACCTCAAGTGTGAGTACTAACCACAACAGGATAAGATTGCCTAATTTTATCCAGGATAAAGACGATATTGATGCATATTTATCATGCTACGAAGAAAAGGCAAAGGCAGTAAATCTGCCCAGATCTTTGTGGAGCAGTAAATTATGTGATTTTTTTAACTGCTGATACTTTGAAAATTTTTTATTCACTGGACACTGATAGTCGTGCCGACTATGATAAGGTTAAACAGGCACTGTTGCGAAAATTTTGCATGTCTGAATCTAGTTTCAGATCCAGGTTTCACGAGGCAGTCCCTGACAGGAAAGAGAACTTTGGTCAGTTTATTTTCTATTAAATTGTATTTTGATCATTGGGAAGAACTGTCTGACATTCTGCGATCGTATGAAGGATTAAGGGATCTGATGCTTCGAGATAAGTTTTGTCAGCCTGTAGTGATGACCTGAAGGCCTTTTTTGAGGAGAGGAAGCCTGGACATGTTGACCAGATGGAAGTTTTAGGTCGTCAGTACATGACGGCTCCCCCTGACAGGGAAGTTGCTAAAAAGGTGATGATTGATGCTTTTCCTATTTGTGTTGCACAACATGATAATAGGATGGATTTTCAGGGTAGACGATCCAGCAGTGGAGACAGAGGAAATGTCCAATAACATAGATCATTGTATCATGGGCGTTATAATTTTCCTCTACATCAGTCATCGTCTTGTGCTTATCAACACAGAGACCCTGGTTGTGATAGTTGTGGGTCATTTAAACATGGCACATGGATGTGTGAAGACCTTCATCATGCACATACACATCCTGGATCACCTCAAGAAAAGTCTCATCCTAGGTCTAATGAAGATAACATTAGATGTTATTCTTGTGGTTCATTTGGTCATGTCAAACGATCATGCACAGGTAATAAGAAGCAGGACCACCGCAAAGACATAAGAACCTTTTAGCATGCGAATGCATGCGTGACAACTACAGTACATAATGGCACGGCTACTGATTATGCTAATGCAGGTGTGACACCCAAATTGAATGATCAGGTTTTTCACCATGCCAACGTTAGTGTTACTGGTTCGTAAAATGATGAAAATTGTCCCGGTTGTAAACCGCTGTTTGAGCCTGACAGTCAACCCATTCTTAGTCGCGGCCATGCTTTGCCCGCTTTATTATCGGTTCCAGTGACCGATGGTCTTAGGGTTC
Organism: Oreohelix idahoensis; assembly: GCA_024509875.1. NCBI lineage: Eukaryota > Metazoa > Mollusca > Gastropoda > Stylommatophora > Oreohelicidae > Oreohelix > Oreohelix idahoensis. The sequence continues at coordinate 291,445 of JAMPIV010005695.1, read as the reverse complement.
ACCGTAGCTTTGTGTCCGGTCAGCCAGTTTCTGTCCTGCGAGACACTGGTTGTACTACGATTGGAATTCATCGGTCGTTAATTGACGAATCTGCTCTCATTGGGCGGTATGTAAAGTGTATCACTTTTGGCGGCAATATAGAAATATATCCAGTGGCCGAAATAGGCATATGCACTTGGGAGCCGCGGTAGCATAGTGGTTATTGCACTGGCTTCCTAGCGCAGTGGTCTATGGTTCGATCCCCAGATGAGGCGGGAATTTTTTAGGCCAAACGGCTCCTGGGTCGACCCAGCCCCAAATGGGTACCAGAGCAACTCTGGGAAGGTTAAGGCGGCCGGCGTGATGCCAATCACATCACCCCTCGTGTGCCGATGGTCAAGATAATATGGGCCTAACACCATATTCCCAATATGCCTCAATGAGCGTGTAACGGGTTCCTTTACCTTTTACTCCATTTTTGTCAGGTAGGGTTCATGCCTGCACCTTGCATGATCCCCCAGTTGACTTAATTGTTGGTAATGTGCATAATGCACAGTTGTGTTCCCAGGCGGAGATTGATCAATGGGCAAGACAGCACCCATTATCTGGAAACACGAGTGTCTCTCGGGTGCATCAGGACACCGTTTTGTGTGATCCACCCGTGAATCCCAATACTTATCGTGATGACTGCACAGTGGTAATTCACAATGTGCCTCTTGACGCTACATGGTGGTCGGTCAGAAATATTTTTCGCCATGTAGAACATGTTAAATATGTACATATAACTCATCGTAGATGGTCCCGTACAAATGTGGCATTTATAAGATTTGCTTCTCTCGACGACGCCACAAGAGCTGTCACACTCAAACATATGACATGCTATAATAATCATTTTTTGAATGTTCACTTACTTCGGAACTCTGAATTCAACCCTGGCTAATTCATTCATTTTTGGCTCTTTTGATGGCCTTGGTCTGGGTTGGATTGTTGGGATAGGTTCAGTTTGGATTTTATAATCTTGGGTTTTTATTAATAGTTAAACGTGCACATGGTTATTTTTTTTTAAGATATGGATGCGGTGTAATTGGTAAGTGGACAACGTCTAGAACACAGTCTTCAATTATGATGTGATTCACGATTGGATTTTCATAAGTTGGTTCTTTATTTTCCCTTGGGGTAAGCCAGCGTGTTGGTATAATTATGTCAGTGCAAGGAGCATGCCACACTGGGACAGTATATTATGATAGCTTGTGGGATAGCTATGTTGGATATTTATTAATTACATGGGAGATAGTTCTGGTGGTGAACTATAGCTCCACATGGGTTCTTATTGCAGTGATGCTGGGACTGTGGTATATGCTTGACGTCAGTTGTCCACTTCTCCATGATGTTATATCTTGTGGGTTACGGGTATGTTAGGTCTCGTAAATTTTTATCATAAATTTTTCTTTCTTATTCCTAACTTGTCTTATATTTTGTCCGGCCTGTCTGAGTTGACTGGAAATGGGGCTCCTCACAGAATCATATGGGACAATAAATGTGATGATGCCTTACAAAAGATCAAAATTGTGTTTTCTACTCAACCAGTGTTGATGCTACCTAATTTATCTTTACCGTTCGTCTTTAGGACTGATGCATCACAGACGGGCATTGGTGGATGCTTGCTTCAGTGTTCACAGAATACATTGCATCTCGTGTGCTAAATAGGCAACAATCAGTACAAATTCCAAAGTCCGCCGATAGAGTTTACTGCTTCAGGAGTTTGCCTTCATGGTCTTACCTATAGCGGGCCAGGACAATACTATTGCAGACGTACTGTCCCGCTTGGTGTCTAACAGTTAATATTATGTGACAATGTACTGTTTTTCCTAACGTATTTTGTAAGGACTAGTGATTCACAGGATTTTGAAACAGTAAACAGTAGTTCTCCCACTTGCAGTAATTCTAGTGGTATTATATTATAATTTGAATATTTAGTTATGAATTGCAGACTTGACTGATGACAGTGGTTCCTGGTCTATCGTGCTGAGGAACGTTTAGTAACTATGTTCAGTTATATTATTATTTCATCTGTTGCTTAAGAGTATTAGTATTAGCATCTCTATTAGTTATCCCGAAGTATTGTCTACTTAGTTTATTTAAGCATTGCTTGTATGTGATTGCATGTGTAGACTGCATGATTGGTTCATTAATAGCTCTCACTCGTTTCTTCAACGAAAAATTATATTTTTCGTCCGTGAAAATGTGGGTGTAGTGTTGGGATCTGCAGATTACATTTAGTAATCACGGTTATGGTCTGGCACTGCAGAGCACTCCCATAAAGGATAGTGTAAATATGCGATACATTGTGAGGTATGACGTAAGGGTGGTTACCCTGGGGTTTTTCCCAAGTTTTGGCTGGAAAAGAGTGACGTGGGTGGAAACGGCAGGAAGACAGTGGCCAGTGAGATTAGCCATGATGGCTGTGTTCCAGTTCGGGAACTGTTAATATTCGTGCAAGCCTTTGTAGGCAGGATAATATGTGTACTGTGGGAGAACTGGATGTTCTCTGTGTTTGCCGTTGAGGCAAGGTGATGTATTCCTGACTAGTGGGATAGCTAGTCGTTTTGAGTCAGTAGTCATCTGACTGTGTGTATTTCAGGCCAAGAACTGAATGTACGTGTGTAAGGACCATAGTTAATATGGGCCTAGTTTAGCATCCTGATAGAAATGAAGCTTGACTGGAAGCTGTGTGCCTGCATCTAGATTATGTACCTATTCATTGACATGCCATGTTCATCGTGAGTATCTTCATAATAAATGTGCAGAACCGTTGGCCAGTGTTACAAACTGCTCATAAACGTTGACTCCAGTTAACCTGTTAATGTTGTATTTACAACCAAGTTATAATAACACACCAAGTCGATGTCAATAAAAGCATGAACCCGGAGAGAGCTGAGAAAACATATGATCTCTATACCATCTAGAGACACATCGTACACTATCAAACGTACGCGAGAAAAATTAGCTCTCAACAACAGTTTTTTTACGGGATGGGGTAACCAGCCCCATGTCCAACCCTCCTGAGTCGCTTTTTACGACATGCCTGGTAGGGTACAGTGTTACTATTCTTTGCTTGCGTTTCAGGCCTTGGTAACACATGGGTGAAAATTTACTTGCTAGATGACAAATTATCTTAATTTTAAATTACTCTATAGCTGGAAGAAAAATCCAGTTGCCTCAACATTTAGTTTAGCTTACTTGCTAACACCTTTCCTCCCAAAAGTGCTAGTTCTACAAATTTCTGGTCGTATACATTCTCTCCCTTTCCTCTGCTCAGGGTGGCGCATCCAGTCATCCCAAAATCTGGAGAGCAGACAAGGTAAAGTGACAGAGTAATGCACAGTCTATTGCTTTACTATGTTGAAATGACAATGCTTTCTTTCTTTCATGACATACAATGTGACAATACACTAAGCCATATATAAATAACATATCAAGTTAGTACTATTGTATGACCATGAAACATGGAGAACAGCAAAAACAAACAACCAAGAATTTACAGACTTTCATAAATGGGTGCTTGCATTGAACTGAAGGATTGAAGTCATGTGACAAGATCACTTATGTGGAACTGATGATGTGAGCCAGACAAGTGCATGTGGAACAAGAGATAGTAAGAAGATGCTGGAGATGGATAGGACACACATTGAGGAAACTTGGTGATAGTATTACATGACAGTCCTTCTCCTGGAATCCCCAGGGTAAGAGAAGTAGAGGAAGATCAAAGACCACATGGAGAAGAGAACTGGCGATAGACATAAAAGGAATAAGGAAGACGCGGAAAGACCTTGAGCTGATGGCACGGGGCAGGAACAATTTGTTGACAGCCTGTCCTTTGTGGAGCTGTAGGGTGAATGAATGACATTAAAAAAGCCACAGATCAGCCATCCAACACAAAGTCTACTTACGCTTCTGGCCAGTTTGGTCGCAGCTCCAACCAGAGTTTCCTCTCTATCATCCAGCCTAACCCCGGAAAAAAGTCAGTGCGATAAAGAAGCTCTGAAAATGAGACGCAATCCAACTCTGTAACAATAGCGACAGTTTCACTTTCATACAGCCCCCATTTTGTAAAATCTCTAGTTTAGGAACGAATAAACAGACGTACAGGAATGAATAAAGAGAGGTACAAGAATGAATAAACAGAGGTACAGGAATGAATAAACAGATGTACAGGAATGAATAAACAGAGGTACAAGAATGAATAAACAGTGGTTCAAGAATGAATAAACAGAGGTACAAGAATGAATAAACAGCTTCAAATTATGATAATATTTTAAAATGACAAATCCCTTTTACAATTATCTCACAAACTTAAGCTATCACTCTTAAACATCTGTTGCACTTCCCTATTCTATCTCTCTCAGTTGAATGTTTTTTTAAATTTTACACAGCAAATGTTAAGAGTTAATAAATTTTAAAAAATTATTAAATTTGAAGTAATTGATCATGGAATTTTTATGCACAGAAGACAAATGGTTCATGTCAGATATCTTTGCCTTTCTTCCCTGCATCATTCATTTTTCTCAAATATACAATAATCAGTCTATTTTACAAGCCATCCTATTAACTCATGACTTACCTGCTTCCCCCGATACCATGCCCTCTTTTCCATTGTCATTCCATGCAGACACACACCAGAGGTTTGGATCACTTTGTAGTATAGGATAGGTTGCAGAGAAAAACTCATAAAAGTCTGGAGACACTTCAAGATCATCTGAAGATGAGAAATTTATGCTTTATTGAAAACCCCCTTAAAAGCAAGGCAAGCGCTGAAATGAATATAATTGAAAAGCGCTGTATTAGCAAAGCGCTCTAAAGTGAAGTGCCTTAAAGTGAGGTGCGCCTGTATGTGTGTGTTTGATTTGTTTTAGATCTGCATTGTTCATTACCAGTTTCTGTTTTCATTTTGCTTCTCAGTCTTATTTTTATTACTCATTTACTGAAAGGACACCTAATACAAGAGAGTAACGTAACACGTGTCTTTCATGCAATGACAAATGACTAAGATTAAACTAACGTTAGAAGTTGAACATAGAGTCTTTTGACTTGGATTAGAAATAAAAAATTATTTTACATCAATCACAAAAACTAAAATACTTGGCTAAAAACAAATATAGCAGAATCTCATTAGCCTAAGAGCAATAATCTACTCTACAGACTAAGCCAGCAACTGAAAATAATTGTGATATCTGGGTACCATCTCAATGCAATATCTCTGGCAATGAAAAAGCTGACTGACTGGCAAAGATACAGACTTTCTCTACTCCTCTCTTCTAGACAGCCTTCTTTCAATCTTCTATCCTTGGTACCTTCAGATCTATATACTATGCTGTCCATTAATGTTCTTCTTGGGCATACAATGGTCTTGTATCTGATCCATGGGATCTACCTCTGTTTGTGTCAGTTACCTTCTAATCATTCACCATGTCCTAGCTATCTCAGTCTGTTCCCATTTCTAACAGTGAGTCAGCTAAATTAACTCTACACTATTTTAACACTGACATAAGCCTTACAAGCTGAGATTCTATGCTACAAATGCAATGTTCAACCATAGTCACTTTTTCTTGATGGCTTCATGTCCAACTGTCTTCCTCCCACTTCAAGTCAAACAAACTCAGAAGTTTGTATTACAGACTATCAGATCAGATCATGTGCAGTCTCAGCATTGAAGGTTGCTTGAGATAGATCTCCAATCATGTATCTCTTTTACTGAACATTTATAAAGACAACTTCCAGTGATCTCTTGATGGACACCCACTTGTGAAATATAGTCTGCATTATGATCATGTCAAGAGTACACTAGTCAAATTCTGGCCTCTACACTTACAAATAATGGATGATGAGAAGTTAACCCTTTACCGTTTAAAACGCTCAACATCGACCATGCACAAAGTCTAAGGTCCTGTCCAAAACGGCCAATACCGCACACAAAATCGTTGTTGTCATTCACTGCCATAGTGCAACAAGATCTTGCTATTAATGAGACCTGAGTTATATGGAGATTTCTGGTAACAAGCGAAGCTTCAGTTTTCTTAAATTATTTTCAAAATCGATCGATATTTCGATTTTTTTAAAGCCATGGCTTAGCAGGCAGTGGAATTTTTGCTTCGGAAGCTGAGAGATGATGTTCTATGTGATCACAACGATGAGGATGCTGCTGAATAAGATGTGGATATTGAATACGAAACTAACCCGATTTAGACACATGACAGTGACGACGATATTGCATCTAGTGAAAGTAGTAAACATACTAACGACAGATCAAATGAAAGAGGCATGTCAACAAAGCACACTTCAGTTGAAATTTATGACTCTGTCGGAAACTATGGACCTAAACACACTCTAGATCTATGATTATGTTTACTTCAGTTTGCTTATGAGCGAAGAATGTTATCAAACGGGCTCAACACAAACAAGGAAAAAGCAGTAGTAAACAACAACTTACGCGAATGCGTATGGGAAAAAAACGATATTAATGTTTTCTCAAAGAACAAACCAAACACATCTTCTGGGCGTTCTGCAGAGACTCTTTATGACTGCCCAGTGTGCAGAATTCATTGCAATGAACTAGTCTGCTCATCACATCATAAGTAGTTATGTTTCGTTTAACAAAATGAATGTTTATATCTTATGTGGTAATGCACAACAAACGTTCAAAATTTAAAAAAAAAAAAAAATGTTGCCGCATTAATGAAATTATCATTGTATAATACAATATATAGTTATTAAGAATACCACCAGTTGGTAGCCTATATGATTCAATTCTTTGTATTTAACACTAATAAGCATAATTTTATCTCAATTTTTTCTTTTCAATGAATTTTTTTAGACGGTCATTGCCTTAGAAAATGGAGTTGCTCCCCTTGTCTCGGACATTAAGATAAAGATATAGTAAATTGAACAGGACGGTAAAGCACAGATTCACCAATCTAAAAGCATGTGTGGTTATGTCAAGAATGATTTAGCCAGACTCATTTCACTTTACCTTCAACAATGATAGCGGTCAAGAAGTTAAATGTAACAAATATTTGGTCAAGAGCCCACTTATAATGTCTGGCAATCTTGTAGTAGCCAACAAACTTTTTCTGAGGCCATTTCAGATCGATATTACTCAGGTCTGGTTGCTGAAAGAAAACACAAAAATAAAGAGTTAGTACGATACAAGCAGCTCCAGTAAAACGTGTCAAGCAGTAATGTTACTGGCCCCGAGAAGTTCCCAGAGGTCTCTGGTCAGACAAACAAAGAATAGGACTGCTGTCTCCTCAGTCATGTCATCATCATCATCATCAGGTGCCATCTTCACATCAAAGGTCTTCTGTCTCCTCAGACATGTCGTCATCATCATCATCAGGTGCCATCTTCACATCACAGTCTTCTGTCTACTGTCTCCTCAGACATGTCGTCATCATCATCATCAGGTGCCATCTTCACATCATAGGTCTTCTGTCTACTGTCTTCTCAGACATGTCGTCATCATCATCATCAGGTGCCATCTTCACATCAAAGGTCTTCTGTCTACTGTCTCCTCAGACATGTCGTCATCATCATCATCAGGTGCCATCTTCACATCACAGGCCTTCCGTCTACTGTCTCCTCAGACATGTCGTCATCATCATCATCAGGTGCCATCTTCACATCACAGGCCTTCTGTCTACTGTCTCCTCAGACATGTCGTCATCATCATCATCAGGTGCCATCTTCACATCACAGGCCTTCTGTCTACTGTCTCCTCAGACATGTCGTCATCATCATCATCAGGTGCCATCTTCACATCAAAGGTCTTCTGTCTACTGTCTCCTCAGACATGTCGTCATCATCATCATCAGGTGCCATCTTCACATCAAAGGTCTTCTGTCTACTGTCTCCTCAGACATGTCGTCATCATCATCATCAGGTGCCATCTTCACATCACAGGTCTTCTGACTACTGTCTCCTCAGACATGTCGTCATCATCATCATCAGGTGCCATCTTCACATCACAGGTCTTCTGTCTACTATCTCCTCAGACATGTCGTCATCATCATCATCAGGTGCCATCTTCACATCAAAGGTCTTCTGTTTACTGTCTCCTCAGACATGTCGTCATCATCATCATCAGGTGCCATCTTCACATCAAAGGTCTTCTGTCTACTGTCTCCTCAGACATGTCGTCATCATCATCATCAGGTGCCATCTTCACATCAAAGGTCTTCTGACTACTGTCTCCTCAGACATGTCGTCATCATCATCATCAGGTGCCATCTTCACATCAAAGGTCTTCTGTCTACTGTCTCCTCAGACATGTCGTCATCATCATCATCAGGTGCCATCTTCACATCAAAGGTCTTCTGACTGCTGTCTCCTCAGACATGTCGTCATCATCATCATCAGGTGCCATCTTCACATCAAAGGTCTTCTGTCTACTGTCTCCTCAGACATGTCGTCATCATCATCATCATCAGGTGCCATCTTCACATCAAAGGTCTTCTGAATACTGTCTTGATTGTGGACTCTGATAGACTCTTTCTTGTACATCTCTTGACGTTATCTTCCCACTTATAGCGCTGTCTTCCCCTTGAACGGTTGCCTTCAACTCTCCCTTCTATTATGGTCTTCTGTAAGGTGTTATGCCTTATTTACATGGTCAAACTATTTTAGCTGTCTAATTTTGATCTTCTTCATGAATTCTCTGTTCATTCCAACTTGTCTAGGACATGCTGTACAAGGCAACTCATTTGAGGTTGTACATGAGGCTGCCAACCTCATCATGTCAAACAAACTGCTACAGAAACCACTGCCACATAAACATGTTAATGCTTTGTGCATGCTTCCAGCAGGGGGGGGGGGGGGGGGGGGGGGCGGGGGGGGGGGGGGGGGGGGGGGGGGGGGGGGGGGGGGGGGGGGGGGGGGGGGGGGGGGGGGGGGGGGGGGGGGGGGGGGGTGGGGGGGGCAGCTTCAGTGGTGACTCTATGCTCCACAGGAAGCAAGACAGAAAATGATGATGATTAATGTTACAAGCAGTAGCCCACTAAAAACAATGAGAAAAAACATATCAAATGTTACACAGACAAAACTGCGTAATGTTCAACCCTGGACCTTTAATGCTTCAATACACAGCAGATTTGTTAGGAGGGGGTTAAAGAGGGGGCTATGCCATTCATTTCCCTTTTCTCTCCCCTGAAACATGCAACCCCTACTGCAGCTGGCTAGTCCCCCCTGCAGGAAGCTTACACCAAAGCTTTTTTAACGCCATGATTTGTGTAGCTATATGTTTGACACAACTGAGGTTCCCAGCCCCGTGTACAACCTCATACTAGTCACCTCTCACTGTTTTTCTTGTCATGTCGTTCAGCGTTGGTGTAGCTGGCGAGTCCTTTTCAGGGCTTCAGGCTAGCAGATGGATAATGTTAGTCCTTTTCAGGACTTAGTATCTATCAACGCTGGATGGTCTAGCAATCTTTTTAGATTGCTTAAGAGTTCACTACAACCGGTGTTCCTGAACATTGAGGAAGTACGGGCAGCGTTAGCATAGTGGCGAGTCCTTTTTAGAGCAAGTCCTTTTCAGGGCTTCAGGCTGGCAGATGGATAATGTTAGTTCTTTTCAGAACTTAGTATCTATCAATGCAGATCGGGCTAGCAGTCCTGCTCAGGGCTTGTTCAAGCTAGCTGATAGATGCTAGTAGTCCTTTTCAGGGCTTAGAGTTTATCAACACATCGCCTCAGTTAACAGAGTTCACTTATTTTTGAATGGCAAATTGCATTCTGATATAACCAAATGACTTTTAAGTCTAGGTTGAAAGAAACGTGCCTCGCCACAAGAAGGCAAAACCCGCAAACACTAGTCATCTCTTATGACATGCCTGAGCAGTGTTACTATTTTTTCTTTGTCTAATTCTGTTCCATGTCACAGCAAGTAAAAAACGTGAGAAATGGAACTGGAGTCAATTTTGTAAATGAACAATATGCTAGAAACACTGGGCCCATTGCAGCATGACCCTGCATCAGCTGCAGACACAAACTGCAGACACAAACTGCAGACACAAACTGCAGACAAAGATGAGGAAAAATCATTGTAAATATTGTTTTCTGTGTTGCTGTAGTTAGCTTCTTTGTGAAGATATCTCTGGTCTTCTATGCTTCTTTAGTATTTGTATTTGTTCATTAAATTGTACACATGCCTGCTATCATCATTAACACCATTTGGTTCCCCAAGACACATAGGCCTTAAACAAACGTTATGCCAAGTCTTCCTCAAGGTCTTTCCTCATTCCTTTCATGTCTGACTCCAGTTCTCTTCTCCAAGTGTTCTTTGGTCTCTCTCTACCTCTCTTAACCCTAGGGATTTCAGAACAAGGACTGTCTTGTAATACTATGAACAAGTTTCCTCAGCATGTGACCTATCCACCGCCAGTATCTTCTTTTTATCTCTTCTTCCACATTGGGACTCTGTCGTACCATTTCAATCTTTCTATTCTATGCAAGCACCCATTTATGAAAGTCAACTTCTTGGTTGTTGTTTTTGTTGTTCTCCATGTTTCACAGCCATACAATAGGACTGATGTGACATTTGAGTTCAAGTTTCTTATTTTTGTGATATCTTCTGATTTCCATATATTTTCCAGTGCAGTGAGAACTCTTCTAGCCTTTTGTATCCTTATTTTAATATCACCGTCTGTCCCTCCAACTTTGTCTATATTGCTGCCAAAATATATGTTTGATTCTACATCTTGAAGGGGTGTTTCTTCAAGTGCAATCTTGTTATTGTTTCCTGCATTCATTCTTATTATCTTTGTCTTTTCCAAGGGTGTATTTTCAGACTCACTTGCTGTGACCTCTCATCGAGTATTTTCATTTTGTCTTGCATCTCGTTATGGCCATGAGACAGAAGAGCAAGGTCATTGGCAAAATCTAGATCATCAAGCTGAGTTCAAATCCACTGAACTCAATTTCTTTTGGCTGATTTCCATGTTTTCATAACCCATTCTATAACCAGTAAGAGAAATTGTGACAAGAGGCACCCCTGTCGCACTCCAATTCGTATCTCAAATAGTTCTGCAAGTTGTCCTTCACAAAGAATTCTGTGTGTCATGTCTTCATTTGTTTTCTTTATTAAGTTTATGATCTTCAGGGTGACTCCATAATGCCTCATTAGTTTTGAAAGTGATTTGCTGTCAACACTACCAAATGCCCTTTTGTAGTCCACACATCAAATGTAAAGAGGTGAGTTCAATTCTAAACTTAATTCAACTATTATTGTCAATGTGGCTATCTGGTCTGTATTAGTTCTGTTTTGTCAAAAATTTGCTAGTTCATCTCTCAGTTGTCTATCCATTTTTTTCTAAAAAAATGATCCTGTTTTTTCCTAGCGCTAGTAGTAACATTACTCCTCTGTAATGTGTGCACTCTTGTGAATCCCACAAGTCTTCCCTAAAGATGATGACTAATAGGTCTCAGGTCTCAGGTTAAACTATGTTAGGATAAGGAATATATAGGGCATTTCTAACAACTCAAGAGGAAGTATTGAGAAAAGGCTGCGACTTTACAACTTAAAACTATTAATATTACTGCTTTTCCCAATCACCAACCTTTATATGTGTAACATTATGGGAAACCACGTATTTCTGAATGACTTCAGCAGTCTCAGCATGAGCACAGTCCTGGCTTACGATGATGGGAAACTTTGTAGCAGACGGTCTATATCTGTGAATAAGAACTGCAAGATCTGAAGTTTAATGTCAAACACTGCTTTAGTCTACACTTCTTTTACTCTGCATACTTGTGTGTAAGCAGTACTGCAGAATGTTACTCATGAAATTTTCATATTCTCACATCAATCAATCAAACTGACCAGTAGTGAAAGTTATTATATGCAGCAATCATTTCACGTAAGCTTAGTATGCCTTATAGTTAAAGGGCAGGGTCATCACTGAAGAAAGTGGCGCTTACATGACAACAACCTTATGCTTAAAAATGGAGATAGAGAAAGCTACTGCAGCCCTGAGGTGGCTGTCTGAAACTATATCAAGCAGGGCAGTTATTGTGTTAGACTCTCAGTCCATGCTTCTGAAATGGATGGCATCGGCATGAATAGAAAACCTCCATAGAAGCCTCAGATCTTCAGGAACTGGTGTGGATATACTGTCCTGGTCATGCAGGGGTGCACAGAAATGAGATAGACTAGCTCTGAGAAAACCCTTACTGGGACATTCAATATGGATAAGGAGGAAATACTTAAGACAACTAGTGATCATCTGTTAGAGAACGACACTGCAATAGATGAATCATAAAGGCTAAGATTGCTGGAATTTGGTATATGACTAGTAGGGATGGACATATGTCAGGATGCATCTTCTTAATCTTTTAGAGGTCCTGCACCACTTTATAGCATCTTCTTAATCTTTTAGAGGTTCTGCACCACTTTACAACAACATCTTAATCTTTTAAAAGTCTTGCACCACTTAACAACACCTTCTTAATCTTTTAGAGGTCCTGCACCCCTTTACAACATCTTCTTAATCTTTTAGAGGTCCTGCACCACTTTACAACATCTTCTTAATCTTTTAAAAGTCATGCACCACTTAACAACACCTTCTTAATCTTTTAGAGGTCCTGCACCACTTTACAACATCTTCTTAATCTTTTAGAGGTCCTGCACCACTTTACACCTTCTTAATCTTTTAGAGGTCCTGCACCACTTTACAACATCTTCTTAATCTTTTAGAGGTCCTGCACCACTTTACATCTTCTTAATCTTTTAGAGGTCCTGCACCACTTTACATCATCTTCTTAATCTTTTAGAGGTCCTGCACCACTTTACAACATCTTCTTAATCTTTTAGAGGCCCTGCACCACTTTACAACATCTTCTTAATCTTTCAGAGGTCCTGCAGCACTTTACAACATCTTAATCTTTTAGAGGTCCTGCACCCCTTTACAGCATCTTCTTAATCTTTTAGAAGTCCTGCAGCACTTTACATCTTCTTAATCTTTTAGAGGTCCTGCAGCACTTTACAACATCTTCTTAATCTTTTAGAGGTCCTGCACCACTTTACAGCATCTTCTTAATCTTTTAGAGGTCCTGCACCACTTTACAGCATCTTCTTAATCTTTTAGAGGTCCTGCACCACTTTACAGCATCTTCTTAATCTTTTAGAGGTCCTGCACCACTTTACATCTTCTTAATCTTTTAGAGGTCCTGCACCACTTTACAACATCTTCTTAATCTTTTAGAAGTCATGCACCACTTTACAACATCTTCTTAATCTTTTAGAGGTCCTGCAGCACTTTACAACATCCTCATAATCTTTTAGAGGTCCTGCACCACTTTACAACATCTTCTTAACCTTTTAGAGGTCCTCCAGCACTTTACAACATCTTAAGAAATCTTGCACCTCCTTATCTTCTATCTCACAAAATATGCCAGAAATGAGACAATGATATAAAAGTATGTTTTGAGAAAATGTGATTTACAATATGTCCACTTACTCTAACAGTTTATCCAAGGCTCGGCTGACAGTTGTCCTGTCACAGGCTATCATCAGAATTGGTATTATTCCTTCCTTGTTACCTTTGGGCAGATGAATCTCTGGACTTGCTGCAAGAGGGTCCACACTCTTTTCTCCTTCTAATAACGAATTATTAAAAAAATAAAATTAAACCCAAACAAAAATGGAAATAAGAGGACATAAAAAATATTATTGTTTGCTACAGTATACTAACTTCAACTAACGGTATATTTTAAGGGTATAGATTAATGATCAGGACAGTATTAACTGTATCAGGATATTGTATACATTTTGAAAAAAAAACTTTCCTTTGCTGTACAGCTAGTTTCTGTGAAGTGTACATCATCAACCTTGTTCTCTGCATGCTCTCTTGTCTTAGGAGTTTGTTCAGGTTACTTCCATGTCTAATTTACCCTTTTTTATGTCTGTCTCTAGTTGTTTGGAGACTCATGTGTTTTAGGGTCATGTAAAACTCTGGAACAGAGGATGGACAGCACAATGAAGGTGTAGCCATTATTCTACAGATAGGAATAGAAAGGACATTACTGGAATGGAAACCCATCAACAACAGACTGATAAGAATAAGATTGAGAGGTAGATTCACCAACACTACAATAATAAAATGCTATGCACCAAAGAATGACAGTGATGATGAGGTCAAGGATAAATTCTATCAACAACTGCAGAAAAAAATGGAAGACACACCTAGATATGATCTTATTGTAGTAATGGGAGACCTCAATGCGAAAGTTGGAACACATAATACATATAATGAAAGAGTAATGGGGAAATGCGGCTGCGGAACTGCAAAAGGAAATTGGGGATAAATTAATAAGTTTCTGTAGCATTAACAACCTGGTCATTGGAGGAACACTTTTCCCACACAAAGAAATTCACAAATTAACATGGGAATCACCAAATGGTCGGGACAGAAACCAGATAGACCATATTATGACTAACAGTAGATGGAGACATGCATTACAAGATGTGAAGGTAAGAAGAGGTGCGGATGTGGGAAGTGATCACCATTTAGTAGTAGCAAAAGTGAAACTAAGAAGGGCTGGACCAACTGTAACTACACAGAAAAGGTTTGACATCAGCAAACTGAAGGACCCCCTTACCAGAAAAGCCTTTGCGGCTGATATAAAGAAGCGATATCAATTTGCCAAAAGTCAGGAAAAGACATTGACTGATGATATAGATCAGAAATTCAACACCATTTCAACAATATATAAGGAAAGCAGCAAATCATGCTTGGGATTCCAGGAAAGGAAGAAGCAAGACTGGATAACACCAGAAACATTAAACACCATAACGATGAGAAAGGAAATGAAAAAAAAGAAAACAGAAGCGAAGTCCCCCAGGTTATAAAGCAACTATATAGCGAACAGTAAAGTCAGCTGGACAAGGAAGTTAAACGCCAAACCCAAGCCAACAAAAGGAATTTCCTAGACGATCTTGCAAGACAGGCAGAAGAGGCAGCACTGAGAAATAAACAAAGCACAGTATACAAAATAACTAAAATCATCAGCGGAAAACGAGGTGCAAACAATATTACATTAGTAAGAGATAAGCAAGGAAATCTCATCACGACAGCAGAGCGACAGGAAACAAGATGGGCAGAGCATTTCAGGGAAACTCTGAACAAGGAACCACCAGAGACACAATTGAATGTTCCTGAGGCTGAAAATGATCTAGATGTTAATACAGACATTCCACGAAAAGAAGAAATCATCACAGCAATCAATGGGTTAAAGAATGGAAAAGCTCCTGGCCATGATAACTTAAATGCAGAGCTATTTAAGACAACCCTGTGCTAGCAGCAGAACTATTAGAACCACTATTTGCACAAGTCTGGAAAACAGGGACAACACCAATGGAGTGGAACAAAGGAATAATTACCAAATTGCCCAAGAAGAGAGATCTTGCAGACTGCAATAACACTGACAAACAACATTTTTCTTTCTTATATAAGAATAAGTGTTCTTAGGTCAGTTTCTTGCGCTGATTTCAAATCTGAAATCCGTTTATCTCTATCACGTCGGGTTCTTAAGATATTTGTGAATAAATATATTTTTGGGAAACTGTTATTTGCTCCATTTCATTTTTACTATATAGCTTATTAAAAATTAATAAAAAGCAACATAATTCTACTTTTTATACTGCTAAAAGATGCATGACATATGTTACGCGATTTTTCAAATAGTTACTGTATTTTGAAATAATTCTGAGCAAAATATGGCTTCTAGAAGTTGTAGAAATTCGGCTGATCTGTTCTGTTACGTGTGCGGATATTTTACCGATCGTGTTGACCAGAAAAATTTTACACCATTACTAAAGAAAGCATATGAACTTTATTTCGATTCGAAAGTTGATGATGCAAATAAATCTTGGAAGCCAAATGCAGTTTGTTCGACTTGTGCAAATACATTGGCAGGTTGGTTACGAAAATCGCCGAAGCATAAGTCGATGCCTTTTGGAGTGCCTGTAATATGGCGTGAACATACAAATCACATTACTGATTGTTACTTCTGCTTGACAAATATCCATGGTTTCACTTTTAAAACTAGAAAGTCTGTGGTTTATCCAAATATTGAATCGGTTTCGAAACCAGTGCCTCATGATCCAATCACGTGTCCGATCCAAGTACCACCAGAACAATATCTGTTGGACGTAAATGAACCATCAGAAAGTGATAGTTTACCTGCTTTAGAAACTAATTCTGACTCAGATTACATACCGGTGAATGATGGTGTTTACTTAATTAAGCATTCAGAACTTTCAGATCTAATACGTGATCTCGCTCTTACCAAAGGACAAGCGGAATTACTCGGTTCGCGACTCAAAGAATGAAATCTTTTAGCGCCCAATACTCCGATATCTAAATTTCGTCATAGACACAGAGAACTTGTTCAATACTTTGAGATGGGTGATGACATTTGCTATTGCAAAGATGTAAACGGTCATGAGCACATAGTCAACGAATGGCAATTTTTCATCGATTCTTCCAAGACTAGTCTAAAAGCCGTGTTATTGCATAACATAATTTTTTTTTTCATCAATTCCAGTCGCCTACTCTGTTCATATGAAAGAAACTTATGACAATATGGCTATACGTTTGGAAAAAATAAAGTACAGTGACTACCAATGGCGGATTTGTGGAGACCTAAAGGTCATTGCAATTCTCACGGGCATGCAGACTGGGTATACTAAATTTTCTTGCTTCCGATGTGAATGGGACAGCCGCAACAGACAGGAACATTATGCAAGAAAGGTGTGGCCTATCCGGGATCGTATGCAGCTCGGGCATAAAAATGTAATACGCGAGCCATTAGTTAACAAAGACAGCTTCATTTTACCACTGTTACATATAAAGTTGGGGCTCATGAAGAATTTTGTAAAAGCGTTAGATAAAACGAGCAAAGCTTTCACTTATCTTCGAGAAAAGTTTCCGCAAGTTAGCGATGCAAAGATAAAGGAAGGTATCTTTGTAGGACCTCAGATTAGGAAAGTTATTGCAAACAAACAATTTGAGAACTTATTACATGGTAGTGAACTTCGCGCATGGATGGCATTCAAATCGATCGTCGATAACTTTCTGGAAAATCACAAATCTGTCGACTATGTTGCATATTGTTAAGCAGTGCATAGATGCATACAGAATTATGGGCTGTATCATGTCCCTCAAAATCCATTTGCTCGATTCGCATCTTGACTTTTTCCCTGACAACCTTGGCGAATTCAGCGATGAACATGGAGAACGATTCCATCAAGATATCGCCGTAATGGAGTCACGTTATCAAGGATGGTGGAGTGTGACCATGCTTGCCGATTATTGTTGGATGCTTCATCGCGATGTACCACATGCCATTCACCGACGAAAGTCGACTGCAAAGAAATTCAAGCCTACATAACTGTTATACTTCTTGTACGAATGATGTTGTAATACTGTATGCGTTGGAGCCGCGGTAGCATAGTGGTTAGTGCACTGGCTTCCTAGCGCAGTGGTCTATGGTTCGATCCCCAGATGAGGCGGAAAAATTTTTAGGCCACAAACGGCTCCTGGGTCGACCCAGCCCCTAATGGGTACCAGAGCTACTTCTGGGAAGGTTAAGGCGGCCGGCGTGATGCCGACCACATCACCCCTCGTGTGCCGATGGTCAAGATAATATGGGCCTAACACCATATTCCCAATACGCCTCAATGGGCGTGTAACGGGTTCCTTTACCTTTTCTCCTTTTACTGTATGCGTTGTTAAAAAACTTCAATTGCGTATTTCTAGAGATCCCGACCTGATAGAGAAAAACGGTTTGCAGATTTAAAAACAGCGCATTAAAATTGACCAGAAAAACATAGAAATGTTAGAGAAAGAAAAAAAAAGTTTTTTTTTGTTAGTCAGTGTAATTGGAGAGGAATCACTCTTCTCTCAGTTCCCAGCAAAATACTAGACAGGATAATTATACAGAGAATTTCAAAAGCAGTAGACCACAAACTGAGGAAAGAACAAGCAGGATTTAGAAAGAACAGAAGATGTGTAGATCATATATTTACCCTCAGGAACATTATAGAGCAGTGTTCAGAATGGCAAAGACAGCTGTACATTAATTTTGTTGATTTTGAAAAGGCTTTTGACAGTATACATAGGGACAGTTTATGGAAAATACTGAGGGCTTATGGAATTCCAAGCAGCATAGCGTCAATCATAAAAAGCCTCTATGCCAACTTTACGTGTAGCGTTGGGCAGAGCAATCTAACCTTTGAGGTGAAGACAGGAGTATGACAGGGATGCCCCTTATCAACCACTCTATTTTTAACAGTCATAGACTGGGTGATGCGCCAGACAACAGAGGGCAGTCCAAGAGGAATAAGATGGTCTACATTTTCTACATTGGAAGATCTGGAATATGCAGATGACATTGCACTACTAGCACATTCACATCAACACATCCAGGAAAAAATGGATAGACTTAATAAGTATAGCCAGCAGGTGGGCTTGAACATCAATCTAAAGAAGACAGAGGTCATGACGCTCAATGTGAGCAACCCTGAGCCCATATCAGTAAGGAATCAGCAACTGGAACAGACAGATACCTTCACATACCTAGGATGCATAGTAACACCAGACGGCGGAGCAAGCAAAGACATCAACAACAGAATGAACAAAGCAAAAACAGCCTTTTTTAGTCTAAACAACATCTGGAAGTCCTAGTACAGCACAAGCACAAAATTAAGATTATATCAGTGCTGTGTGCTTTCTGTGCTTCTTTATGGTGCGGAATGCTGGAGAGTTACAGAGAAGGAAATGTCGAAATTGTCCTCTTTTCACACAACATGCCTAAGAAAAATTCTCAGAATCTTTTGGCCGAATACCATCACCAACCAAGATCTGCTTACTCAGAGCCATGAAGAGGACATGCACACTATCATAGCTGGCAGACGCTGGAGCTGGGTTGGCCATGTCCTCAGAAGAGACCCCGATGCCATCACAAGAACAGCTATGCTATGGACCCCTGAAGGAAAACGAAAGAGAGGCCGACCAAAAACAACTTGGCGGAGGACAGTGGAGGCTGAGATGGAAAGAACGAACCAGAGTTGGGGCACTGTACGAAGGATGGCCACCGACCGAGCAAAGTGGAATCAATTTGTTGTTGCCCCACAAGACGCCACCAGGCGTGATGGCCACTGACTGCTTTGACGGTCGGCGGATAAGGATCAAGAAGAGGAGGATCAAGAAAACTCATGTGTTTTAGCATCTCTATCACTCTTCTTCCCTGGGAATTCTCAGAACAAGGACTATGATACTAATAAAAGACGCTTCAATATGCTTGCTATCCACCTTCAATGTCTTCGCTTCACCTTTCACTCCACTGGCATTCATCTGCTTCTCCATATCAGCTCCACACTGCTCATCTTGTCAAGTCATTTTTTAAATCTTTCTACAATGCATTAGCACAATTATGAACTCGAAAGCACATAATGTAACTGAAATGTATGTGTGTAGTACATTAATTGTATTTTTAAATAATAATTGAAAATAATATATATACATATATACACACATATAAAGAAATATGCATATACTCACAAAATGACAGGCACACACAAAAACACACATACACTGCTCCATGTAGTTGCCAGGAGTCACTGAGGAGACAAAGAAATAATAGAACTGCTGCCCTATCTGGCATGTGACTAATATATGTAAATGAGGTTGGCAACCTCCACGTGTAAAATAAATTGCAACAGAAATATAGTCAAAGAAACCCAAAAGAACTAGCAACAAGTTAGGCAATGCAACAGACCAATGGAAAAAAATTTTTTTTTAAAAAGATATGTGAAGGAGTATATCAAAAGGATATGATGCTTTAGACACTTTCTGAGGATGAATCTTGAATACCCACTAGCACAAGCACACAACTCTGAAATGAATTCCAAACAGCCGCCAGCACATGTATATAACTCTGCAATGAATTCCAAACAGCCAAATGAACAAGCAAGCAAAAGTGAAATGAATCCCAAACAGCCAAATGTACAAGCAAGCGAAAGTGAAAAGAATCCCAAACAGCCAAATGTACAAGCAAGCAAAAGTGAAAAGAATCCCAAACAGCCAAATGTACAAGCAAGCAAAAGTGAAATGAATCCCAAACAGCCAAATGAACAAGCAAGCAAAAGTGAAATGAATCCCAAACAGCCAAATGTACAAACAAGCAAAGTGAAAAGAATCCCAAACAGCCAAATGTACAAGCAAGCAAAAGTGAAAAGAATCATAAACAGCAAAATGTACAAGCACGCAAAAGTGATAAGAATCCAAAACATCCAAATGTACGAGTACAAGCAAGCAAAACTGAAAGGAATCCCTAACAGTCACTAGCACAAGTACATAACTCTGACATGAACACAAAAAAGCCACTAGCAAAAGTAAAAAAACTCTGACATGAACACCAAACAGTCACTAGCAAAAGTAAAAAAACTCTGACATGAACACCAAACAGTCACTAGCAAAAGTAAAAAAACTCTGACATGAACACCAAACAGTCACTAGCAAAAGTAAAAAAACTCTGACATGAACACCAAACAGTCACTAGCAAAAGTAAAAAAACTCTGACATGAACACCAAACAGTCACTAGCAAAAGTAAAAAAACTCTGACATGAACACCAAACAGTCACTAGCAAAAGTAAAAAAACTCTGACATGAACACCAAACAGTCACTAGCAAAAGTAAAAAAAACTCTGACATGAACACCAAACAGTCACTAGCAAAAGTAAAAAAACTCTGACATGAACACCAAACAGTCACTAGCAAAAGTAAAAAAACTCTGACATGAACACCAAACAGTCACTAGCAAAAGTAAAAAAACTCTGACATGAACACCAAACAGTCACTAGCAAAAGTAAAAAAACTCTGACATGAACACCAAACAGTCACTAGCAAAAGCACAAAACGCTGACAAGAATTCCAAACAGCCACTAGCAGCAGTGCAAAACTCTGACATGAATTCCAAACAGCCAATGGCAGAAGTGCAAAACTCTTGTCACAAATTCCAAAAAGTCACTAGCAGAAGTGCAACCTTGTCACAAATTCCAAACAGTCACTGGCACAAGTATATAACTCTAAATAGAGGTAATCTGGAAAAGATGATGACTTGAAACTGACATTGGTAGTTAGCAGAAACCAAGGTAAGCTAGAATTATAATGTGCTGATAAAAAAAAGCCAATACTGAATGCTCCTTGGTGAAAGTCACTTTAGAAGATGTACAAGAAAACATGTGTAACTGTGTGACTTCAATCATTAAGGAAAATAACATTCTATCAGCATGACTACCTTCAAATATAAAATGTGTCAGCAAAATGAATGATATCAGGATATTCACGTATAAACAGATGCACATACCAACATTAGTTTCCTTCATCTGTTTTAAATCTTGCATTAGCTTCCTGTTTTCCTCCATCTGTTTCCCCATCTCCTTCTCTAATGCCTGTAACTGGTTGGTCAGATGCACTTCTTTATCTGAGCCCTAGAGGTGAAAAGTCAAAACCAGAAACTGAAGGCAACTAGAGAAATAAAAAAAAATGTTTATTCTCAACCAAAAAAAACTGTTCTACATTGTTTAACATATTTAAGAAGGTTGTTCTTTTTGTTGTTCTCCGTGTCTCAGGGCCATACATTTGACATTTGAGTAGACGATTCTTATTTGTGTGTTGGACTTTGATTTCTTATTTCCCCATATATTTTACAATGCAATGAAAGCTCTTCTTGCCTTATGTATTCTTCCCATGACTAAAGTTGGCTGTTTTTTTCCTCTAGCTGTTGGCCAGGACTGACATCAACTTATAATACATTTGTTTTCTCATTATTCTATTTGCCCTGCAGGGTTCATCTTACTGCTGTTTGTGGCACAGAACTGGTTGCAGAGAATGTCCTTTTATGCAATCATCTCCATCTGACCGCTACAGTTAATGAATCCATCACTGTTTTTTTTTAATATTTGGCCAACAAATTCATTTTATGTCACATGCATTTGGCATGAATTTAGATGAATTCTGTTAATGAAATAAATAATGGGAAATCCAAGACCTGTAAACAGTAAATAAATAATACATTTAAATGTGTATGTTGCAGGCACTCTTAAGTAACAAAGATGTCGATAATTAGACAACAGAAAAGCATAGGAAGTGGCAGCCTTACCAGGTACGCAAACCCAGGACCATCTGAATGAATCCACCACCTCGCTGCAGGAGTGATTCATGACTAAACCACACTGCCAACGTGGACAGTAGTCATCAGCATGATCACCCCATGTAACTAAGGAATACCGGACAGAGGAATGACCCAGCTCTGTCCACTAAGCAGTATGTTAGTGGTGCTTAGTTAGCAGTGCGGTTAGTCATGATTCACAACCGTAGTGAAGTGGCGGTGCCAGTCGGTTGGTCCTGGGTTCAAGTCCTCAAGTTTTCTTAAAGCAAAGTGATCACTAAATTTTAAAAAACATAAAAAAACCAGTATATGCAAGTAAATTTAAGAAACATGAACTTCTTAACACTGCAAGCAAGCTATAGCCCCTAAACACAATCAGTTGTCACAACACAATGGAACCTCTAATTCTACATTCAAAATGGCTAAACCTACAACTAAGCTTACCATTGGCCTTGGTTTGCTGGATAAGGTGTAGAAGGTTACGAAATTCCAGGCCAGAAATACCAAGCCAAACAGCAGGACAAAGTGTAACCTTTTGACACGAAAACTGAAAAGCCTTGACATTCCAGTGGTCCTGAACTCTTACTTGAACTTGACTCTGTGACCTCTCACCTCAATTCTGAGCATGAGATCAGCCACGTATATCTGAGAACCTCATTCTGAAAAGAAAGAATTAATAATCATTAAAATAAGTACAGGCAAATACCACATGATTCACTGAGTCTAAATGTGAACAGCAGTATGATGGGCAGCACAAACAAAATCTGTGGCAGTGAATTAAAGTCAAAATACTGATGTCTGTGTAACAGAATAACTCAAAGTTATAATCATCACAACCAAAAGTTTTGGCTTGTCACACCCTATAAGGCAAGCAGTCTCTGTGACAAAACTGTTATAAAATTTGCAGACTAGAAACAACAGCTGTTCCCAAAATCAGTCACCTGGTAAGCACATTGCCAGGTGAACGGTGAATCAGGGATGAACAGATGGGAATATCTAACAGACACATTTGATATCATGTAGCCCGTCATTATTTTATTTTTTTTCTATTGAGAACAGAAGGTTTGGTGTTCATTGGCAAGAAACTTCATTACAGCTAAGGCTTACAGTTACTAGCTACAGCATATCACGAGAAAACACTCTCAAGCACTAGGAGGAAGCTCGCATAATCAAGCGCACAATATTTAACATACCAGTAAAGAATTCCTTGAAGCATGAACCAGAGTTGGGGCACGGCATGAAGGATGGCCACCAACTGAGCAAAATGGGGACAGTTTGTTGCTGCCCTACAAGACACCACTAGGCGTGATGGCCACTGACTGCTTTGTCAGTTAGGGCTAAGGATCCAAGAAGAGAAGAAAGAATTCCTTAGACAGTGATACAGCTGTGAGATTTCAAGAATGTAGACAAGCAATTCTTTGTCGCATCCTCGAGCATGATACCAGTGAGCAAAGAATAGGACAAAAGTGCCCTAATAAGCATGTCATCAAAGCCAACTAAGGAGGGCGGTGGATGTGAATAGCTCTGCTGCAGGCTTTCTACAATGAAGCTATCTGCAATGGTGGTATCTTTGTATGAAGTGAAAAATAAAACAATGTGTGCAAGAGCTGGACTGAGAAAGTGGTCAGACATGCAAAGAGGAATGACATCCATCCGGCTCAAGATATTATCAGACATACACACCAGCAAAAGTGTAATCAGACAGATCTAGACAAAAGACGATTGTTTAATACTAGTCTTGTCAAAAGACAAAGATAGAAATAAACAGCTAAATATGTTTCATTTTACGTCAAATGCTCTCCATTTATTATCTTAAAAATCTCCCTGCCATTATAAACACAGACCCTATACTAACTTTCCTAACAATAGCAAACATACAGCCCACTTGACAAGATGGGAAAATACAACGGGACACTTTTCTGTCTAATGTTTAACAAAATGGAGTCAAACTTGATGGTGTATAGTTTTAGATGTATTATCTACAATGAGAGGAGAGGGATTGTTGACATGTTTAGGCCCCAGCTTTGAACATCTGCTGTCCACAGTAACATCCAACCACAAGTTAACAGTGATGGTTTCTAGGGCTGGTCATTCATTGTGCTTACTGTCAGATTTTACTGTCGGGGCAAAAATCAATTCAGCTGGCGAGGCACGCTCTGTTCAACCTAGACACAGTGTCCATCATTATATTAGGGCGCATGTTCAAATGTAAATGACCTTTTGGTCTGGTTTACTCCCTGTAATAGTCGTCATTATGATTAACAATAACCGATGTGGTAAACAATACACAAACTAATTAAGATAAAGCCCCAAGTTGTTCCTATGGGGTCTCTGATGAAACAAAGAAAGAATGACCACTCCTCCCTCAGGCATGTCGTACAAGGCGACTATTTTGTGGTTTGCATGAGGCTGGCAACCTCATCATATAAAACAATTTGCTACAGAAACCACCATTGTAAGAGCTTGTTAATGCCGTACATAGACTTCCTGCGAGGGGACCTGCTGCAGTAGGGACTCCATGATCCATGGGGAGCAAAAAGGAAAATGATGATGATGAATCAAGATAAAACCAGATGCCTACCCAGCTATGGCAGCTTTATTGTGATGTTTATAGAATGTAGTAGAAACACCGTAGTTGTGCTTACTGCATATACAAATGTGGTGGAGCCTTAATGGTTTACTTAGAACATTCAAGCAATTTAGAACATTTGAGATGCATTCTCATTGTAACATTCCCGGAAATGAAGAGGCTGACAGATTGGCAAAGGAAGGGGGAAAGCTACCTCAGCCTGATACAAGCATAACTTTTGAAGAGGCAAAGAGTTTTATCACAATCAGATACAAAAACAAATGGGATGCAGGGCATCCAGACCACACACAAAATGATGCATACTACCAGCACAGCAGAAGAGAACAAGTGATAATCTTCAGCCTCCACATGGGCCACAGCAGATTGGGATACCATCTATTTAACAAACTAAAGATAGGAACTACCGATGAGTGTAACTGTGGCATAGATAAAATGACTGATGAACATCTGCTTCAAAGATGCCCAACATATGAGCAACAGAGAAAGCACATATGGCCGTCACCAGTACCATTCCTGGAAAAAACTCTATGGAGGTACAAATAGCCTCAAGCTGACCACTTCTTTCTTTGAAAATATTCAAAAAGATGACGTCTGAGAGTGTACGAAAAAGAAAAAGAAGAACATTCAAGCAAGACCCAAAATTTCAGTTAAATTTGTCTTCAGTTCTGAACATTGACAAGCTGGACAAAGATGCTGGGATGTTACCAGCTGCTACTGGTCCACAAGAGCTGAGAGATGCTGCTATTTTTATTATTTTTTTAAAGTACCCCATTTACACAGATGATGGGTTCAGCTGCATTGATTTCAGCACAGACTGTGAGAAGATTAATCCTTGTAGGTGGATGGTTGTTGTTGTTTCCTATACCAGGCAGTCGTTCACCTAACCAAGGACAAGCTCATGACCTGATAATGTCGAATCATTCCTCAGATGTTTATGGCAAAATTAATGAAGATGTCAATATGATTTTTTTTTAAATGGAATCCAGACTGAGATCAGATTGTGAAAACTGAATACTAAAACTATTCTGTCACATCTGTTTCAGTACAGCATATCCCTTTCTGTAGATCCACTGATCTTTTCAAGCATGGCCAGTGAAGCAACACAGCAAACTGAATGTTCATAATTTATCTCTTTGTTCAATTCCACAACTACTTTTATGGTTATCTGGTTGACAACAGAACACACTCTTTCATGTGTGTATGTAAACACATTGTCCTGACTTGTTCCATGCACACACATCATGCCATCATCATCATCATGCTTCAGCTCCCTATGGAGCATAGACCTTCAACAAATAAACTTCATGCACCATCAGGTCAAGGTCTTGCCATGTCTGTTTTATCTAGTTGTCTTCTCCAAGTATTTATTGCCAGTATTTTCTTCCCATCTCTTGTTCCACTGGCACTTGTCTGGTTCCACACTGGGACCCTGTTGCACCATTTAATCCTTCTATTATACACAAGCACCAATTTATGAAAGTCTGTCACTTCATGGTTGTTGTTTTTGCTGTCCTCAAGATTTCAGACCATAGAATATGACTGATTTGACATCTGAGTTGAAGATTCTTACTTGTGTGATTTCTTCTGATTTCTGCATATTTCCCAGTGCAATGAAAGCTCTTCTTGCCTTCAGCATCCTTATTTTTATATCACTGTCTGTTTCTCCAGCTCTGTTTATATTGCTGACAAAAATATGGTTAATTCTACATCTTGTTGGGGTGTTGCGTGAGCTGTGACCTCTCATCAAGTATTTTCATTTTGTCTTGCTATGAGACATAAGAGTAAGGTCATCAGCAAAATCTAGCTGTTTAGTTAAAGTCCACTGAACTTGACTTCTTTTGGCTGATTTGCATGTTTTCATAATCAGTAATAAGAGACATGGTGACAAGAGGCATCCCTGTCACACTCCAGTTCTTATCTCAAAGGGTTCTGTAAATTGTCCTTCACGAATAATTCTGCATATGTTTTCTTTATTAAGTTAATGATCTTCAGGGAACCTCCATAATGTCTCATCAGTTTCCAAAATGATTGGCTATCAACACTTTACAATTCCTTTTCATAGTCCACACATAAAATGTAAAGAGGTGAGTTCAATTTTTTAACTGTTTTTTCATCTCCCTCTATCCTTCTTTCCCTGGGGGTTCCAGAACAGAAATTGCCTTGTAATGCTATCAAGTAGTTTTTCTCATTATGTGTCCTGTACAACAGCAGAATCTTCTCCTTGCAGGGAGAACATTAAGTTCTTGTTGCAAGGCAGAAATGTAAAAAGGCACATGGTTATTTCTTTACCCTGATGAAATAAGGATTTTGTTCGTTAATTTGTTCCTTACTACTTGTTCCACTGGTATTAGTCCTGGTTCATTTCATCAAATGTGATGTGTCCTACTTTGTAGTTGTTATTTACCCATGCAGTGTCCTTGGTCAAACCCAGGACTGACTCATTTTAAGTTTTTTTTTAATTATGACAGGTATTCTTTCCTGACATTTCAAAAACACACAGGATGCAAAAGAGAAACACCCATGAGTGTTTCTTGTATGTTATGTTTAGTTTAGGTAGACATAACATGAGAAAAGCAGCTCTGCAAAATGTGTTTGTGATGACAAGACTGGTGACAATATGAAAGCAAGGCACAATGCCTTTGTGGTGACATGATATAAGTATAACATATAAAATGTATCCACTATAACCCACTTAGAAATTTGCACCGGAAAAGTCAATAACTACTAGTCTATGCCTACATTGCTCAGTTCATTTCAATGTTTCAAGCTTCTTTTTTTATTCTGTCTGTCTTATTTATTTCTTGTCATTTAATATTCTTGTTTGTTACTTTTTTTGTGTGTGTCGGCTACCACGACAAGCATGGGAAACAAAGAGCCAGGGATCCAGACCCCCAGGACGACCCAGAGTCCGCTGGGAGGACAACATTAGACAATCTTTGAAGGACCGAGGACTAGAATGGAACCAGGCCAGGAGGAAGACAGCCGATAGGATAGTCTGGCGCTCTCTCTTCCAAACCTCTACACCTCACGGTAGAAGGAGAACGACTAAGTAAGTACTTCTTTTTACGTTCAGGTTCTCTTTATAACTGATAATATGATAGGAAACTCTATACAGAGCGATACAACAGGAGACAATCTGATCACTAGAAAAGGTTCTCCCCCCCCCCCCCCCCTTTTTCAATGAAGTGTTTCGGCCCCTTAATCTCCTTTATTCATTCGTTCATCACCTTTCAACCCCCAAGGAGCCTGGACCTTCAACCAACTTATGACAAGTCTTTCCTGTTTCATGCCATCAGCTCAAGGTCTTTCCATGTCTTTCTTCATATCTGTCTCCAGTTCTCTTCTCCGTATGCTCTTTGGTCTTCCTCTACCTGTCTTACCATGGGGATTCCATAACAAGGACTGCCTTGTAATGCTATCAACGGGTTTCCTCAATGTGTGTCCTACCTATCTCCAGCATCTTCTTCTTCTTATCTTAATGTCATTAACAAGACCACAAAATCTTTTATACTTGGACATGTGCCCTAATATAACAGATGGATTCTGTGTCTTGGTAGAACAAGGCATGCCTCACCAAAAGGAGGGAAAAATTTATTTTAAAAAAAATATTCTTCTTATCTCTTGTTCTATTCATCTACCTTTCCCGTGGATGGCCATGTTTCGATCGCCTCTCACATTTCGCAATTAACGCAGGAAGTTTAAGTCACATTTCATGGATTTTTATATCAATGTATTGGTTTTTAGACGGTGAAATTTTTAAACATGATATTATGTTAATTTACTGTGTAACATTTTATAGAATACCGGTGAAATGTGTATCAGTTTTTCTCATGTTAATGGAGGATATTTGCAACAATGACCACATGACTCATTCGATTGTGACCTTCGCCAAAGCAAGAGGTCAGTCGGTCAAGCGTTGCTGTCGAGCATCATAAAATTTTCTCGGTATAGAATGTTCCTCACCGGTAATAAAACGCCCTGTGGAATGTAACTATGTCATGCTTGGAGGAAGGCGTTAGTTCGCAGCTAACAGTGGGCTCCAGGAACCAACAACCATAAAAAACTATGCTTTGGACAAACAGAAAGCTGTTCGTGTAAAACTTAAAGGTTGTAGAACCGGGTCCGGTATAACCTTGAAGCTGTCAAGTCATGGAAAATGTGTAACTATAACATTCCAGAGCACCTTTCAGTACGAGGCATTTCGTATAATTGTCATTAAGTACTAAGAAACAGGACTTGTAGAGTCAAGAACAGACATAAATGGTGCACTAGTGGAAGATGTTATAACAACACCACATCTCAAAGTTCACCTTTATCACACTAAGAACAAAATTATGGCACAGGGGACTGCCGCAGCAATCGAATCATGGTTAGAAACATAATTTGTCGAATTAAAAGAATCTGCAAAAATTGTAACTGATGTTGAGTTAGAACACACTAAAGTGGACTCTGCTGTATCTATGCCCCACTTGGCAGTAGACACAACGATTTCAGACAAAAAATGACTTTACTACCGACAATGACATCCTCAACATCAGCTGTAGCCCAATTTCTCACACAGAATCAGAAAATTTACCTTCTGCAGTATTCGATAAAATAACAGACACTCCTACAATTTCTAAACCTTTGTTGGCCATCGAATACCCCATGGACCATGAAAATATACGAAAAGCTGAAACTGTATCTCTTGAGCAACATAAAGAAGACACCACGAAGTTACCTGTGCAGTGCTGCCAAGAGCTAATGCACAATATGGAGGACACTTTACGAAGTTTAATTGGTGATCTCATGTCTAGTATACAGACATCGCTTAAGGCCGAAAACGAACTTCTTAAAAGTGAGATAGTATCTCTGAGGGATGAAAATTCTAGCATGAAAGACATCATCGAAAAACTGCAGAGAGACTTCTCACTCTATAAGATAAGACAACCAGATCACCCTCAAACAATGGTAGAAGATTGCGAAGAATCCATAAATAAACATACGCCAAATCAACAAAAAGGTCACCGCCAAACTGTACACACAAAAACACGAAGAGACACTCACAAACACAACATATCTTATTGGAGTCAAAATTACCAACAGATTTCAAGTTCTTAAGGATTATTCAACAGAAAATGAGCAGGTATCAGCATCCCTACCAGACAACGTTCAAGTGCCCGAAAACCCAATTAAAAAATCTCAGACCCATCACGACAGTCCACAAAAAGAACACCACAAATGGCAGCAGCATAAATCTAATAGAAAACAAAGTGAAGAAAATACGTAGTGACGTTACACATATTGTAATTGGTGACTCCCTCTTGAAAGGTATTTATTGTGAGAAGACATCGTTTCAGTTAAAACAGTGCCGGGAGCTGGTATTAAACGACTACTGGACATAATTAATAAGTTCGATATTAATCACAACATAACAAAAACAACACTACACGTAGGAATTAATGATATCATGAATGAGCAGAGCCTAAACCCCTCAGGATTGGTGACTACAGTTAAACAAAAACTTCCCAAAGCCTCCATCTTTATTTCATCAATCATACCATCATGATACGGGTTTCAACGTCGCATAGCGGACACTTACAACACAAAACTACAGAACTAGTGTAAACAAAATGGCCTTGGCTTCATCAACAATACCCCATTCTTTACATCTAATTCAGGAGCACCCAAGAAACGACTTTACAGAGATCAAATTCACACATCCACACTGGGAAGCAGCATCCTGGCCAAAAACATAAAATATCCAGAAAGGACGCAACAAGACAGTTCAACTCACATAGAGAATCCTAAAGAATCTACTGTGACATCAACCTATCATCACAATACATCACACACCCTACCTGCCCCACAAAGAAGCACACCTATTGCAAGCAGATAGCCTTCCAGCTATCACAACGCCACTTTCAATCAGGAAGCAGAATCTTATGATACCATGTTTCCTCCATTAGTCACAAGGCAGTCCCACTCAGATAACTCTACCAACAGTATTCCAATGTCCCAGGCTCAGAATAGTCCTACCAACGCTAAAACAAGGACGGAAGAAATCAGAGATCACCATACTTTCTCCCCTAGTCCTTATCGTCCTCAGTGGAACCCTGAACTTGTCTATCTGATGCAATTCAGTCCTGCGTCACTTAGACAAGCATTAATGATGTCTGCCCAACGCCATTCCTATTATATGCCAGGCAGAGATATCAGTTATTGACGATTTTTTCTTTGATTGCTTATTTTGTTACAATTTCAATTTCTTTTTATCACGCGTAGTTTCATTTGTTAGAAGTAACGGTGTTAAGGTGTGTAGTGTTGTATATTTGTCTGACGTGTCACAATTTTAATTTCTTCCATCTCTCGTTTAACTTCAACTTGTTGCGTTGAGCAGTTCTGGCGTGATATGTTGTATGCTTGTTTGTTTTGTGACAATTTTTATATACTCCAGACAATTTACTCAGTTGAAATTGTTTTAATTATTTTAATATTGTATTTCCTGCAATTTTTCTTTCCTTGAATTTCACTTCCTTGGTGAAGTATTAATTCGTAAAATACTAGACATGCCTGTGGCTGGAGGCCAAGGTAGATGGTTTCTTGTGTTTACAGTTGAAAATGATGGCCCAAACTATAAATATGTGTTGAGCAAGAGCTACAGCCCTATATTCTAAATGAGAAAACAAAGAATGACTGACTGATCAACTAATACAGCCAAGACAGCAAGCAACAAATTGAGCGAATATTTTTGTTTTAAATAATCAATCTGATCAAAGTCAACAAATGCCTATTTAGACGAAGACAGCCAACCTTAGGTAAGATCACAGAAGGATCTGTCAAAAATTTAGCCACTATGACTGCCACGTTTATAACCCAGTCAACTACACAACTATAAATAAGGATAATCTTCGTTAAGTTCACAGCAGAGACAGTTAAACGTCTATCAAGAAGGATAATCGTTAAGTTTAAAGCAGAGGAAGACAAACATCTATCGATTATATTAGGTCGTTCATTATCAGCGACTTTTCGGTACGGGATTACTTGGAAGGTGGGATTACTAAAAAGTAGGTATATACTTTCTTCATAATTTAAGTAACCAAGTTCAACTCCTTTTTGGTATATTGTAGCAAGTTTAATTTGCTGGGGAGGTTATGATGTTATACCTAAAAGGAAAGAAATCGGTGTCTGTGTTAACCGTGTGAGGTCGAGCACATGTAGGCCCCTGACTCTAATAGATGATGATGATGTATTTGCAGGGAACCTAACGCTACCTCCCTAGATCTCACACGGTCACTATTTTGGCTCTAGTGTCTGGTGTATGATGTACCTAATGTCTAGGGGAGAAATGAAAATGATGATACATAAACACAAAACACTTTAATTCACTATAAGAAAATGAATAAAACAGTGGTTAAGGTTTTTCTTTAAAATAGAATATTTTCTTTTTACAATTTAATCTGCCTGTCCCGCCATCTCTTTTGGACAGGTCTTTGAAAATGAGGAAAAGATAGTTTACATACAAAGGATTAACTAAAATGTGTGGACACTTTGTCCAATAGGTATAAAGTCACTCTTTCTCTCTTGTTGGTGTATTCACAGATTACAACTTTATTATCTAATAGTGTGTATCATTTGTTAGGAGGGGCTGTAGTTTCATCACGCCCCCTAAACTTCTGGGTATGATTGAAAATACCAAAGTTTATTGTAACTGAAGTGTCAGATATACCCAGATGCTAACACATCACCTGGGATTCTTTATAGAAGGATAATTCAGTATGTAGTTGCAGAAAATATAGATATCTCAACACGCACAAGCTCCTCCAGCTATCTGCTGACAGCATAAACGTTTTACCGGAGACTTGTTGGTGTTACACTCACTCATCAGGTTTGCTGTCACCGGCTGGTAACAGGAAATAAAACCTCTGCAATAAAAAGACACCCTGGCCTTTTTATATCTGATCACACTTTATTATTATTATTTACAGATGGTGGTATGGGGTCAGCCTCGCGTGCATACAGGTGCACTCGCCCCTAATTTTATATGACTCACACCTTTCTGTGACCACACCTCAGGTCCCTATGGCAGATACGCCACTGTACAAAATCATGACAATATACCACAGTTAGATACAGTTCAATGTGAGGACTCAACAATGTCTGCTCCAGGCATGTCCTTCACTTTTCCCAATAGCAGTATCTAACTTTGGCAGTTGTAATAAACATATTAATACATAAAGCATTCTTACCACAATTTCAAGAAATAGTAACAAATAACGCTGACTTGCAAAGAATGGCCTCAGTTTTTCTCTGCCCTGCCCAGACTGCTAATTAATTCTTTATTTTACAAATTAACACAGCTGATCTCAGCGTATTTGATAGAAAAAGTTTTTGTCAACTGGCGATGAGCATTGAAAGCTTTTTGCTAATATCTATTAGCGGTCCAAAAAAGTATGTATATGTGCTTCATTGACTATAAGAAGGCTTTTGACAGAGTCCATCATGAGAAAATAATTGAATGCCTCGAAGACATAGGTATTGATGGAAAAGATATAAGAATACTCAGTAACCTTTATTGGGAGCAAACTGCCACAGTAAGATCTGGAAGGAATTATTCACCATACATAGACATAAAAAGAGGTGTCAGACAAGGTTGTGTGCTGTCCCCCTGCCTATTTAATTTATACACCGAAAAAATTTTCAAACAGATACAAGAAATACCAGGACTGAACATCAGTGGAAGGTCAATAAACAACCTTAGATATGCAGATGATACCGTGTTGTTAGCTGAAAGCGAACAGGAGTTACAAGAACTAGTGAAGCAAGTGAACAGTATAAGTCAGGAATATGGACTCGACATTAATATTGAGAAAACAAAAACTATGATAATTAGCAAAACAGACGATAAACCCACATTAAAGATAAGCGTAAATGGGGAAATCCTGGAACAAGTCAAGAGCTACGTATATCTCGGTCATATAATAACAGAATATGGCAGATGTGAAACAGAAATCAAGAAGAGAATAGGAATGGCCAAAGCTACATTCAACAACATGAAACATATACTGACATCCAAACAGTTATCTCACAAATTAAAACTGAGAATCATAAAGTGTTATATATATTCTGCATTTCTGTATGGTGCAGAAACATGGACGATGAATAAGCAGTTGGAAGAAAGAATTGAGGCTCTTGAAATGTGGATATATAGAAGAATGGGGCGTATCTCATGGAAAGAGATGAAAACAAATAAGGAGGTCCTAGAAAATCTAGGTATGAAAAGAGAACTAATGAGGGAGGTCAAAGTTCGACAGCTAAAATACTTTGGCCACATAAAAAGGCATAACACCTTGCAGAAGACCATAACAGAAGGGAGAGTTGAAGGCAAACGTGCAAGGGGAAGACAGCGCTATAAGTGGGAAGACAACATCAAGAGATGGACAGGAAAGAGTCTATCAGAGTGCACCACCAAGACAAGAGACAGAAGACGTTGGAGATCCATTACAGCCAACCTTCGTTGTGGAGATGGCAACTGAAGATGATGATGATTAGTACTGGCCAATGGAAAACTTGCGACCACCAGAATTCAAATGTAGTTTTTGAAAAACAAAAACAAAATTCCAAAAAAAAACTCTGTGTCTGGTAGTCGATTGGTCCGTCTGCGTTAGTTATGCCCAATAGAAAAAGATGTTTCGTTTTTAGTTACATTTTTCCTATCTCTCCCCTTTCACTCCTATACCAACTAATAGAATTTGAATTTACTCCAATGCCTCTTTCTAAGCTGGCGTCCCCACTAACGTTATGAAAAAAACAAGCAGGAACCACAGTCTGTCCGTCTTAGTGTTACTAGACATATAGTATTATCTCAATAACTTGGCTAATACTTGGACTACCATATTTTTTAAAACACATTTTTGCTCAGGGGACTCTAAGCTATACTACCATATGATTTTTATGGTCAGTTTCAGTATGGTTTAGATTTTCAATTTTGTCACTGTCAATCGTCAAATATAAATTTTACACAAGTCGGCCATCTTCCCCCTGTCATCTCTCTCTAGCATTTTTATTCAAATAACTAACTTGTTTGAGTGACGTCAGAAAAACATTACTCGGCGAGAATTTAAACTGTCTGTGTGTATATATCATCGGGCCAATCCCACCGCGTGTCAAGCGAAGCGGGGTTTTGCGCGGCGGGTGTTAGAATTGGCGTTAATTATTACTGTTGTCTCGTGTTACACTACCAAAAATGTAAGGATTACTACAATTAAAGGCGTTAAAGTATTACGTTAATTCAGACAGTAGTTTGGCAGCACATTTTTGGAAGATCGTTAATTATAAGTCTTGCCGCAGTCTCTATCAGATCGGGCAAAATGTTAAAAAATGTTTATTGTACGTCACAAGGAAAGCGAGTAGGTTTATACGGCGGGATCGTTTCTAAGCCTTACCATGGCACAAAATTCAGCGCGATGCTGGCGTGTGAGATGCTTATAGTCAGACACAATCGGGCGGGGTTATTTATTATCATAGGACTAAAATCTTACTGAAAAGAGCGATTATCTCGCAGATTTTACTACATATATACAGGGTTCTTTAATTACAGATAACATATTCTATTCATTTATAGGAATATACATCTGAATATGAATTTTAAAATCATTTTGAGAGGCACGCCCGATCAATCTAGAAACGAATCCTGTCGCTTATGCTTATGTGTATTCCAAAATATAAATGCTCTTTCAGCCTCTCGGCAAAGATTTATTTTAGTACTTCTTCTTCGTTTGCACTCATACTTCTACATTAATGACTCTAATAAAGGCAGTAGTCAGCTCAAGGTCCCTGCCATCTTGTTCACCCTCATACTTCTACATTAATGACT
The DNA here is from genome assembly GCA_024509875.1 of Oreohelix idahoensis. Classification (NCBI taxonomy): domain Eukaryota; kingdom Metazoa; phylum Mollusca; class Gastropoda; order Stylommatophora; family Oreohelicidae; genus Oreohelix; species Oreohelix idahoensis. The sequence continues at coordinate 255,799 of JAMPIV010005695.1, read as the reverse complement.
CTAATAAAGGCAGTAGTCAGCTCAAGGTCCCTGCTATCTTGTTCACCCTCATACTTCTACATTAATGACTCTAATAAAGGCAGTAGTCAGCTCAAGGTCCCTGACATCTCGTTCACCCTCAGACTTATACATTAATGACTCTAATAAAGGCAGTGGTCAGCTCAAGGTCCCTGACATTTCGTTCACCCTCATACTTCTACATTAATGACTATAATAAGGCAGTAGTCAGCTCAAGGTCCGTGACATCTCGTTCACCCTCAGACTTCTACATTAATGACTCTAATAAAGGCAGTAGTCAGCTCAAGGTCCCTGACATCTCGTTCACCCTCAGACTTCTACATTAATGACTCTAATAAAGGCAGTAGTCAGCTCAAGGTTCCTGACATCTCGTTCGCCTTCAGACTTCTACATTAATGACTCTAATAAAGACAGTAGTCAGCTCAAGGTTCCTGACATCTCGTTCGCCTTCAGACTTCTACATTAATGACTCTAATAAAGGCAGTAGTCAGCTCAAGGTCCCTGACATCTCGTTCACCCTCAGACTTCTACATTAATGACTCTAATAAAGGCAGTAGTCAGCTCAAGGTCCCTGACATCTCGTTCACCCTCAGACTTCTACATTAATGACTCTAATAAAGACAGTAGTCAGCTCAAGGTTCCTGACATCTCGTTCGCCTTCAGACTTCTACATTAATGACTCTAATAAAGACAGTAGTCAGCTCAAGGTCCGTGACATCTCGTTCACCCTCAGACTTCTACATTAATGACTCTAATAAAGGCAGTAGTCAGCTCAAGGTCCCTGACATCTCGTTCACCCTCAGACTTCTACATTAATGACTCTAATAAAGGCAGTAGTCAGCTCAAGGTCCCTGACATCTCGTTCACCCTCAGACTTCTACATTATTGACTCTAATAAAGGCAGTAGTCAGCTCAAGGTTCCTGACATCTCGTTCGCCTTCAGACTTCTACATTAATGACTCTAATAAAGACAGTAGTCAGCTCAAGGTTCCTGACATCTCGTTCGCCTTCAGACTTCTACATTAATGACTCTAATAAAGGCAGTAGTCAGCTCAAGGTCCCTGACATCTCGTTCACCCTCAGACTTCTACATTAATGACTCTAATAAAGGCAGTAGTCAGCTCAAGGTCCCTGACATCTCGTTCACCCTCAGACTTCTACATTAATGACTCTAATAAAGACAGTAGTCAGCTCAAGGTTCCTGACATCTCGTTCGCCTTCAGACTTCTACATTAATGACTCTAATAAAGACAGTAGTCAGCTCAAGGTCCGTGACATCTCGTTCACCCTCAGACTTCTACATTAATGACTCTAATAAAGGCAGTAGTCAGCTCAAGGTCCCTGACATCTCGTTCACCCTCAGACTTCTACATTAATGACTCTAATAAAGGCAGTAGTCAGCTCAAGGTCCCTGACATCTCGTTCACCCTCAGACTTCTACATTATTGACTCTAATAAAGGCAGTAGTCAGCTCAAGGTTCCTGACATCTCGTTCGCCTTCAGACTTCTACATTAATGACTCTAATAAAGACAGTAGTCAGCTCAAGGTTCCTGACATCTCGTTCGCCCTCAGACCTCAACATTAATAAAGGTAGTAGTCAGCTCAAAGTTCCTGACATCTCCCCAACAATTTTTCGTAGAAAGAAGTGGGTTGTTGCCATATGCCACTCTGTTCACTGCTGTAAGTTAGGCAGGACTGGAGCAGATGTTCGACTGTCATGGGGCTGGTGCCACAGGATAAGAGATAAGTTAGACCAATCCTGTACTTGTGAAGAAAAGCCCGGACAACAAATAAGGAAAAAGAACTGGCTGGTGGGGGTAGATCCGATAGCTAGAGAGAGATTACACGGCGAATTCGAAAATAATAAGTAATATAGGCCATTCTTTAGCGTTTTTGAATATATATGGTTGATGCTCCGTTGAAAATTAAGGAGCTAAAATGGCACTGAGCGTTACATATGATCAATATCAATCAATACCCTTTGGCTCCCCAAGGAGCATAGGCCTTCAACAAACACATGCCAAGTCTTCCTGTCCTGTGCCATCCGCTCAAGTTCTTTCCATGTTTTCCACATCATTTTCACCTGTTTCCAGTTCTCTTCTCCATGTGTTTTTTGGTCTACCTCTGCCTCTCTTTACCTGTGGATTCCAGAACAAGGACTGCCTTGTAATGCTATCAACAGGTTTCCTCAATGTGTGTCCTATCCATCGCCAGCGTCTTCTTCTCAACTCTTGTTCCACTGGCACTTGTCTGGTTCTTGTCATCAATTCCACATTTGTGACTTTGTCATACCATTTCAGTCCTTCTATTCTACGCAAGCACCCGTTTATAAAAGTCTGTAGCTTTTTGGTTGTTGTTTTTGTTGTTCTCCGTGAGCCATACAATAGGACTGACTTGACATTTGAGTTGAAGATTCTTATTTTTGTGTTGGACTTGATTTCTCTTGTTCTCCATATGTTTCCCAATGCAATAAAAGCTTTGTCTATATTACTTCCAAGATATATGTACGATTCTACATCTTTTAGTGGTGTTTCTTCAAGTTCAACCTTGTTATCATTTCTTGCATTTATTCTCATAATCTTTGTCTTTTCCCTGTGTATTTTCAGGCCCACTTGTTGTGACCTCTCATCGAGAATTTTCATTTTCTCTTGCATCTGATTATGGTTATGGGACAGAAGAGCCAAGTCATCTGCAAAATCCAGATCATCAAGTTGTTTAGTCAGATTCCACTGGATTCCATTTCTGTTATGTGATATCGATGTTTTCATAACCCAATCTATTGCTAGTAAGAAAAGAAATGGAGACAAGAGGCATCCCTGAGTTACTCCCGTTCTAATCCTAAACGGTTCTGTAAGTTGACCTTCATGAAGAACTCTGCATGTTATGTCTTCATAGGTCTTCTTTATTAAGTTAATGATCTTCATGGGAACTCCATAATGCCTCATCAATTTCCAAAGCGATTCTCTGTCTACACTGTCAAATGCCTTACATATGAGATAGCTCTTTAATACCATTCTTTGAAAATTAGGGAGCTAAAATGACATTGAGCGTTACATATGACAAAGATCTTTAATACCATTCTTTGAAAATTAGGGAGCTAAAATGACACTGAGCATTACATATGAAAGAGCTCTTTAATACCATTCCTTGAAAATTAGGGAGCTAAAATGACACTGAGTGTTACATATGAAAGAGCTCTTACCATTCTTTGAAAATTAAGGAGCTAAAATGACATTGAGATTCAGAGATCTTTAATACCATTCTTTGAAAATTATGGAGCTAAAATGACACTGAGCGTTACATATGCCAGAGCTCTTTAATACCATTCTTTGAAAATTAGGGAGCTAAAATGACATTGAGCGTTACATATGAAATATCATTATCTCAATCATAACATTCTAATCCTTGATCTCTACCGCGAAGCAGTTTTGCTTTGGTATTAAGGACCATAATCTTTGCACACGGACAACTCCATCAGTGCTCCGATCTCTACCGAAGCAGGTAAAGCATTTCAAGATATTCGCTGTTCACGACATAAACGCCATCAATCACAAATATGTTTACCCAATAAATTTCACCCCGCGGTAAATTATGGCACGCTCCTGGGCGTTTCACTTAATTATGTATTATGAAACTCTCATTGATTGAGCTTAAATCTGATAAGAAATGTTTGCCGTTATAATACGAATTAAATTTGATTTTTCCCTCTCGATCTGCCACCAATACACACATTCCCTGATGAATTGTTCCTAATGCTCCACACGGAAAGAAGAGTCATGAATGAATGTGTGTCTTTGCTCTGAGGCACGTTACAAAGATTAAATGAGATCACGTGCTATCTCCACTTGGAAGATTCGCTGTAATGAATCTCCACCAGATTATGCCTCTATCCTTGATTGTGCACTTCCTGGCCATTTCTTGTTGTATCTTCTCTCTTAAAAATAGTCTCAACAGTAGTATGCCTTATATGTCCAAAATAATTATTTTATTTTTTATAATTGTGATCCATTTCTTAACTTTTTTTCGATTATTAGTGAGTCCTACTGTTATACACCCCCCCCCCCCCAATTTCATGGGTAATGAGATCGGTAGCCTAGCCTTCACGGATAAGGGCGAAAAAATAGGAGGTCCCGTGTGCAAGTTGCACATATTAAAAATCCCTCGGAAGATGGAAATCGTAAAGAGTAGACCATACGGCCGCAGCCCAGGCAAAATTTACAAAATTAGGAAAACCGAAGGCTAGGAATTCGATCTCCCTACCCAGTCGAAATGGGGGAGAGGGAGTATGACATCGTTAGGACCACTTGTTCTGAAAAAAAAAAAATGTCCATAAATTATATTCCCTCAACTGGGAATCGAACCCGGCACCACTAGAATTCGAGGCGGACGCCATGCCCCTTAGCCACTCCGACCCCCCCCCCCCCACAAGGGGACCAGCAGCAGTGAAGGTCCCAAGCTCCGTAAAGGAAGAAGTAAAAAGAAGACATTCAACAATTGTGGTGAACACTCTTCCAGCCACACGTGAACATTCTTCTAGCCACACGTGAACATTCTTCTAGCCACACGTTCACAGCTACGGCAAATATGTTACCAAACAAAAAGGATAGGCAAAATACATGCTAGCAGCTACATGTGAATATTGCAATTCGTCAGCAGTATTTAACATGCTAAACAAAAATTTAAAGCGCTTATCTTTACCTCGTTAAGCTAAGGTACACGTGCCTACACCCGACATAACACAACCACAGACAGATAAACAAACAAACTGGGGGGGGGGGGGAGGGGGAGAGAGGGGGGGGGGGGGAAATGTTCCAAAATACATATGCAGTACACCTGATTGATCTCAGAGCTGAAACCTGTCGCACTACTATCAGAGGTTAGATCTTGAAATACGGTTGATTTATGGAAGTGATAGTTTAATTTAATAAATGGCCTTGCTGGTACATTTAACATTAGAAAAACATTGTGACCAATGGTTTTATCTGTGTCAAGTAAAACGTGTTTGTTATTTGCTAGCATTTTAATGAATTATTACGCACCTCTGCACCTGCAAAATAAAAAAATAAAAAAGAAAGAAAGAAGGAACGAACACACAAAAGATAAAGCAAGAATGAAAGATGGCGCAAGAAAGAAAGAAAGAAAAAGAAAAACAGAAAGAAATAGAAAGGCAAACAGAAAGAAAAAATAATGAAAGAAACAAACAAACAAAGAAGAGACATGGAATTGTAAGGACTATGACAGAACAACCTGACGATCAAGATTATGTCGACGGCTTGGGCCTACATTTCCATATCTGTTAACGAGATGCTAGACAGAAATGAGAATACCTCATGAGTAGTCACAGCAACTATTCTGAGATAAGCAAGAAAATGACAAGTTATGAAGATGAGTGTGGCAAGTGGTAGCCGGACTGCATCAGGATGGAACATCGCTATGGGACTCATCTTGGCAGCTGAAAAAGTTGGGAGGAACATACGCTGGCATCAAAGTAATCATAAAATAGGCCAGAGATGCTTCCAGTGCAATTGGAAATACACGGAACTCAAAAGAAATCAGGTCCAGCACAAACATAAGAACCTCCAACTCAGAAACGTCAAGGTAGACCTACTGCATGGCTCTGAAATGTGACGAACAACAAATTCCATAACCAAGAAGCCACAACCGAGAATGGGTACGTGGTAGGTAGTCCCGTAGCAGTTACTGTCGTAGGGGAGTGAAGTGTTAGAGACTTCACTATACTCGGTCTGGCATCGAGAGGTGGGGTGACCAGTTCCTTCCCTCGTAGCCTTTTCCTTCCCTAAACTCAAGAGAAAAGTCAGGTACCCATTTACAGCTCGGTAGATTGGAGCGCGTCGGCACCGTGAATCGAACCCGGCACCTATGCCGCGAGAGACCAGCGCTCTAACCACTCTGCCAATCGGATGCTCCGAAAATGGGTGCCTGCGTAACATCAGAACTGAAATGGAATCACATGATCACCAATGGGGGGGGGGGGGGGGGGAGGGGGAGGGGGGGGGGGGGCGGGGGCGCGTGGGCGGGGCGGCTAATGGAAAGAATGAGGACAATACCAGTGGAACAAGTGGAACAAGTGGAGAAGAACTTGTCTGGTTCTTGTCATCGGTTCCACATTGGTGACTTTGTCATACCATTTCAATCCTTCTACTCTAAGAATGTACCGATTTATGAATGTCTGTAACTTTTTGGTTGATGTCTCTGGTGTTCTCCATGTTTCACAGCCATACAATATCATAAAATCATATCCATAACATATCGATGACTACCATAAAATATTCCGTTACAGGAGAGCTGGAGCTATCTCAATTACAACCCGTTTAGGTCTCTGAAGAGACAAATAAAGGTTATGAAGCACATCAGTCATATCACTGAAACAAACCGCAAGGTCTTTTCTATTTGGACATGCGCCCTAATATAACCAACGAACCCCGTGCCTAGGTTCAACGGGCGCGCCTCGCTAACACGAGGCAAACTTTTATTTTTTTTTAAACAACGAAAAAACAAACCAAATAATAAAATAAAGAATACGACTAATAGACTTTCAGGCACAGTGCTGGCAACATCATCATGTCAGACAAATAGCCACAGGAACCAGTGTATGTGCCAGCCTGGTACAAGCTTCCTGCAAGGCGACCTGCTGCAATCATGGCTTCGTGCTCCGTAAAACGCGCAAAGGAAAATGAACGAATGAATATCTCAAAGAGCACCAACGTAGTGAAAATTCTCACACAGAAAGCAAAACTATGCAGGCAAGTTCAGATTTATTAATCATCATCAACCACCCTGGTTATAACATATTTTACATCTGCTGTATAATGTTGAACGTCCCCTAATTACAACTTCCAAAATGCGCATACACCATATGTTAGGGTTCAGTTTAGTAATCTGACAGCCAAGTCTGATCCGTGGCAACACATGAAAAAAAGTATACACTTGAAGACGCACTGATAAAGACGACTTCGGTGTACACTGTGTTACATAACGCTATCAGTTTTGGTATAGATGCGGGCTAAATAACAGAAAAACTGGTCGTATTTAGTCTAATTTAAAAAATCTGGGAGCCGTAAAAGGTCACATAATGAAGCATATGAGAGGTATACATAAGGCAATAAAAGGTAAAAGTAAAGGTAATCCCATAGCAGATACTGCCGTAGGAGGGATATGTTTGAGAGATTTCACTATAACAGATCTCAGCTTTGCATGTGTATGTCTGAGTGCACGTACTGTACGGGCGTTTCTTCAAATACAATATGGCTACAAACTGCCGAATCTGGGGTGTGACATGGGACGGAAGGGCACAAAAACAGAACAGTTCCAAGTCACTGAGCTGCTTCGTCAGTCTACAAAAAATTTCGTTTCTGGTAGCTGATGATTATAGTTTCATAATGCAGTCTATAACCACCATGGCTCAATACCTTCCATTTGCGGTGTCTACGCCGCATCCTCGGCATCTCGTGGAAAGATAAAGTGACAAATTTCGAGGTGTTGTCACGTGCTGGCCTTCAAAGTATGTATACGCTTCTTAGACAGCGCAGACTTCGCTGGCTTGGCCATGTTCGCCGCATGGAAGATGGTCGCATCCCAAAAGATATCTTCTACGGACAATTAGCAGATGGCAAGAGAACAGTTGGGCGACCACAGCTGAGGTTCAAAGATGTGTGCAAGAGAGATATGAGGGCACTGGACATGGATCCAGCAACATGGGAGGATGAAGCTGCCGATCGCACTAAGTGGCGATGCTATTTACGGCGCCACCTCAGATTGGGCGAAGAGAGGCTCACACAGGAAGCAGAGGTGAGGAGAAAACGTCGAAAGGAGCACCAGGAAAATAAGCAGCTGAGGGCTGTCACCTCAGGGGCGCATTCCCATAGTCAGTTATGACTGAAGGGGCTATTATTATTATAACCACCATAAAGAGAAACGGTAACAAGCGGCATCCCTGTCGCACTCCAAATTTATCTCAAATGGTTCAATGAGTTGTATTTCACTAAGAACTCTGCACTTCAGGCATTCCTACGTGTTCAGTGAGTTGTTCTGCATGTGACCGTATGGCTTACTACGCCGCCCTTAGGATAGAAAGTACTTCAGCAAGTCTGATACACTAAGTACTTGTATTGACTAGTTAGTAAACAAACACTAGCCATAATCCAATGACATAATTTGTCATGGTACTCATGAGTCCATGATGTCATTAAATCTTGTGTGGATTTTCATACATGTTAGACCGGAAGGTCCTTAAACTAGAAGTATGATTGGTCAACGTCACTTAGTGATAATAAATTTGGTAGTGAGATTGTGTAGTTAGTTAGTTTTGAGATTAAATTAACTGACTGTTTGACCCCAAGACCAATCATGGGTTAGTTTCCGGTCTACCATCCAATTAGAAATGATAACATCCGGCAAGCCTTAGTACCAAATGAGGACATAGACAGATGTATGACGGATTTGAGACAGGAAGAGTATCATGAACCAGTATAGGTGTCAAATTACTATAGTGTGGGTCACCCTGTCGATCCCCCTTGTATTAGACAAATAAAGCCTAGGTTCATTCGTTATGAACAAGACCATTACTCATCTGCCAGAACCTACCACCGACCAGAGAATCTATCTAACCAGGGATAGCCTCTGCTCTACATATATTGTTATGTGGACTCTCAAATTTTGGTAGAGATTGCACCGTAAGTAAAAATTCGAACTAGTTAGTATTCTCGATCGAACTTTTATTTTATAGTTAGGTTTTCAGAGAATTTAGACATGCCAATTAACGACATAGTAAGTAAAGCAGCAGTATGCCCTACCAAATTCTACATGCCATGAAATGAAAATAACGATACGAACGGAAATTGAGAGAATTTGTAAACAAACCAGCCAATTAGTACTGATTCAAGATACCATCTGTTGAATAAACATTTTATATAAATGATCGGACTTGTCAAATCAAACTACTGTTTGAAAAATGGTTGCAGTGTTGAATTTATGTTGACTATGATGAACACGTTGCTTGAAATCTCTACACACATGAGAAGTCCAAAGGATCCTGGGTTTTATATGCTCTTCTGGAATCATCATCTCTAGCGGTTAGCTAGTACAGAACAGAAAGACTCCACTTAATAAGAAAAGACACGTAAGTTCCTTTTGACGCTCTTCAAAAGAGATATTTCGAAGGACATATCCCTATTCCCTCCATTACAAGCACAGGGGTTTATCCCTTTACAAATTACACTGGTACAAAATCAAAATCCTCCTTTTGAGTACCAGTGACACTTGCAGAGACCTAACAAATACACATAAACCGGAGACTGCCAATTTTCTTGGTACCGGTTACATAACAACCCCTCCTCTACACGGCTACATGCACTAATAACTTTGCACTTTAAGCATTCTTACATATTTCTTTGTCAGATTAGTGAACTTACGGGGAACTCCACAGTGCTCCATCAATTCAGCACGTCCCAAGAATTCACCGTGAAGAAGTCAGAAAGAAAGACAGAGAGATTGAGAGAGAGAGACAGAGAGAGGAAAGACAGACAGACAGATATACAGACAGAAACAAAGAGATATACAGACAGAGAGATATACAGACAGAAACAAAGAGATATACAGAGAGATATACAGGCAGAAAGAGACAGAGAGTGAGACAGACACAGAGATAGAGAGACAGAGAGACAGACAGACAGAAGAAAATTACTTGGAAACTACAACAAGTGCGACACCGTACACCAATGTGCCCGAACTGACGTTAGCGAGAAGTCATGCTACAAAGAAAAAAAATGGTTCAATACTTCCGAACAATTTATACCATTCCCCGAAATATGGCATGAATCTGTCCACAATTGACAATGCTGTTTATTTTTATTAAAAACTTTCTCGTGTCTGATGGATAATAAAGAAAACGAACTTTGTCTGCCATCGAGGAAGAATCTATGCAGGTCTGCTTTACAAAAAAAGAAAACCCAGTAAAAATTCCTTGATATACTGTCCGGCCTGTAAACCTTTTTTAAGTAGAGATTCCGAGAGTTAGGACAAAATGGCATTAGGCGTCCCTCAATGGAATAAGATGGGAAAGACTATCGTACGCAGTAAATGTTGTGACAGAAACCACATGAGACTGCAGGGACACTTCCGCAGCCCACTTTATTTTTTAAACACCCAAGAGTGAAAATGGCCCCTGTGAGAAAACACGCGGACTAAAAAAACAGCCAAACAGAATCATGTACACCCGTCATCAAGTGATCTTTCGTGTTGTGTGTTGTAAAAAGACGTATTCTGTGACTAAATTACCTCTCTAAATACTCTTATGTCTACAAAGTACAAACAAAACTAGGTGGTGGCTGGGCTATTGGTAAACCGTGACGTGCCTCAGGGATGTTATTACCGAACTAGCACACAAACATTCGTATATTCCCACTGAACATGTCGACTCCCACAGGACTGGAACAACAGATCTCTGCACTTGTGACATCAACCCCATGACAGCCGAACATCTACTGCAGTCCTGTTCAATATACAGTAGTAAACGGAGTAGCATATGGCACCAACCCATTTCTCTCCATGAAAACATGTTTGGAGATGTCAGGAACCTTGAACTGGCTACTGCCTTTATTAGAGTCATTAATGTAGAAGTCTGAGGACGAACAAGATGTCAGGAACCTTGAACTGACTACTGCCTTTATTAGAGTCATTAATGTAGAAGTCTGAGGACGAACGAGATGTAAAGAACCTTGAACTGGCTACTGCGTTTATTAGAGTCATTAATGTAGAAGTCTGAGGACGAACAAGATGTCAAGAACCTTGAACTGGCTACTGCCTTTATTAGAGTCATTAATGTAGAAGTCTGAGGACGAACAAGATGTCAGGAACCTTGAACTGACTACTGCCTTTATTAGAGTCATTAATGTAGAAGTCTGGGGATGAAAAAGATGTCAAGAACCTTGAACTGACTACTGCCTTTATTGGAGTCATTAACATAGAAGTCTGAGGACGAACGAGGAAGAAGAAGAGGACTACCACATCCATCCATCTATTCTCTGACGTCACTGAAGACGTTCATTTTTTTTCCACCTTGTGCAATCAAAAGACGCCATTGTAACTGGCCAGTGCTGGATTAACCATTAAACAAAATAAGCACGTGCTTATCGCACCAAGGGAAAAGGGCTCCACAGATTTGTTCCCCCCCCCCCCCCAGCTATATCAATCATGCCCTTAACTCTCAGCTCTTTCACTGCCCACGCTCCACTTTACACATCCTGGCATTTAAAAAAAAATTATCAGACCTAATGGTCTTTTATAATTGGACATGCGCCCTAATATAACCGACTAGGTTTAACAGGACGCGCTTCGCCAAAACGAGGCAAAATTTTTTTTTTTTTAAAAAGACTTTAGAGATCATATAATTTCAGTAGAGATAATATCAGATCTTATTTTGCCTTACAATCTTTGGGAGGGTGATCAAAAACCGTTTTCAATGAATTTCTGTACTTACATTTTGTTTTCCCTTATAACAATTTTATTAAGAAATGCATAAAACTGTGTTGACAATTTGCATTTTTTCTGTTGCCCTAGTTATAAGTAAATAGATTGCTTATATTGCTTACTGCTGTTTAGGGTTAAATAAAATAAAAAATTTAAAAAAAAAATAAAAAATTTATTTGTGGGATCTGGCCTGGAAGAAAACTTAATTTGTCAATCACTTCACCTTCAACACTTATTGAGTCTTAATGCCTTGTCAGTTAAGCAATGGAAGGGCCCAGCGGGGCACCATTGTTGGGCTGTGCTAAGGGCATCAGTTGGCCGTAATCCGGTGTTACCACTCATTTTGCACGCAGGCTTGCTATACTAAGGCATCGCTGTGAGCAAATGAGATGGACACATAACAGCATTAGTGTTGAAAGCGAGCCATTTGTTAAAATGTGACCTATATTTAAATTAATGTATGACGTAGGCAATGTCTGCAGCGGAAAACGAACGGTTAACGTTCGGCGGTCACTGGCATTCGATGTGTTCGTCCGGGAGCCGCGCTGGTGTAATGGCTTCGGCGTTGTACTGTGTTGCTGTCGTTTTTGACGGAGTCATAATAGGTAAATCTATTTAATACTTTTGTTGGTCAAAGTTGAGGATAATTGGGTATTTACTTCCATGACAGGTTGTTTGGGGGTTATCTGCCCTTCCTTTCAATTATTGTCGTTGATCTGTCTTAACGATGCTCAGTTTTATGCTGTCTAGGCATGCGCAAGTTCTGGGCGCGAACTGAGGAAACTTCCGTCAGGGTGGTTGTGTTTTGGGCTGTCGGACATGATGTCCGTTGTGATTTTCTCTATATCATCGTGGGGATTGGAAAGTTTTCGATATGAGTGAAATGTCAATGTTTTCCCCAGTGATTCTTTGTTCGTCAAGAGTGACGACATTTATTAAGTGTGTATCCGGAAGATTCTGTAAAAGGTAAATGACATTCTTATTAATATGCCTTTGGTTGCAGAACATTTGAAATTACCTATCTGCGAGTGAAGCTCACAGATCTTGAGAGACAGAATTCCTTCTTTGCTTCTTGTTCCAGCCAAATGAGACTATGTGTTTTCTATTGAACAGAAGCCTAATGATGATGATAGATTATTGTGGACGCCGCAGGTTGGCGGTATATATGTTTAGCATGGCTTGATCGTGCCTGCTAACAAAGGATACACAGCTGTCTACATATTGAGGCCCTGTATTACGGCCAATATTTTTCAGCAAGAGGAAATATATCTGGCGGGCTATGCCAGTTAAATAGCAGCCTTAAGTATTATTGCTATGCAATTTAGGAGCTCGTTCGTTGGACGACAGAGCTAATTAAGTACCTGACGCGCTGAGTCAATGGTACGGAAGCTACATTATAAACTGTAACATTAGGACAGATGATGTTTGGGTATGTCCTAGTTGATGTATGATGCAAGCCTTTGATTACCAGACATTTAACAGTCATTCATTATTATGTGAAGTCCTTGATCTTGTCGATTTGACTGTCCTGTTGATGCTACTGTCAGTTTCGTAAATAAATGTTTGAAACGTGCCAGCAGTCTTCAATTCATCATTGACTACTGCATGTGAGTGTACGGGTGCATTATTGACTTTACTAAGAGCTTCAAGCATTCGCGTTCTCGTCTACACCCACACTCGGCACATCATAATACCATTACCACACATCTACAACATGTACGCTGTTTTGTGTGAGTGATCATAGTACCCCTGGCAGTGCCTCACGCTGGTGGCCGTTACATTTCTGGCTGTTACATTTCTGGTGACCTACATCAACACCGCAACATTACACAGTCCAGGTGATAAACGACATGTTCACTCTGCCAGCTTTCACATCACGCATAAACAGTACGTTACATACTGGCGACCAGGTGTTCATGGTTCAAACCCGGGCGTCAGCGTTTGAAGAAATGTTTACGGCCGAAAATTTGACTGAATAACCTGAACGGCTCCTGTGATAAACCCTCTGTGGATGGGAAGGAGCGAAGCTCCTGACCGGGTTGGAAGGAAAGTACTCAGGTTCCCCAGCCTCGCAATGACATGTCATTGGGCCGAAGGGCTGAAAGCCCAAGTGCCGCTGGTTAAGAAAAACAAAAAAAAATGTGTTCGTCCTAGTGGACAGTGTGTGTTTAGGCGCTCCTTACTGGGATTCTACATTCTATTAATTTATTGTCAGATTATGTACTGACTACTTCAAGAATGTGTATCTGAGTTATGTGTGACAAGACGGCAGACAGAAGGTAGTACTTAATTGTGTAATTCATATTAACATTCATGACAATGTCGTTTTGGACTATTTGCAAACAGTTTGACCTCTAACGGTACAGCTGTAGAGTTCATCAATGCTTACTGCCGGAGATAATCTATTTATTGTGGAGCATCATTTTTATACAAATGTCTCAATGTGTGAAGTACTCAGTGTTGTAAATATCGTCAATTAAAAGTCGTGTTAATTGTACTATGGACTGAGCGTACTTATTTCAAGTTGGTCTGACTGCATTTACATTTGAATGTTATACACGCCAATGCACGACATAACAACACGTGTTACCGATAACATTTACAACTACCAATAAACACGAAGTAACATCCGGCACTAGCTGGTCTACCACGCAGCACCAAAGCAGCATGTGCTCTGGTAGCGGTGGTCTATGTGGGCATATATTTTACAAGATGAAGTTGCTACCAGCTGAAGACAATTATGACGTTAATGTTCTTCAAGTTCATATAGGCAATGTTTATTACAGTCATTAATGTAGAAGTCTGATGGCCAACGAAGAAGAAGCAGAAGATATAGGCAATGTCGTTGGATACCTCCTTCCCTGCTCTCCTGTTTAGCTCCTTATTAAGCGCGGGTCTATCATTACAGTAACTTCCCATACTGGAAGCTCGAACCAAAATACTTGGTCAGCACTAGCAGTGGCGGTTTGTGTAACAATTTGTTTTATATGATGATATGTCCCAACTGAAGTTCCGCGAGAAGTCATGCTACAAAGAAATAAAAATGTTGTAATTTTTCCGAACAATTTAACGTTTCCCGAAACATCGCACGAATTTTTTGTCGTAGCCAGTCACGTTCATTATCTTACCTTAGTTGTCTCTTACGACATGCACAGTGGAAGCAGGAGCCCCATTATGTTTTATTCTAATAGATGACCTCCCCCCCACACCCATCTCAGGAAACACATGGGATCTGATGGCCACTTCTAGCAGCAAATCTGGCATAAACGAGTTCATCACGCGGAGTGCATGCAGCATGCAGTAAAAGCGATCTATAACAAACAATCTATACTTTTTTTTGTTTAACCTGCTGCCGCCAGGATTTATGTGTTATAGTAGCCCACACATTGCGTGATAAGTGCAAACGGAAGATGGAGAAAGCGCCCACGTAGAAGACCAACATGAAGGATCGAGGCAAGAAGACAGTAATTATAATGGTTTTTTTCCCCCACCGAGTACGGAGTTAAGTCTGATGACCAAGAACCATACAAGTGTCAGTGGAACAAGAGATGAGAAGAAGACGCTGGCGATGGATTGGAAAAACATTGAGGAACCCTGCTGATAGCATAACAAGCCAGTCCTTGTTCTGAAATCCCCAGGAAAACAGAGGTAAGGGTAGACACCCCCCCCCCCAAAAAAAAACACACACACGGAGAAGAGAACTGGAGACAGAAGTGAAAATGATGAGGAAGAAGTGGGAAAAAAAGTGTAGCTGATGGCACGTGATAGAAGGACTTGGCATGTGTATGTTGCAGGCCTATGCTATATTGGGAGCTAAATGGTATTGATTTATTGATGGAGTCAAGTCTTGAGTTAGAATAGAACTAATGACGAATGTGACGCTGATGTTCATTCATCACTGTCTTTTACATGACATCAACAAATACTTCCAATACTTCCTGTCCTGTTTTATCGGTTACAGGTCTTTTCAAGTCTTCTTTTTCACTGTCATGTCTGACTCCAGCTCTCTTCTCCACCTATTTATTTTTTAGTCTCCCTCTATTTAGCGTGCGAACACTCTAGGTATCACATCCTGCCTCTATTTAGTGCACCAACACTCTAGGTATCAAATCCTGTCTCTATTTAGTGCACCAACACTCTAGGTATCAAATCCTGTCTCTATTTAGTGCACCAACACTCTAGGTATCAAATCCTGTCTCTATTTAGTGCACCAACACTCTAGGTATCAAATCATGTCTCTATTTAGTGCACCAACACTCTAGGTATCAAATCATGTCTCTATTTAGTGCACCAACACTCTAGGTATCAAATCCTGCCTCTATTTAGTGCACCAACACTCTAGGTATCAAATCCTGTCTCTACTTAGTGCACCAACACTCTAGGTATCAAATCCTGTCTCTATTTAGTGCACCAACACTCTAGGTATCAAATCCTGTCTCTATTTAGTGCACCAACACTCTAGGTATCAAATCCTGTCTCTATTTAGTGCACCAACACTCTAGGTATCAAATCATGTCTCTATTTAGTGCACCAACACTCTAGGTATCAAATCATGTCTCTATTTAGTGCACCAACACTCTAGGTATCAAATCCTGTCTCTATTTAGTGCACCAACACTCTAGGTATCAAATCCTGTCTCTATTTAGTGCACCAACACTCTAGGTATCAAATCATGTCTCTATTTAGTGCACCAACACTCTAGGTATCAAATCATGTCTCTATTTAGTGCACCAACACTCTAGGTATCAAATCATGTCTCTATTTAGTGCACCAACACTCTAGGTATCAAATCCTGTCTCTATTTAGTGCACCATCACTCTAGGTATCAAATCATGCCTCTATTTAGTGCACCAACACTCTACGTTTCAAATCCTGCCTCTATTTAGTGCACCAACACTCTAGGTAACAAATCCTGCCTCTATTTAGTGCACCAACACTCTAGGTTTCAAATCCTGCCTCTATTTAGTGCACCGACACTCTAGGTAACAAATCCTGCCTCTATTTAGTGCACCAACACTCTAGGTTTCAAATCCTGCCTCTATTTAGTGCACCAACACTCTAGGTTTCAAATCCTGTCTCTATTTAGTGCACCAACACTCTAGGTAACAAATCCTGCCTCTATTTAGTGCACCAACACTCTAGGTAACAAATCCTGCCTCTATTTAGTGCACCAACACTCTAGGTATCAAATCCTGCCTCTATTTAGTGCACCAACACTCTAGGTATCAAATCCTGCCTCTATTTAGTGCACCAACACTCTAGGTAACAAATCCTGCCTCTATTTAGTGCACCAACACTCTAGGTATCAAATCCTGCCTCTATTTAGTGCACCAACACTCTAGGTATCAAATCCTGCCTCTATTTAGTGCACCAACACTCTAGGTATCAAATCCTGCCTCTATTTAGTGCACCAACACTCTAGGTATCAAATCCTGCCTCTATTTAGTGCACCAACACTCTAGGTATCAAATCCTGCCTCTATTTAGTGCACCAACACTCTAGGTATCAAATCATGCCTCTATTTAGTGCAACAACACTCTAGGTATCAAATCCTGCCTCTATTTAGTGCACCAACACTCTAGGTATCAAATCCTGCCTCTATTTAGTGCACCAACACTCTAGGCAACAAATCCTGCCTCTATTTAGTGCACCAACACTCTAGGTAACAAATCCTGCCTCTATTTAGTGCACCAACACTCTAGGCAACAAATCCTGCCTCTATTTAGTGCACCAACACTCTAAGCATCAAATCCTGCCTCTATTTAGTGCACCAACACTCTAGGTATCAAATCCTGCCTCTATTTAGTGTGCCAACACTCTAGGCATCAAATCCTGCCTCTATTTAGTGCACCAACACTCTAGGCAACAAATCCTGCCTCTATTTAGTGCACCAACACTCTAGGCAACAAATCCTGCCTCTATTTAGTGCACCAACACTCTGGGTATCAAATTATCCCTCTATTTAATGTGCCAACACTCTAGGTATCAAATCCTGCCTCTATTTAGTGCACCAACACTCTAGGCAACAAATCCTGCCTCTATTTAGTGCACCAACACTCTAGGCAACAAATCCTGCCTCTATTTAGTGCACCAACACTCTGGGTATCAAATCCTGCCTCTATTTAATGTGCCAACACTCTAGGTATCAAATCCTGCCTCTATTTAGTGCACCAACACTCTAGGCAACAAATCCTGCCTCTATTTAGTGCACCAACACTCTGGGTATTAAATCCTGCCTCTATTTAATGTGCCAACACTCTAGGTATCAAATCCTGCCTCTATTTAGTGCACCAACACTCTAGGCAACAAATCCTGCCTCTATTTAGTGCACCAACACTCTGGGTATCAAATCCTGCCTCTATTTAATGTGCCAACACTCTAGGTATCAAATCCTGCCTCTATTTAGTGCACCAACACTCTAGGCAACAAATCCTGCCTCTATTTAGTGCACCAACACTCTGGGTATCAAATCCTGCCTCTATTTAATGTGCCAACACTCTAGGTATCAAATCCTGCCTCTATTTAGTGCACCAACACTCTAGGCAACAAATCCTGCCTCTATTTAGTGCACCAACACTCTGGGTATCAAATCCTGCCTCTATTTAATGTGCCAACACTCTAGGTATCAAATCCTGCCTCTATTTAGTGCACCAACACTCTAGGCAACAAATCCTGCCTCTATTTAGTGCACCAACACTCTGGGTATCAACTCCTGCCTCTATTTAATGTGCCAACACTCTAGGTATCAAATCCTGCCTCTATTTAGTGCACCAACACTCTAGGCAACAAATCCTGCCTCTATTTAGTGCACCAACACTCTGGGTATCAAATCCTGCCTCTATTTAATGTGCCAACACTCTAGGTATCAAATCCTGCCTCTATTTAGTGCACCAACACTCTAGGTAACAAATCCTGCCTCTATTTAGTGCACCAACACTCTGGGTATCAAATCCTGCCTCTATTTAGTGCACCAACACTCTAGGCAACAAATCCTGCCTCTATTTAGTGCACCAACACTCTAGGTATCAAATCCTGCCTCTATTTAATGTGCCCACACTCTAGGTATCAAATCCTGCCTCTATTTAGTGCACCAACAATCTAGGCAACAAATCCTGCCTCTATTTAGTGCACCAACACTCTGGGTATCAAATCCTGCCTCTATTTAGTGCACCAACACTCTAGGTATCAAATCCTGTCTCTATTTAATGTGCCAACACTGAAGGTATCAAATCCTGTCTCTATTTAGTGCACCAACACTCTGGGTATCAAATCCTGCCTCTATTTAGTGCACCAACACTCTAGGTATCAAATCCTGCCTCTATTTAATGTGCCAACACTCTAGGTATCAAATCCTGCCTCTATTTAGTGCACCAACACTCTAGACAACAAATCCTGCCTCTATTTAGTGCACCAACACTCTGGGTATCAAATCCTGCCTCTATTTAGTGCACCAACACTCTAGGCAACAAATCCTGCCTCTATTTAGTGCACCAGCACTCTAGGTATCAAATCCTGCCTCTATTTAATGTGCCAACACTCTAGGTATCAAATCCTGCCTCTATTTAGTGCACCAACACTCTAGGCAACAAATCCTGCCTCTATTTAGTGCACCAACACTCTGGGTATCAAATCCTGCCTCTATTTAGTGCACCAACACTCTAGGCAACAAATCCTGCCTCTATTTAGTGCACCAACACTCTAGGTATCAAATCCTGCCTCTATTTAATGTGCCAACACTCTGGGTATCAAATCCTGCCTCTATTTAGTGCACCAACACTCTAGGTATCAAATCCTGCCTCTATTTAGTGCACCAACACTCTAGGCAACAAATCCTGCCTCTATTTAGTGCACCAACACTCTGGGTATCAAATCCTGCCTCTATTTAATGTGCCAACACTCTAGGTATCAAATCCTGCCTCTATTTAGTGCACCAACACTCTAGGCAACAAATCCTGCCTCTATTTAGTGCACCAACACTCTGGGTATCAAATCCTGCCTCTATTTAATGTGCCAACACTCTATGTATCAAATCCTGCCTCTATTTAGTGCACCAACACTCTAGGCAACAAATCCTGCCTCTATTTAGTGCACCAACACTCTGGGTATCAAATCCTGCCTCTATTTAATGTGCCAATACTCTAGGTATCAAATCCTGCCTCTATTTCCTGCCTCTATTTAGTGCACCAACACTCTAGGCAACAAATCCTGCCTCTATTTAGTGCACCAACACTCTGGGTATCAAATCCTGCCTCTATTTAATGTGCCAACACTCTAGGTATCAAATCCTGCCTCTATTTAGTGCACCAACACTCTAGGCAACAAATCCTGGCACTATTTAGTGCACCAACACTCTGGGTATCAAATCCTGCCTCTATTTAGTGCACCAACACTCTAGGCAACAAATCCTGCCTCTATTTAGTGCACCAACACTCTAGGTATCAAATCCTGCCTCTATTTAGTGCACCAACACTCTGGGTATCAAATCCTGCCTCTATTTAGTGCACCAACACTCTAGGTATCAAATCCTGTCTCTATTCAATGTGCCAACACTGAAGGTATCAAATCCTGCCTCTATTTAGTGCACCAACACTCTGGGTATCAAATCCTGCCTCTATTTAGTGCACCAACACTCTAGGTATCAAATCCTGCCTCTATTTAATGTGCCAACACCCTAGGTATCAAATCCTGCCTCTATTTAGTGCACCAACACTCTAGGCAACAAATCCTGCCTCTATTTAGTGCACCAACACTCTGGGTATCAAATCCTGCCTCTATTTAGTGCACCAACACTCTAGGCAACAAATCCTGCCTCTATTTAGTGCACCAACACTCTAGGTATCAAATCCTGCCTCTATTTAATGTGCCAACACTCTAGGTATCAAATCCTGCCTCTATTTAGTGCACCAACACTCTGGGTATCAAATCCTGCCTCTATTTAATGTGCCAACACTCTAGGCAACAAATCCTGCCTCTATTTAGTGCACCAACACTCTGGGTATCAAATCCTGCCTCTATTTAATGTGCCAACACTCTAGGTATCAAATCCTGCCTCTATGTGGTGCACCAACACTCTAGGCAACAAATCCTGCCTCTATTTAGTGCACCAACACTCTAGGTATCAAATCCTGCCTCTATTTAATGTGCCAACACTCTAGGTATCAAATCCTGCCTCTATTTAGTGCACCAACACTCTAGGCAACAAATCCTGCCTCTATTTAGTGCACCAACACTCTGGGTATCAAATCCTGCCTCTATTTAGTGCACCAACACTCTAGGCAACAAATCCTGCCTCTATTTAGTGCACCAACACTCTAGGTATCAAATCCTGCCTCTATTTAGTGCACCAACACTCTGGGTATCAAATCCTGCCTCTATTTAGTGCACCAACACTCTAGGCAACAAATCCTGCCTCTATTTAGTGCACCAACACTCTGGGTATCAAATCCTGCCTCTATTTAGTGCACCAACACTCTAGGCAACAAATCCTGCCTCTATTTAGTGCACCAACACTCTGGGTATCAAATCCTGCCTCTATTTAGTGCACCAACACTCTAGGTATCAAATCCTGTCTCTATTTAATGTGCCAACACTGAAGGTATCAAATCCTGCCTCTATTTAGTGCACCAACACTCTAGGTATCAAATCCTGTCTCTATTTAATGTGCCAACACTGAAGGTATCAAATCCTGCCTCTATTTAGTGCACCAACACTCTAGGTATCAAATCCTGTCTCTATTTAATGTGCCAACACTGAAGGTATCAAATCCTGCCTCTATTTAGTGCACCAACACTCTAGGTATCAAATCCTGTCTCTATTTAATGCGCCAACACTGAAGGTATCAAATCCTGCCTCTATTTAGTGCACGAACACTCTAGGTATCAAATCCTGTCTCTATTTAATGCGCCAACACTGAAGGTATCAAATCCTGCCTCTATTTAGTGCACCAACACTCTAGGTATCAAATCCTGTCTCTATTTAATGCGCCAACACTGAAGGTATCAAATCCTGCCTCTATTTAGTGCACCAACACTCTAGGTATCAAATCCTGTCTCTATTTAATGTGCCAACACTGAAGGTATCAAATCCTGCCTCTATTTAGTGCACCAACACTCTAGGTATCAAATCCTGT
The DNA here is from genome assembly GCA_024509875.1 of Oreohelix idahoensis. Lineage (NCBI taxonomy): Eukaryota > Metazoa > Mollusca > Gastropoda > Stylommatophora > Oreohelicidae > Oreohelix > Oreohelix idahoensis. Next base: position 234,164 of record JAMPIV010005695.1, on the reverse strand, counting down.
CTCTATTTAATGTGCCAACACTGAAGGTATCAAATCCTGCCTCTATTTAGTGCACCAACACTCTAGGTATCAAATCCTGTCTCTATTTAATGTGCCAACACTGAAGGTATCAAATCCTGCCTCTATTTAGTGCACCAACACTCTAGGTATCAAATCCTGTCTCTATTTAATGTGCCAACACTGAAGGTATCAAATCCTGCCTCTATTTAGTGCACCAACACTCTAGGTATCAAATCCTGTCTCTATTTAATGCGCCAACACTGAAGGTATCAAATCCTGCCTCTATTTAGTGCACCAACACTCTAGGTATCAAATCCTGTCTCTATTTAATGCGCCAACACTGAAGGTATCAAATCCTGCCTCTATTTAATGCACCAACACTCTAGGTATCAAATCCTGTCTCTATTTAATGCACCAACACTGAAGGTATCAAATCCTGCCTCTATTTAATGCACCAACACTCTAGGTATCAAATCCTGTCTCTATTTAATGCACCAACACTCTAGGTATCAAATCCTGTCTCTATTTAATGCACCAACACTCTAGGTATCAAATCCTGTCTCTATTTAATGCACCAACACTGAAGGTATCAAATCCTGTCTCTATTTAATGCACCAACACTCTAGGTATCAAATCCTGTCTCTATTTAATGCACCAACACTCTAGGTATCAAATCCTGTCTCTATTTAATGCGCCAACACTGAAGGTATCAAATCCTGTCTCTATTTAGTGCACCAACACTCTAGGTATCAAATCCTGTCTCTATTTAATGCACCAACACTCTAGGTATCAAATCCTGTCTCTATTTAATGCGCCAACACTGAAGGTATCAAATCCTGCCTCTATTTAATGCACCAACACTCTAGGTATCAAATCCTGTCTCTATTTAATGCACCAACACTCTAGGTATCAAATCCTGTCTCTATTTAATGCACCAACACTGAAGGTATCAAATCCTGCCTCTATTTAATGCACCAACACTCTAGGTATCAAATCCTGTCTCTATTTAATGCACCAACACTCTAGGTATCAAATCCTGTCTCTATTTAATGCACCAACACTCTAGGTATCAAATCCTGTCTCTATTTAATGCACCAACACTCTAGGTATCAAATCATGTCTCTATTTAATGCACCAACACTCTAGGTATCAAATCCTCTCTCTATTTAATGCACCAACACTCTAGGGTATCTATTTAATGCAACTCTAGGTATCAAATCCTGTCTCTATTTAATGCACCAACACTCTAGGTATCAATTATCCTGTCTCTATTTAATGCACCAACACTCTAGGTATCAAATCCTGTATCCTCTATTTAATGCACCAACACTCTAGGTATCATTATCCTGTCTATTTAATGCACCAACACTCTAGGTATCAAATTATCCCTCTATTTAATGCACCAACACTCTAGGTATCAAATCCTGTCTCTATTTAATGCACCAACACTCTAGGTATCAAATCCTGTCTCTATTTAATGCACCAACACTCTAGGTATCAAATTATCCCTCTATTTAGTGCACCAACACTCTAGGTATCAAATTATCCCTCTATTTAATGCACCAACACTCTGGGTATCAAATCCTGTCTCTATTTAATGCACCAACACTCTAGGTATCAAATCCTGTCTCTATTTAATGCACCAACACTCTAGGTATCAAATCCTGTCTCTATTTAATGCACCAACACTCTAGGTATCAAATCCTGTCTCTATTTAATGCACCAACACTGAAGGTATCAAATCCTGTCTCTATTTAATGCGCCAACACTGAAGGTATCAAATCCTGCCTCTATTTAATGCACCAACACTCTAGGTATCAAATCCTGTCTCTATTTAATGCACCAACACTCTAGGTATCAAATCCTGTCTCTATTTAATGCGCCAACACTGAAGGTATCAAATCCTGCCTCTATTTAATGCACCAACACTCTAGGTATCAAATCCTGTCTCTATTTAATGCACCAACACTGAAGGTATCAAATCCTGCCTCTATTTAATGCACCAACACTCTATGTATCAAATCCTGTCTCTATTTAATGCACCAACACTCTAGGTATCAAATCCTGTCTCTATTTAATGCACCAACACTCTAGGTATCAAATCCTGTCTCTATTTAATGCACCAACACTCTAGGTATCAAATCATGTCTCTATTTAATGCACCAACACTCTAGGTATCAAATCCTGTCTCTATTTAATGCACCAACACTCTAGGTATCAAATTATCCCTCTATTTAATGCACCAACACTCTAGGTATCAAATCCTGTCTCTATTTAATGCACCAACACTCTAGGTATCAAATCCTGTCTCTATTTAATGCACCAACACTCTAGGTATCAAATTATCCCTCTATTTAGTGCACCAACACTCTAGGTATCAAATTATCCCTCTATTTAGTGCACCAACACTCTAGGTATCAAATCCTGTCTCTATTTAATGCACCAACACTCTAGGTATCAAATTATCCCTCTATTTAGTGCACCAACACTCTAGGTATCAAATTATCCCTCTATTTAATGCACCAACACTCTAGGTATCAAATCCTGTCTCTATTTAATGCACCAACACTCTAGGTATCAAATCCTGTCTCTATTTAATGCACCAACACTCTAGGTATCAAATCCTGTCTCTATTTAATGCACCAACACTCTAGGTATCAAATCCTGTCTCTATTTAATGCACCAACACTCTAGGTATCAAATCCTGTCTCTATTTAATGCACCAACACTCTAGGTATCAAATCCTGTCTCTATTTAATGCACCAACACTCTAGGTATCAAATCCTGTCTCTATTTAATGCACCAACACTCTAGGTATCAAATCCTTCTCTATTTAATGCACCAACACTCTAGGTATCAAATCCTGTCTCTATTTAATGCACCAACACTCTAGGTATCAAATTATTCCTCTATTTAGTGCACCAACACTCTAGGTATCAAATTATTCCTCTATTTAGTGCACCAACACTCTAGGTATCAAATCCTGTCTCTATTTAATGCACCAACACTCTAGGTATCAAATTATCCCTCTATTTAGTGCACCAACACTCTAGGTATCAAATTATCCCTCTATTTAGTGTGCACCAACACTCTAGGTATCAAATTATCCCTCTATTTAGTGTGCACCAACACTCTAGGTATCAAATTATCCCTCTATTTAGTGTGCACCAACACTCTAGGTATCAAATTATCCCTCTATTTAGTGTGCACCAACACTCTAGGTATCAAATTATCCCTCTATTTAGTGTGCACCAACACTCTAGGTATCAAATTATCCCTCTATTTAGTGTGCACCAACACTCTAGGTATCAAATTATCCCTCTATTTAGTGTGCACCAACACTCTAGGTATCAAATTATCCCTCTATTTAGTGTGCACCAACACTCTAGGTATCAAATCTGGAGATTTTTCTAGTTAAAACAAAAAGATGAAGAAGAAAAGCTGAGTCACTAGGCCGGACTACTTTCGGCTCTCAGTGTACTTTTTTTTTTTTAAAAACAGGTCCTCTGTTAAGGAGGCCTTCTTCTGTATTAGATAGTGGAGTCTGAATTATTTCAATTATTGGTTTCCTTATCCATACTTTGTTCTGGTTTAAATTTTCTATAGAACAGGGTAGACTCCCATGCCCAACCCTCCTACATCGCCTTCTACGACCTGCGTGGCAAGTTAACATTGCTCTATACTTTGCTCATGCAGGGGTATGCGGTAATGAGAGAGCTGACAGACTAGCATCAAGAGTACCCACAGTGAGGACACTTGATATGGATAAGGCAGAGATACTGAGAACAATTAATGATCGCCTCTTAGAGAATGACACTGCAATAGATTAATCATCATAGTTAAGACTGTTGGAATTTGGCATCAAACGTCAGGCTAGCCGAGATGGACGTATGAGAGGATGCATCCGTCGTGTATCTAACCAGCGAGCTACAGGAACAGTTGGCATTCACACTCTTCAACACATACTGAAGGAGGCTGGGCACCTATGGGTTTGTACGATTCTGTTCATCAATAACAATATTTGTTGCTCTCCTTTAGCGCTCCGGTAACACACGGGCGACGCAGATATGATATGTACAAACTGACAATTTATCATTGTCAGCAAAAATATCATAATATACTGACTCTGGTTTTCTAATGCTAACGACGCAACATATATACTGACTTTTAGCACAAGATTATATCTACAGTCCACGTGTACAACAGATAATGTGCATAGTAAAGCACTTAAACTGTTCGTTCAGATACTGGACCAAAGTTGACAGCTGATTGTAATTTTTAAACGATAAGTACTGGACACGTGAACAGTGTGAACCAATGAACAGTGAAATGTGCCACGTTTTACGGTAAGTGTAATGATAAGTGCTTTGACGTGCACACAGCTCTCAAGGGAATCACAATCACATGGGATAACGGGAAAGTATAATGAATAGCTTCATTCAACGCTATGAATCAGAGAATAATTACTAGTAACCACAACTACTCAAAGCTCCTAGCAATTCCCTGGGTTTTCTGGACAGACAAAAGAGAAAGAAAAAAAGAATTGGAATACTGCGTCATCCAGCATGTCGTACACGGCGACTAATAGAGGTTGTGCATGGAAATCAAACTGCCACAGAGGCCACTGCTGCAAGACCATGCGAATGTTTGGTACATGCTTCCTGCATGGGGACTTGCTACAGTGCAGGTTCATAGCAAAGGAAATTGATGAGCACTGAAATCTTCTTAAAATAGTTGCAAACAACCAGAACCTAGCTTTTTTTTTTTTTTTTTTTTAACAAGAGTTTTGTCTCTTTTTGGCGAGGCAAGTACCGTTCAACCTTCAACACGGTCTGTCGATTATGTTAGGGAGCATGTCTAAATATAAAAGACTTTATGGTCTAGTGGCAATCGTGCAGACAGTACGAAATGGTGAAGCAACTCAAGGACATTGAACAGATTAACCCTGTAACTGTCTTTTTTTCTTTGTTGATGTGATCACTGGCCCAAGACAGTATACATGTTGTTAGATGTGTAGTGCGAGCGTATGATGAATTGAGTGTGGGTGCGAATGAAGGCGCGAATGTGTTTAGGCTCGTATAGATGTAGATCCTGCAACCCATACTCTCACATGCAGTAATCAAGGATGCTTTGACACTGCAGGCATGTTTCAAGACATTTATTGACGGGAACACACATAATATCAACAGGAACAGTCAGTGTAACAAGGTCATGCTGACCTGACATCGATAGGTATACATTTGGCATTCAAAAAGGTAAACATCAGAATAGACGTGCATGGTCAATAGCAAAGTTCTTCAATAATGACAGTTCGTAGCGTCGCCCTTGGCGTCTCTGACTAAACGCGTCAGATGCCTTAGTTACTTTGACACACAGGTGCAACTTGGCACTCCTCGCCAATTGCACATATCAGGCTGTAGTATAATAGCCGAAAGCACAGGCCTCGTTCTGACGTCGGCCGTGTACTTCTGTTAAATAGGTTATCATCAACCCTGCAGTAATACTTATTGTAGGTAGAAGTTCCGCCAATCTGCGGCTCCCACAATATATCTTCGTCACTGGATTTCTGGACAATATAAGACTAACAGTCTTGGATGGCTACCTCGAGCACAAATATATAAGTTCTGAAATGGCGGATCAGTGAGCTGCTGTTCACCCTAGGTAATCCTTTACATGTTCTGCCACCGAAAAGCGTAATAATGCATAAAGGTCGGTATTACCTGGAAAATGAATCCTCAGAACTAAACAAGGAATTCTGTCGTCATCCCGACGCACAGAGATTCACTGGGGAAAACTGCCATAGCAGTTACTTCGAAGATTCTCCCCGAAAAACAATGGACTCTTGGTCCCTTCAGAAAAACAGGACCTCCCGGCTTCCCGGAAGTATATCTCACTCCCGCTTAAAAAACCTTCCCATAGGCCTACGCCGAACTGTCAACCTCTGACCCTAAAGGTCAAACACAATGAATGAATAAACAAGGGAAGACAACCCCTAATCAACCTGACATCGCAGGTAAAGACACAATTATTCTTATGATACAAACATAAGCAAATAACTTGACAGATGACTCCGTCGAAAATGACAGCAACATTACTACCACCCCCCTGTAAAAAAAAAAATGCAATTTTTTTTTTTTAATATGTTCATGAGCAAGATAGCACCAGTATCACTTCTGTGCTCATGCAAACAATGAACCTAATATCAGGTACAATAGAAGAGGGTACAAATCATCTCCCAACATAGGAGAAAATATTTCCTTTAAGCCAAACAAACTAAGGGATACCATTCAAGAAACCTAAGTTGCTGGCAATACCAATCATATATCAAACATTACTAAATAATATAATCATAGCAATATACAAATGTCAATGCTATTTTAGCAACATATCACTGATGGATGGACAAAATGAAATTTGTTAAATTATCTAAACATCATCCAAATACATTTGTATTACAACATATTATGATATTAAGGACAGACCTAAGTCTGAAAATATATCAGGAAAAACTAGGACACAAGATTTAACTGGAATCATGTGGGCATCTAGACAATATGTCCGCCATCACATTATCCGAACCACGGATAGCTCGCACCGTGAAATGGAAAGGCTGAAGAGCAATAGCATAACGAGTAGATCTCGAGCTCTTCAAATCCTTACTTTGCATAGCCGTAAGAGCTTTTTGGTCGGTTTCCATAAAGAAATGCGCGCCCAGAAGGAACCTTTGTAGCTTAAGAATGGACCAAACCATAGCCAACAATTCACGGTCCAAAACCGAGTAATTCCTTTCTGCCGCATTCAGCTTCCTAGAAATATACATTACAGGATGCAGAGTTCCTGAATATTCCTGCATTAGTGCCGCTCCAATGCCAGTGGAAGAGGCATCACTACGAAGGACAAAAGTCTTATCAATCGTCGGTAGTCTTAAGATAGGATGAGATGAGAACAAATTCTTAACCTGATCCAATGAAGATTGGCATTCTTGGGACCAACGCACCATATTAGGAGAACCTTTTTTCAATAACGTTGAAAGTGGTGCCATAATGGAGGACAGATTCTCAATGAATCTTCCATAGAATTGTATCAATCCCAAGAGACTACGCACTTGCTTTTTTGTCTTCGGAACCGAGATATTTAATATCTTTGAAATGTTTTGGTCCTCTGTCTTCAACAGACCATGACCAACTCGATGACCTAGGAAGGAAATTTCACTAAACCCAACAAAAGCTTTAGAGGGTTTAGCAGTCAAACTATGCTCACGTAGAGTAGATAGCAATTCCTTTAGACCCACATAGTGTTCTTCCCAAGTATCGCTGAAAAGACAGATGTCGTCTAAATATGCAATGACATCTGCACGATCTGATAGAATTCGTCGCATCATGCGTACGAAAGTCGCTGGGGCGTTCATAAGCCCGAAAGGCATAAAATTCCATTGAAACAGACCCCTAGGTGTCGAAAAAGCAGTGAGAGGTTTGGCGTGTTCCGTCAGTGGGACTTGCCAATAACCTTTCGACAAGTCTAGTTTAGTAAAGAATTTAGCTTTAGAAAGTCTAATAAGTAGATCATCTAATAACGGCATAGGTTCAGCATCGAACTTCGTAACTTGATTTAATTTGCGATAATCAACGCAAAGACGTATGTTATTGTCTTTCTTTCGAACAATAACTATTGACGAAGAATAAGCTGAAGTGGATGGTTCAATTATTTGTAGTTGAATCATTTCATCCAATTCTTTCTCGACTTGTGCTTGAAAATGAATAGGTATTGGGTATGGTCTTACTCTGATCGGATTACGATCAGTAAGTATGATGTCATGTTCTATGACATCTGTGTGTCCAGGAATGTCGGTAAGGACATCCTGATATGATTGTAACGTAGAGGATACTTGACGCTGTTCCTCAAAAGACAAGTTGGAAGAGACTGTAACGTCTCTCCACGATTCCGTTGAAGTAAGTGGAATCGTAGGAAGAGGTAAGTTCACGTCAGAAAAAATAGTTTCCTCATCCTGTATAACAGACAGGGATGAGATGTGACCATGTTGAACTGGAGAGTCGTCCGTCGCCTGGAAAATAGGCTGTAAATAGTCTGGACGTTCAATAAACTCTGTTAGCATATTTATATGGAAGGTTTTATGCCTTCCATCCACATCGACAATATAGTCGACATCAGAAATTTTCGAGACTATAGTGTATGGACCCTTCCAAGAAATGAGAAGTCTATTCTCTCTTGAGGGCAGTAAGACATATGCTTTGTCTCCAGGACAAAGTTGACGTAGGCGTCTTTTCTTATTAGCAAATCGCCTAGCTTTTTCTTTCGCAAATTCGGAAGATGAAGTTGCTAACCTGCACGATTCGATAATCTTTTCTCTAAGAGCTATAACATATTCATATGACGATTGTGTATCATCGTCAATATTATCGGAAGTTATCAAATCGTGTAACAAGGACATTGGCCCGCGCGGTTGCGCGCCAAAGACAAGTTCGAAAGGAGAAAACCCTGTATGCTCGTTGGGAACCTCTCTATAGGCAAAGAGGACTGCAGGTAAAACCCTGTCCCAATCTTCAGGATGATCCTCCGTTATCTTGCCAAGTAAGTTCTTTAGTGTCCTGTTAAGACGTTTTCTACCAATCCATTGGACATTGGATGATAAATACTACTGAGAGACCTTTTAATGTCTAGCGTAGCCATTACCTGAGACATAACGTCCGAAATTAACTGAGTGCCGTGATCCGACAGTATTTCTCCGGGGAATCCCAGACGAGAAAATACGAGCCAAAGAGCATCAGCGATATCGACAGTTGATATGCTCTTCAGAGGAATAGCCTCTGGCCAACGCGTGCACATGTCCACGCAAGTGAGGATAAATTGGTGTCCTCTGGCTGACTTAATTTTGAACGGACCAATGATGTCTATAGCCATTTTCTGAAACGGCCGAATCGGAATATCTGCAGCCTGAATAGGAGCAGCATGTCTCGGACCCCTAGACTTGACCTCTTGACAAATTTTGCAAGATCGGCAATAAATTCGGATGTCTTTATTCACGAATGGCCAAAAGAATGACGCAAGGACTCTAGTTTTAGTTCTGGAAAAACCCATGTGTCCCGCACACTGAGAATCGTGTGCATGCCGAAGAATTAAGGCTCTCATACACTTAGGCACAAGAATTTGCGAATGCATAGACTTGTCCGAGTGTTGTACCATTCGTACCAATATACCATTCTTCATAGTAATATACGATTTGTGATTCGTATTTTGATTGGGATCCCCTTTCTTTGCCAGAAGGAAGTATTTCTTCAAAGAAGGATCCTCTTCTTGACGTTTAACAAACGAGTCATGGGAAATCACCAAGTGCTCGTCTTGGCTATCAACTTCATTACTATTATCAGATGAAGTTGGGGGATTAAGAGCTTGAGCTCTTGTCACCACTGCATTGACCGTTTGAATGTTTTCTTCTTCCCAACTAGAAATTTGTTGCGGGGTGCATTCCTTAACCCCATGAATACGACCGATTATAAGATCCGCAATAGGATTAGGAAGAAGACATGCATGGACATCTCCTGTGAAGAAAGGAGTGTCAATCCTAATAATAGCAGTAGGATAGCTTTCCATAGTACCACCAAATGTAACACATTTGATTGTTTTTCCAGTGGCACAGCAAGGATCTATCAGAGACTCCTTAACCCCGACGGTAGTACATCCCGAATCGAAAAGTACTGAGACTAGCCTATCATTTATTAGACCTTTATCTAAGATGAGAGATCCTCTCCCATCATGCGCAACTGTAGCAGGTAGAGCAGGAAGAGGGTGACCACAACTTAGCGTAGATACAGTCGATGAATCGAACAATGTTAAGCATTGGGGGCATTCAGTTGCTCTCCCAAAATCGAAAGCACAACCAGTGATAGCCCTAGAGTTACCACTATCATTTACTGTATTACAGGCTCCATCAAACTCTTGTTGCGCAGAGTTTGCCTGTTGGTAAGGTCTTTTCTTGTTAAACCTAGGTCTACCTCGATTATCATTTCCCCTGTAATTATTTTGACTATCATTTCCCCTGTAATTATTTCGACTATCATTTCCCCTGTAATTGTTATCATATTGCCTATTGTAATCATCATTCCGGTTTGAATCCCGGTTTCTAAATTCACCATCGTCATAATCTTGACGTCGAGAATGATTACCTCGAAAATTTGAATAATTATTATTTGGATAGCCTTTGCGAAAGTGTCTCAAATTATTACCACTAAAATTACGAGAACTACCATCTTGTCTCCACTGCATAGACGAAGAACCATCATGTGTTGGATTACTCCGCTTCTGAGTGTAATTTTGATTACTTCCCCTATTCCAATTTTGTTGAGCACCCTGAAATTTTTTTTTGAAATTAGGGCCATATGGTGTTGCCGAAGCAGCTGGCAACCCTTCTTTCACTTTAGAATTGCTAACTGTAGCATGGGGATGTGCTGTGGCATACTGACAACAGTATTCCTCCATTTCTTTTAAGTTTTTAGGCTTACGCTCATGAAGGAATGCAAGAAAAGAATCATTAACAGATGACAAAACCTTATCTCGCAATAATAAGTCCATTAGACCTTCATATGTTTTCTCAATCTGAGACAACTCAACCCATCGTGTAAATGTACGACGTATCTTTGTAACAAAATCAGAGAAATCTACTCCATTTTCTGGCAACATTGTCCTAAAACGAAGACGATAGTCTTCTTGTTTTAGTTGATATTTTTTTTAGCAGTGCTGCCCTGACAACATCATAATTAGTCCTCTCATGTTCGTCTATTGTCATAAGAGTAGTCACTGTGTCACCTGTAAAAAATGGCATCAGTTGTTCAACATATTTTTCCTTTTTTATGTTATGCGTATCGCACAAAAATTGGAATCTATCTAGATAATCTGCTACGTCATCCTTTAAAGGATTGAAATGAGGCAATTTAATCCTACTAACAAACTCCCTTGTCGTACTCGAAGTTGTTTGCTGAGCACCCATACTCGCCAATTTCAATTTCTCTAACTCCAAAGTTGCGAGTTTTTCATCAAGTTCCATCTTCTGTTTTCTTTCCTCATGTTCCATTTTTCTGATTTCAGCCTCAGCTTGAGCTTTCCTCTCCTCTGCAGCAGCCTCTTTGTCTAATCTCTTTTGTTCAGCTTCTTTGTCTAATCTCTTTTGTTCAGCTTCTTCGTCTAATCTCTTTTGTTCAGCTTCTTTGTCTAATCTCTTTTGTTCAGCTTCTTTGTCTAATCTCTTTTGTTCAGCTTCAAATCTCCTTTCCTCCACCTGCATCTGCAATTTCTTTTGTTCAGCAGCAATATCAGCTTCTCTGTCTAGCCTTTTTTGTTCAGCAGCTGCTTCTCTTTCTAATCTCTTCTCTTCAGCCATAGTTTTTTTTTCCTCTGCAGCAGCCCTTCTCTCTTCAGCAGCTAATGCTTTGTCATACTGAGCAACAGCCCACTGTTCTAACTGTTGACCAGTCTTATCAAGGGCTCTCCCTTGTGTAATAAAGTAGTCCAATGTAGACATCTTGTCTACTGAGATCAGTAACTTGCAGAAGCAAATATATTAAATTATCCCACTTTAATGGGAGACAAGTCTGAAATGATAGACTTGTATACTCACTTCACTTTTTTTACTGTCTTAGTCTTAGACAAAGACTTTGTATGTTCCTCTTGTTTATAATGTACCCAAAAAATCACTTGAGTACCTGTGGAAAAAAAAATTCCCTTATATCCCACTCACTATGGGCACAAGTCTTTTTTATAAAGAACTTGAATATGTATTTCACCTTGTCTCAATCTTTGTAGATAACAAGTCTTTTATCAAAGAACTTGTATAAATATCTTATATAATAATATTTTATTAAGAAACTCTATATGAAGAGTCTACCTTATCAATAATATCAAAACATGACCAAGTATGTGTATGTAGACTGTGCATGACAGTAATGTAGTACAACAAAAAAAAAATACAAAGACAAAAATACAAAACAATACAAATGGCAACACTGTTTTAACCAAAAATGTGTAGAGAAATACACAAGAAAGGAGAGACCTACAGAATACAAACAAAACAAATCGACAATCAAAACTGAAAAAACAGACAAAATATTACAAAAACAACGTTAAGTACAATTACATCACAGCTAACATCAATAGCGACCAATTGTCACTAGCAAATTTCCAAATTAAGAAAATTTGCACCTACAGAACGCTTACAGTAAGCCTCGATCAAGTGGCATATTTACCGTAAGACCCACCAACCGAAAAACCCGCAGAAAAATACACAAAACAGTAGAAATAACATAAACATATAGCAATCAATTTCAATGTGTTGCAGAACAAGTTCAGTCACAGCTGAAACTAAAATAAATTCCTTGCTCCTTGCGAACACAGAAACGAAATGTCAAACGCGCACTGAACGTCAAATCCACTGTAACATAAAGTGGTATTCACGAACCAAAGTTACTATGACCTTCTCAAATTACGCCTTGCACATTGAATGTTTACTATTTCCACGTACTGTTTACAGACACTTGACCTCCAACAATGTAGCTTGAATGCTCTGACCTAGAAAAGTCTGTTGTTGAATGAAACGTGTAACAACCAGCAGTACTGTTTACAATAGGAACCCGCCTTCTATGCAGTTATGGTCCACGTAGCAAATGCCTAGTAGTTAACTTCAGTACATGTCTTGTTATGCTTTATGTAGCATTATAATATAAATGCTCGTACTGTTTATTTGGGTCAACCGTTGATGACCTATATCTGTCCTGTTGTAGCCAAAACTTGCAAGTGTAGAATTAGCGCTGTGTGTTACGGCTGTCCCGTGTGTAGCTTAGACCCACAGATCAGAAGTGTAATGTGTACTTGTCCTTCTTGTAACTTTCTCGACAAAACTGGAGACATCATACATGTAACAGCCAACCAGGAATGTAAATTTCTGGATCCATAAATGTCAACAATAATGTCAAATGCTCGCTCTGTTCTTTTTAAACCCACAGATCTGGTCCATCAGAAATGTAAGTTTCTAGGCCACATTGGCGACAAGAAATGTATCATAAGAGCCCACGTAACTGGTCCACCAGAAATGTAACTGTCTTTTTTTCTTTGTTGATGTGATCACTGGCCCAAGACAGTATACATGTTGTTAGATGTGTAGTGCGAGCGTATGATGAATTGAGTGTGGGTGCGAATGAAGGCGCGAATGTGTTTAGGCTCGTATAGATGTAGATCCTGCAACCCATACTCTCACATGCAGTAATCAAGGATGCTTTGACACTGCAGGCATGTTTCAAGACATTTATTGACGGGAACACACATAATATCAACAGGAACAGTCAGTGTAACAAGGTCATGCTGACCTGACATCGATAGGTATACATTTGGCATTCAAAAAGGTAAACATCAGAATAGACGTGCATGGTCAATAGCAAAGTTCTTCAATAATGACAGTTCGTAGCGTCGCCCTTGGCGTCTCTGACTAAACGCGTCAGATGCCTTAGTTACTTTGACACACAGGTGCAACTTGGCACTCCTCGCCAATTGCACATATCAGGCTGTAGTATAATAGCCGAAAGCACAGGCCTCGTTCTGACGTCGGCCGTGTACTTCTGTTAAATAGGTTATCATCAACCCTGCAGTAATACTTATTGTAGATAGAAGTTCCGCCAATCTGCGGCTCCCACAATATATCTTCGTCACTGGATTTCTGGACAATATAAGACTAACAGTCTTGGATGGCTACCTCGAGCACAAATATATAAGTTCTGAAATGGCGGATCAGTGAGCTGCTGTTCACCCTAGGTAATCCTTTACATGTTCTGCCACCGAAAAGCGTAATAATGCATAAAGGTCGGTATTACCTGGAAAATGAATCCTCAGAACTAAACAAGGAATTCTGTCGTCATCCCGACGCACAGAGATTCACTGGGGAAAACTGCCATAGCAGTTACTTCGAAGATTCTCCCCGAAAAACAATGGACTCTTGGTCCCTTCAGAAAAAACAGGACCTCCCGGCTTCCCGGAAGTATATCTCACTCCCGCTTAAAAAACCTTCCCATAGGCCTACGCCGAACTGTCAACCTCTGACCCTAAAGGTCAAACACAATGAATGAATAAACAAGGGAAGACAACCCCTAATCAACCTGACATCGCAGGTAAAGACACAATTATTCTTATGATACAAACATAAGCAAATAACTTGACAGATGACTCCGTCGAAAATGACAGCAACAAACCCCCTTTGAGACAGTCGAAACGACAGATGTCGCAGAGAGTGAAGTGTGTGTGTGTGTGAGTGTGTGTGGTGTTTGTGTGAGCATATATATGTAATACGTATTTATATGAGACACGATGGACTGTACTTTAAAACAAAAACATGCACCCAATGCCTAAATTTCAATTTCATTACAGAATGGATCTGTGCAGAAGGCACGGCCCACCAATATTATATTATTCGTTCGTTCGTTCTTTTGTCTACTATGATGCTGTTATACCCTGTTCAACCTGAAAGTTGGTTATAATTGGGGTATATATTGCGTTTATATTATATTATCAATAGCGGCCTATGAATTATACAGCAGAGGACAAGATCCTAGCTGGTCACATGTCAAGAGTCCACGTCTGAACGTGAGGGGGATTCCATTAACGTTAGTTGTCTTGATATAAAGATATACCGCCAGTTCTCGGAGTGGTCCGGAAACAGACACGTTGTGTGGGGCATGTTATATCATAGCTGGGTGTCTGCGCATAACAGGGTTGGAATGGTTTGGAAAGATCGCCGAAAGAACTATGAAAATTACTGTTGGAATAGGTTTAAAAAAAAGGTAAAGGTCCATAGCAGATACTGACGCGGGGGAGTGAAGTGTTAGAGACTTCACTATACAAGGTCCAGCATCGAGAGGTGGGGCGATCAGTTTCCTTCCTCGTCGCTCTTTTCCTTCCCTAACTCAAGCAAAGTCAGGCACCCATTTACAGCTGGATAGACTTGAACGTTTTAGTGTTGGATAGGACACACATTGAAGAAATTAGCTGATAGTATTACAAGGAAGTCTCTGTACTGGTATTCTCAGTGTAAGAGAAACACCTAAAACACACACTGACAAGGTAAAGAGGGGGGTGTCATGGACGGCACAGGCAGAGGCAACGATCGAGCAGGTGACCGCAGTTGAAAATATATTTAATTCATTGACATTATATTATACTGACAAGGGAACAGCCTTGGAAGAATAATGGAGATACGGAAAGATCTTGATGGCACAGGATGGAACGACCTGGGGGGACATTGTTGAAGACCTAGACTCACCAGGGAGCTCTACAAGGGTAATGATGACCACGGTTTATGTATGTCCACGTCTGTGGATTAAAAGAAATACCTGAATTTCTTCAGCGGAGTTAAGATTTATTAAGATGTGCACACGATTATATCTACAGACCACGTGTACAGCAGATTATGCCTTCCGTAAAGTACTTCACATTGTTCGCTCAGTTAAATGGACCAAGTTCGAAAGTTGATCATTAGTTTTATCGATTAGTACTGGGCACGTGTTTAGCGCGCACGAATGAACGGTGAAAAAGTATGCCACAATTAACAGCCAAGTGTAATGATGCGTGCCTAGGTGTGCCACATGCTTCGGCCGAGAGATGCCTACGGGCCACATCTATCAGGATGTTTCAGAAAAATAAATAACATACAACAATATGAAGAAGAAGAAAACAGAAAAGAAAGAAAGACAAAGAAAAGGAAAGACACTTAGAAACATGAACTGAAGGAAAACAAAAAGATCAATGGCTCTTCTTGTCCAAAATGTTCACAAAGCCAAGTCAGTGCAGGAGTCACTGGTTAATGTTTGTTGCCATTGAAATAGCATACACAGTTGTGATATGGGAAAGGTTACACGAGTGCACATCTGAGGACTGCATTTTTGTTGCTTCTTCGGTGGTTTGATTACGTGTCGAGATAGTCGACAGCTGGAATATGTTTTCGAGCTCTTTTTCGTGTACCAGTAGTGTGTGTATTTCGTCTTCTCATACTATCGTTAGCTTTCCCTTGATGTCAGGACCGGATATACGAGGGGCGTTCAGAGAGTAACGCACCACATCGTTTTTCTCAGCTAATAATTAAGATAGAAGCATGAAATTTTGCACACTTCAAATATGGCATGTGCCAATTGTGTGCACCAAATTGCACCGCAATCGGCCAAATAATACGGCTGCCATAAACTGTTGAAATGGAGCGTGTTAGCAACTTGCGTTATAAGCAGCGAATTGTGATAGAATTTCTCGTTGCAGAGAAGGAAACTGTTGTGAACATTCACAAGCGTCTATGTGATGTGTATGGAAGTTTTGCAGTCGACAGGAGTACAGTCAGTCGCTGGGTTCAGAGAATCAAAGAATCAGGAAGTGGAGATACGGAGCTGCTTGATCGGCCGCGCTGTGGACGTCCTGCCACAGCCACTAACGCAGAAATGTTGAAATGCGCTGAGGGCATTATTCTTACTGTTACTACTCAACAATTGGCCTTACAGCTGTCAGTCAGCATTGGTAGTGCAAATGCAGTTATAAAACCTCTCGGATTTTCTAAGGTTTGCGCAAGATGGGTTCCTCGAAGTCTCACAAATGACCACCGATTGCAAAGGAAAGCAATTTCTTCTGAATTGTTGCAGCGTTTCAATGCTGATGGAGAGAACTTTTTGGCTAAGATCGTTACAGGTGAAGAAACCTGGGCACATCATTTTGAACCTGAGACAAAATGACAGTCAATGGAGTGGCATCATCCGCAATCACAACGAAGAAAGAAATTCAAGTCAATTCCTTGAGCTGGAAAGGTCATGATCACTGTCTTTTGGGACATTGAAGGTGTGATTCTTCAAGAGGAGAGACAATCAATTCGCTAGCTTACATTAAGACATTGAAAAAACTACTCAATCAACGTTTTCGCAGAGTTCGGCCGCACAAGAATCCAACAGACCTGCTTCTCCTTCACGACAATGCGCGACCTCACACAAGTCTGGCAACACGGGAAGCAATCCCCAAATTGGGTTGGACTGTACTACCCCATCTACCCCTATGGCACCCTCTGATTTTCATCTACTTGGTCCACTTAAAGATGCACTCCGTGGTACAAGGTTTGAAGATGATGAAGGAGTGATTCATGCAGCGAAGAAATGGCTACATGATCAAGACAAAATCTGGTACGGGCTAGGAATATGTCGTGAGAAATTCTAATCCACATCAATAAATTAAAAAGTAAATGTAAAGCCTAACGAATTAATTCAATAAAAGGAAAGAAGAATGGTAAAAGAACAGTGCGGTCACAATAGCGTACGCCTGTATTATAGAACGTCATACTAGCTAAACAAGAAAAACCCCTTTTTCCACTTCGTCTGCATAATTGTAGCGCTTTCACGTTTGCTAGTAAAGCCTACTGCATAAAATACACGCGTTTCTAAAAATAAAACGGGTACTGTGTTTCTTAGAAAACCTTGAGATAGACACACTGCGTAATGACCTAGATTAATATTACATTAATGTCATTTTATGCACTACGTAAACGAAAAGACAGACGGGCTTAGAAGAGAGAGAGAGAGAGATGTACGGAGGAACGCATGCAATGCAACCACGTCGCTTCGCGATTTAAAATTAATGCCACCCCACGCGAAAGGCATGCAGGCTTGCTTTTTTTTCAACTAAACAGTAATAAAAAACACTACCAATACGAGGTAAGGTTTTAAAAAACATGGTTAATGCTTATTAGGAAACATGACACAATACTGTTTTATGTCTGAAATCCTGACATTAGCCTGACAGTACAGAAGACACCCCATCGTATAGAAGTGAACGGGTGGTAGAAGAAAATACATATTTTGAACGCAGCCACTTAGCTCCATTAAACTTATATATTTGGGTGCCTTAGGACTTGCTGACAAAGAATATGTTAGGTGTTAAGCAAATAGTCTAATAATTAACAAATTATAGCCAAAATACTATAGTGGTGTTGTCTGACAACACAGGATCATATTTGCTCATAATGGCGTGTTTGGACACTGCTTTAGAGGAAATGAGGCCACCACGTTAAATCCGATTTGATTGGCTAGAATAATATGTAAGGCGAAACATGATTAGTCGATTGCAAATACTATTTTTGGTTGTTAATGGAAACGGTAGGAAGGGTACATTTGTTTCAAAAGCTTTTGTAAACATGGTCTCATTGGCTAGACCATTTAATATAGTCAATTAGGAGCGTCTGTTCAGTGCCATTTTTTGAAAATAAACTTTGTAGAAGCAAGTGCGCTGAGAACCAGCTCATATTTTTCTAATAAAAGCCTGGGACAGAGGCAGATCGGAATTGTGCCATAACTCATCGCCAGTCAACGTATTTGTTTAATATTTCCTTGAATTGTGGTAAGCTAGACATATTTGATATCTTTTTGATGAAAATTGAATGTGAATTGATAATTTATGTCTGTATGTGTGTGGTTCAGTAACGAACATGAGGCAAAGCCTAGATATTGCTCCACCATGAACAAAACTTGTCGGAGAGGAGTATAACTGCATGGGATTGCCAAATAGTACTATGACACCTATCTTATTGAATAGAAGGAAATAATGCTGGAATTGCAGAAGCGTTGTAACCATTAGGGAGAGGAATACTGGTGTATATTGTTACATGAGAAGCTAGCAGTTGGCCTACCACGCTGAACTCGGTGTTTGTTATGTATTGTGCTTCAGTGTGGAAATAGATTATAAATTAGTTTTGAAGTAGGAGGTACAACCTTCTTGTTTCAGGGACCGTGGTACTAAAGTATTAAAGCAGCACCTGGTCTGAGTTTTGCTGAATCCAGAGGCTGGTAGCATACTCCTTGGTCAAGATATTGACCAGTGTTGTTTCTCAAGAAAACGGTGAAGCAAGCGAGCAGTGGAGACTGTTTCCTGCCGCCCACACAGAAGTTTAGATTTCGTTGGCCAGAGCAGCTCAATCTTGTGTATACCCCCCTCTAAAATTGACTGTACATTAAATCAAGAGGGACAATTATTTGTTTCAAATAAAAGAAACTGTGAACCTTTCCAATATTATTTCCACCAGAAACAAACACTTGAAGTCATGATGACAAACAACAACCTAGCTTGAAAAGCCAGTATTACCTCATAGTACTACATCACTACTTACACACATATTGTAATAATAATATATGTCAATACAAAGATCCTATCTATAAATTGTGTACATACAACTTGTGATTACATTTGATTGTGATTCCTGGTTCACTTTGTAGTTGAATCAGGATATCTATTATTGAAAGGAATTAATACATATTTTTAAAAGTTAACACTTGACTTATTAAGATAGTCTTATAGAGTGTTCTATGTATGTGAGTGTCACAGTGTTGTAAAGTATTGTGGATTAAATTAAATTGTTTATCTGTCTGTTGGTTGTTGTAAACATACACTTCATCACTATCATAACCCTAGACATTCAACGTAGTCATCACATATATTCCAGAATAAGTCTGACTGAGGTCTAAATGTGGTAGCAAAGTAAGGTCATCTGTAATACACCACACTCATTAGATACAGATACCTTCACAGCTGATCTCAGTCAGTACATTAAGTCCCCTATAAATATTTATATCCTCCCACTTTACCACAGAATACATGCACTTGTTTCGCGCTGGCATAAAGCCGTACAAGTTGATGGGGATTATGTTGAATAATACCAATGTTTACATGATATTCATGTGTATTGTGTATAAATTTCATGCTTTTTGAATAAACAGCTCCTGAGAAAAACGGTGTGGTGCATTACTTTCTGAACGCCCCTCGTGTAGCAGACACAGATCTGTTTTAAGGCAAAAGGACATCAGTTCGGATATTCGGCTACTTACAGTAATTCAATGTACATCCTCTATGATACGCTGTGGTAAAGTGGGATGTTATAAATATTTATAGGGGACTTAGTGTACTGACTGAGATCAGCTGTGAAGGTATCTGTATCTATTAAGTGTGGTGTATTACAGATGACCTTACTTGCTACCACATTTATACCTCAGTCAGAATTATTCTGGAATATTGTGATGACTACGTTAAATGTCTAGGGTTATGAAAATGATAAAGTGTAAGTCACAACAACAACAGACAGATAAATAATTTAATTTATTCCACAACACTTTGCAACACTGTGACACTCACACACATATAACACTCTATAAGACTATCTTAAATGAGTCAAGTGTTTAAGTTTAAAAATATATTTATTAATTCTTTCAATAATGGGTATCCTGATTCAACTACACAGTGAACCAGGAATCACAATCAAATGTAATTACAAGTAGTATGTACACAGTTTATATATATGAACTTTGTATTGACATATTTTATTATTATTATTCTATGTGTGTAATTTGTGAAGTAGTAATATGAGGTAATACTGGTTTTGTTCAAGCTTGGTTGTTGTTTTTCATCATGACTTCAAGTGTTTGATTATCGTGGAAATAGTATTGGGAAAAGTTCACAGTTCCTGTCATTTGAACCAATTAATTGTCCCTCTGTGTTTAATAAAATGTCAATTTTTGAGGGGGCACATAATGTTGAGCTACTCTGGCCACAGAAGCTTATCTTTCGTGATGGCGGCAGGAAAGGACTCCTCTGCTCGATTGCTTCACTGTGTTCTGGAGACACCTCACTGGTCGCTATCTGGACCAAGGAGTATGCTGTCAGCCTCTGGATTCAGCAAAACTCAGACCAGGTGCTGCTTCAATAACTAGGACCACAGTCCCTGAAACAAGAAGGTTGTACCTCCTACTTCAGATCTAATTTATAATCTATTTCCACACTGAACACAATACAGAACAAACACTGAGTTCAGAGCGGTAGGCCAACTGCTAGCTTCATCTGAAACAATTTACACCAGTATACTCCTCCCTAATGGTTACTACGCCTCTGCAATTCCAGCATTATTTCCTTCTAGTCAATAAGATAGGTGTCAGTGTACTATTTGGCAATTCCATGCAGTTTTCTTTTCTCCGACACGTTCGGTTCAGGTTGGAGCACTATCTAGGCCTTGCCTCATGTTCGCTACTGAACCACGCACATATACAGACATAAATTATCAATTTACATTCAATTTTCATTAAAAAAGATATCGAATATGTCAAGCTTACCACAATTCATGGAAATAATACACAGATACGTTGACTGGCGATGAATAATGGCACAAATTCCGATCTGCCTCTGTCCCAGACTTTTATTTAGAAAAATATGATCTGGATCTCAACGCACTGTTTCTTAGTAAGTTTATTTTAAAATGTGGCACTGAACTGACGCTCCTAATTGACTATATTGGCGGGTCTAACCAATCGGGCCATGTTTACACAGCTTTTCAAAAAAAGTACCCCTACTCACGTTTCCCTAACAACAAAAAATTAGTATTTGTAGTCCGACTAATCGTGTTTCGCCTTACATTTACTTCTATCCAATCAAATAGGATTTAACTTGTTGGCCTATTTCCCGTAAAATGGTGGTTTCAAAACATGCCACTGTGCGATTATGATTTGGTGTTGTCTGACACCCTCACTATTTTCTTTTGGCTATAATTAGTTAATTCCTAGACTATTTGCGTAACACTTAACATATTCTTTGTCAGCAAGTCCTAAGGAACCCAAATATATAAGTTTAATGGGGCTAAGGGGCTGCGTTCAAAATATGCATTTTCTTTTACCTCCCGTTCACTTCGCTACGATGTGGTGTCTGGGTACTGTCAGGCTTTCAGACATAAAACAGTATAATGTCATGTTTCCTAATAAGCGTTTTTCAGGTTTTCAAACCCAACTCTCGTAGTTGTAGTGTTTTTTATCATGGTCTATTTGAAAAAAAGTTAGTGCTTCTGGCCTTTCGCGCGGGGAGGGTGGCATTAATTGTATATCGCGAGACGCGTGTTAGTGTTGCATGCGTTCCTGCTTTCAGCCCTCACTCTCTCTATCCTAATTCCATCTGTCCTTCCGTTTATGTTAACGTAGTGTATAAAATGAAATTAATGGAAGTATTAATTTAGGTCATTAATCAGCTTGCGTATCTCAAGGTTTTCTTAGAAATGCAGTACACGTTTTATTGTAGAAAGCGTGTAGTGATGCAGTAGGCTTTACTATCAACGTGAAACGTTACAATTTGCAGACGAAGTAGAAAACAAGGGGGATTTTTGTACGCCATTGTGACAGTACTGTACTTTTACCATTTCTCTTTCCTTTTATTGAATTTATGTGTTAGGCTTTACATTTACCCTTTAATTTATATATGTGGATTTAGAATGTTTCACGACATACGCATGTTACCAGCTGGAACTATACAGGACTCTTCATCTGTCCAATTTCCTACTGTAGGTTGACATTTCGACATGGGTGCTAATACCTTTCGGTTTGAAAGTTCGTAAACGAACTGAATTCTACCCACCAAAATAAAAATTACAACCAAATATGATGACGAGAAGGGAATTAAGAATTTAGCTTGTAAATAATATTATTCTTGCATTTCTCACACCTACTGTCTGTTTCAAGGTCTCGCGCGCAAGCTAACATTAAAAGTAATTTCCTACATACTTGACAACAGCCCTCTTTAGAAGGTCACCCGATTAGCATCCCGATGCAAGGCAGTCTTGGGCCTGTAAACTCCCGTCCAGGATCTGAGAAAAAATAGAAAGACCCTTTCTCACCCCCACCTCCCCCCTTTTTTTTTTCTTTAAAAAAAAGGCGACGAAAGAACTGAAGGCAGACATAAGGACAAGAAAAAAATGTAACAAAAGAGGATGAGTATATCGTGAAGGTTAAGACTGGTTGGAAAGTTACGGGCGAAGGTCTATAATCCACAGGGAGCTGAAAGGATGCGAACAGAAAACTGACTGGCCTCAAAAGAAAAAAAAATTATATACAAAACTGTGTAAAGAAAACGCCACTTCACAACCATGTTTCTAATTAAGTTGGTGAACTGAACATAATTCTATATAATCACAATGTAGTGCATCACTTCGTGTATGTGAACTAGAGATGGCTACTGTGTGTATGTTTCGAAACAATGGTTCGACACAGTTTCGTACCCGAACGATTCGATACTGAGCCTTCTTGCCGTGTCGATACTGTATCGGTTCGTGTCTGCCTCGCTGTTTTGCAGAGTAGAGATGGCTACTGTGTGTATGAGTCAAACAATGCACCGAGTCCGACACATGGACACAGTTTCAGTTCGTTTCTGCCTCGCTGTTTTGCAAAGAGACACACTGTATCACTTTCCGTGGGCCTTTGTAAAATTTGAATAAACCGTTCGGAACATTAGTATGGAATATCAAACATGTCATATTTTTCAGGGATGTGTTATGATGACTTGATTTTACAAGTGATATTATTTTTTGCTGAGAAGTTATAGACACTGGAAATTGTGTCAGTGCTGCAGTTGTCAATGTTTTAGGCGCTATGTTAAAGTTGAAAGTGTCCGTGTGTTCGTATAAATGTAATGGACACTTTATTAGTTCTGCTGATATCTGTGTAGGCCTACTCGGTGTGGATTTGAATCATTGTCTACCAAAACTAGCTTACTCTAGTTTGATATCATGTGTTATTATTACTGTTGTTATTATTATTGTTGTTTTTTTTATTATTTTCCCATATACTGCAGCTATCATCATATCTACGTTTTATTTCATCATAATGAAGACTTGTGTAAAAATATTGAATTGTGGTCACACGAAACGCCATAGATTTTCACACACGACAGTAAAAACTGAGAAAATTGTCTCACACAATTCATGTATACCCGCCCCGGTACTGTCTATAAGAGACTTCTTTCTCCCCTATTATACGGGCAATTGTGTCGACACACTGTTTCGACACACTGTTTCGACACAGTATAATTAATTGAGCCGACTGTCTCGAAACAACGGAGTGTATCGATTCGCCCACCTCTAATGTGAACATATGGGAGTGATAACCTGCATCATTGCTCTACCCTCTAGCAATCAAACATATACACACACACAGTTATATGCACATCTAGGATTGAGTTACAAATAACTGATGGAAGCCGAGGCGAAATAAAACTAATTAACTGTTTCAGGTGGCTGATAACACGCGTAGGCAGCATTCAGCGTCCAGGGGCGATTTGTTTGGCATGCGCCCCACTCCACACTTCCAGCCGCTAAAGAAAAACTCAACTGGAAAATTAACGTGAGATTCATGAATATAAATGCAGATTTGTTAAATAGTTGTTACTTGAGAAGTTAAAGGTAGTCCCACGGCAGAAGCTGCTGTAGGGCAGTGAGGTGTTAAGAGACCTCAACACACTAGGTCCCGCTTTTTTATGAGGTGAGGGTGACCAATTCCTTTCCTCGCTGCCCAAGAGCAGAATTACGTACCCATTTTACAACGACTAAAAACGAAACGTCGTAAATATGTCACACTGTGGTTTTAGCGTTTTCTCTATAAATTTGACACTGCACACAATGGACTGAGCGAACAGTACCGCAGCTGAGATCAAAAGTCGAGCTTCTTGACAAAATAGTTATGTTCTCGCCCGCTCTGGCATCCCCTGGCCTTTAGCGCCCAGGGCGGTCGCCCTTCCCTATGGCCGGCTCTGGCGTAGGTTTGAGTGATATACATGCCTATGGTCCTCACAAAGCGGCTAAGACCGACACTCTCAGCAAGTATTGAATACCTGGGGAGTACGATATTCGTGTCTCTTGCTGCCATCAATACAGCTCGCTACGTGTTCGGAAGAGTGGTTAGACCAGAGCGCTGGGTTCGGTGTTCAATTCGCGGTATCGACACGCTCCAGTCTACCTAGCTGCAAATGGGTACCTGACTTTGCTCGTGAGTAAGGGAAGGAAAGGGAAGCGAGCACCTCTCGATGCTGGATTTAGTATAGTGAAGTATCGAACACTTCACCCTCTACGGCAGTATCTGTTGTTCAGAATATTTGTCTACCTTCTCTGAGACAGACAATACGCCGATGAAACAACTCGACTGTTGTGAGTGGGGAGGGAGGGGGATGAGAGAACTATGGAAGAACAAATGAACTAAAATATTGCAAACTCTTCATCCGTTTGTTTCTAATTATTTATTGTGTCACAGCCTAACCTATTGTTTCTAATTATTTATTGTGTGACAGACTAACCTATTGTTTGTAATTATTTATTGTGTGACAGCCTAACCTATTGTTTCTAATTATTTATTGTGTGACAGCCTAACCTATTGTTTCTAATTATTTATTGTGTGACAGCCTAACCTATTGCTTGTAATTATTTATTGTGTGACAGCCTAACCTATTGTTTGTAATTATTTATTCTGTGACAGCCTAACCTACTGTTTGTAATTATTTATTGTGTGACAGCCTAACCTATTGTTTCTAATTATTTATTGTGTGACAACCTAACCTATTGTTTGTAATTATTTATTGTGTGACAGCCTAACCTATTGTTTCTAATTATTTATTGTGTGACAGCCTAACCTATTGTCTCTAATTATTTATTGTGTGACAGCCTAACCTATTGTTTCTAATTATTTATTGTGCGACAGCCTAACCTATTGTTTCTAATTATTTGTGTGACAGCCTAACCTATTGTTTCTAATTATTTATTGTGTGACAGCCTAACCTATTGTTTCTAATTATTTATTGTGTGACAGCCTAACCTATTGTTTGTAATTATTTATTGTGTGACAGCCTAACCTATTGTTTGCAATTATTTATTGTGTGACAGCCTAACCTATTGTTTGTAATTATTTATTGTGTGACAGCCTAACCTATTGTTTTTAATTATTTATTGAGTGATAGCCTAACCTATTGTTTCTAATTATTTATTGTGTGACAGCCTAACCTATTGTTTCTAATTATTTATTGTTACCTACTGTTTCTAATTATTAATTGTGTGACAGCCTAACCTATTGTTTCTAATTATTTATTGTGTGACAGCCTAACCTATTGTTTCTAATTATTTATTGTGTGACAGCCTAACCTATTGTTTGTAATTATTTATTGTGTGACAGCCTAACCTATTGTTTGTAATTATTGTGTGACAGCCTAACCTATTGTTTGTAATTATTTATTGTGTGACAGCCTAACCTATTGTTTTTAATTATTTATTGAGTGATAGCCTAACCTATTGTTTCTAATTATTTATTGTGTGACAGCCTAACCTATTGTTTCTAATTATTTATTGTGTGAGCGTCTAACCTACTGTTTCTAATTATTAATTGTGTGACAGCCTAACCTATTGTTTCTAATTATTTATTGTGTGACAGCCTAACCTATTGTTTCTAATTATTTATTGTGTGACAGCCTAACCTATTGTTTGTAATTATTTATTGTGTGACAGCCTAACCTATTGTTTGTAATTATTGTGTGACAGCCTAACCTATTGTTTGTAATTATTTATTGTGTGACAGCCTAACCTATTGTTTGTAATTATTTATTGTGTGACAGCCTAACTTATTGTTTCTAATTATTTATTCTGTGACAGCTTAACCTATTGTTTCTAATTCTTTATTGTGTTATACCTATTGTTTTAATTATTTATTGTGTGACAGCCTAACTTATTGTTTCTAATTATTTATTCTGTGACAGCTTAACCTATTGTTTCTAATTCTTTATTTTGTGACAGCCTAACCTAGTATTTCTAATTATTTATTGTGTGACAGCCTAACCTATTGTTTCTAATTATTTATTGTGTGACAGCCTAACCTATTGTTTGTAATTATTTATTGTGTGACAGCCTAACCTATTGTTTGTAATTATTTATTGTGTGCCAGCCTAACCTATTGTTTCTAATTATTTATTGTGTGACAGCCTAACTTATTGTTTCTAATTATTTATTGTGTGACAGCCTAACTAATTGTTTCTAATTATTTATTCTGTGACAGCCTAACTTATTGTTTCTAATTATTTATTCTGTGACAGCTTAACCTATTGTTTCTAATTCTTTATTTTGTGACAGCCTAACCTAGTATTTCTAATTATTTATTGTGTGACAGCCTAACCTATTGTTTCTAATTATTTATTGTGTGACAGCCTAACCTATTGTTTGTAATTATTTATTGTGTGACAGCCTAACTTATTGTTTTTAATTATTTATTCTGTGACAGCCTAACTTAATGTTTCTAATTATTTATTCTGTGACAGCCTAACTTATTGTTTCTAATTATTTATTCTGTGACAGCTTAACCTATTGTTTCTAATTCTTTATTTTGTGACAGCCTAACCTAGTATTTCTAATTATTTATTCTGTGACAGCCTAACCTATTGTATCTAATTATTTATTATGTGTCAGTGTTGCGTCCTTTTGGCGCGTGTAATTTAAATGTGGGGGCACATTTGAGTAAGTATATATATAATTCATTATTTGCGCACGGTCGGGGAGATTAGTGGGAAAAAAGGCGCAACGCGGTGCGCGAAGAGATGAAAAGAAAAGGAGAGAGGAATGACGTAAGAGGAGAGACCTGATGGCCATGACCGGGGTCGGTCATGTATTTTTTGTGAACTATTGTTCAAGCTTGCCCAGATATTGGGAAGCCTTCATAAAGTATTCAAAGTCTCCGGAGAGGAGCACAGTTGTATCGGCCAAGGTAGGGCGATATGTGTACATTAATTATATGATATTTTCTCGTCAGTCCTTCTGACGTGTTTCGATCTGGCTGGACCTCAATACGAACCACAGGTCGTATTTCTAGTGGGTTCCAGACGTACCCAGAATATTTTGAAGGTTATTATTGCATTTTTTATGGATTACTTCAGAAGCCCCTTCGTGGCGTGTAGGCTCCAATCAAGCCAAGAAGAAATTATTACCATGAAGGTCGGTCACCGTCCTTGAAGGGTCGGTCCTTATTATAAGATGTTGATCAAGCTCATGATTAATAGAAATTGGAAAGAACGAGAACAATATGAACTGTCATATCCCAGAAGTAATCTACGTTGTTGATGCATGCTTATGAATATTACGTTTGAACTTGTACTAACGTCTGTAATAAATTGTCTGCGTCTTCGTCAAGAAAATGGACTCGACTTACATCCTTTTATCAGTTGTGGTCAGTACTTCAGACTACACCCTTGTTTCATAATGTTGAATTTGTGTCGGCCATATATAAGCCCGACTGAAGTTGATAACAGTTAAATTAACTTTATTGACAGTTGTTAACCACGGCATATTATTACAACCCATACACCATGTATGCAGCATAGTCTATAACGACTTCAACGGTGAATAAAGTAGACTCTACATCTACTAGACTCTACATCTGGTGGGCCAGTGTGCTATGAACAAGTTTCAAGGGAACGAATATCCATGAAAAAATAATCTTTCGAAATCTTGGGAGCTTTCAAGGCGACATCATCGTGTACTTGGGATTCAAAATAACTGTCATCTAAGGTCAAGGTCAACGCTGGACTTCATCTGCCAAAGTCAACGTTGAACAGCTACATATCTGGTTTACTCCCACTTGTATATGAAGGCGATTCATATATGTAACGGCACCCGAGACCCAACATGGAAGTTTTTCGCTAGCGTTGCGAGGGCCGGGATATTTTTTGTCTTCTTTCAAGATAAGTAATTGTGGTTATTATGTACACTTGTGCCACCGTTATATGTGAGGATAGATCCTTTAATATGTCCACATTCATGCTATTTTATGTTAAATGTTCCATGTTCTTCGTGGGCGGTAGGGAGGTCGATCTGACAAACGAGGTTCATCTCGAAGCTAATTCGGGCTCTTGTCAGACGTTCTATAGGATTTAGTTTGTAAGTTTCAATTGAGCGATAATTCCGGTTCAAGGCTAGAAAACCTTGCTGTAGTTCTGATCGCTACTTGTTTCTTATAATAGTATCTGTTTAGCTGTTTCGTCAGGTTTTTGTTGTGTTTTCGTAGTAATTTTTTATCCGTACCTTATTTTTATAATGTATATTGTTTGTAACCTACGTCCTTCTCAATCTGGCTATAGTTCAGTTTTTTACACCTTTGTATTTATACACTGTGATGTTTCTTGTCTTGTTACTTTGCCCTTCGCAGATATTATTGCATCCTTTGCAACATCCGAATTTTGTTCTACATTCTATTTTATTTGATTTCTGCGAACGTTTTCATCTGTCCTATTCATCTTGTCCTGTTGCTATTGTCTATATTGTTTCTTCTAGTGTATCTTGATATATTAAATGCATAAACCATTTCATTGATAAATAATATCTAATAGTTATGATATTGCATACCGTTCTTGGACAAGAACGTGTTACACTGATTAGAGTGAAAAATAATTTGATATTAATTGAGTAACACTTTTAAGGAGAATTATTTCAGATAAATATTATATAATGTCTACCTTAGATTATTTTATTAAGCAGGCTAAAGCCCTTAATATGACTCCTAAATAGATTAATATATTATAAATCATTTGGGAAAAATCTTTTAATTGTTACGCACAAAACTGTGACGTAGGAGTTGTGACGTCAAATGTAAACTCCATTTTGTTTTGCGTACACACATTTATACTTTTTTGGGGTTCCGACCTACATTGGATATCAACATGTTATGAGTAATGGGAAAGTGTTTTGTTTACTAGGGAAAGCACTTAGATATATTACTATAACGTTATTAATAATTGGAAATTGGAATTATTTAGGTTCTACGTACAGGACCTTGCCATACATTGGTTTAAGGAATAATTTGAATTTCTTTAGGAAATATTTAACATATTGAGTAGGAGTATATTACAAAAAAATTAGACATGAGGTCTATTCTGGATGAGATTCTCCAGGATGGTTGGGAGATTGATAGATTACATGGCTCAGAACTTGAACAGCATGTGATGGATCGTTTTTTGTCAGATGCGTCAATATCCCTAAAGTTTTTTGCTGAGGATAATTTTCACTCCGTCCCTCATTTAATAATGGCTAAAGATTTAGCGGATTTACTGTCTGTGAACCTTCGTATATTTGTGCAGCAATATACTCGTGTGAAACACGATCATATATTGAAGAATATAAATAATATGCTTCAAAACAACATTCCTGATGATCATAATAAGGAGGAACAATTATGTAAAGATATGGCTCTTACTAATGAGTTGCAGCGACTAAAGAGAGAGTATGAGAATAAGTTATTGGTTATAAAGTCTGAAAATGTTTCACTGAAGAATCAGATGACGCTGTTGACAGCGAATACTAATAAAGTTCATGAATTGTCTTTTAGACATAAGAAACTTTTAGAAGATATTGAGGAGGAAAACAAAGTAGATGAGTTGTCGGAGATCCTTGAGAGCAAGGAGATGTTGATTAATGATTTAAATGAGAGGATAAGGACTCTAACTTCACAGGTCGAGAGTGCCAATACAAACCTCGAGTCATCACAATTGGAACTGTCAAATTCTAAGGAGCTTTCAGAAAATACATTGAAGGAGAATAATACTTTGAACTCGGTTATTCAGGAGCTGAAAGCTGAAGTCTCAATTTTGGAATCAAAAGTTGAAAAACAAATGCATAACCTGAGTCGAACATGTACAGACCAGTACATTCAATGTGATTTGATTCTGACTGATGATATGCAGGTCGGATCCATTTATGATGATAAGGACATATGTACACAGTTCTGCCTACATAGAGACATAAAGTCAAAGATTGATATAGAAAACGGGGAAAATGACAGTGTATTATTTGAGGAGAATAATATAATGGAAATATTTCATTCCGATGATAATAAATTTTATGAATGTTTTCTTAGACAGGAAGAAAAGTTGGACGAGGAGGTGACTTCATTAAAACAGATGTTGAACGACCAGACAAGTAGGGTGAACTCTTCCACGCGCGACTTGGTATTATTGCGTGAATATAATAAGAAATTAATAATTGATTCCCATAGAGAAAATGAGACATATAAGAAAATTTTTGATGAAATAAAATCAGAAAATGAAGGGAAAATAGAATCTGTTCACACTGTTACTGTATCAACCTCGAGTATTGATTGTTTCACTGATGACAGGGTGTCTACATTGGAAGATTTACTCCTGAATGAAAAACATATGTATACTGAATTAGAAAAGAAAACACAACAACAGATCTTTGAACTCTCAACAGCATTGATCACAGTCGACTCTTTACTTGCTAGTGAGAGGAAAATAACAACTAACTTAAATAAATTAAATAAGAAGCAGATGCATAAGATCGCATGCCTGTCTTCTGAAGGTAATGAATTAAGAAAGAGGGTTAATGGAGTAAGAAATGTGGTCTTAAACAACAAGGAGTTGTCTATGGTTGGGGTTGATGTTGTTAAACGTAAGGTTGATGATCAACACCTTACCAAAGCAATGAGTCCGCACCTAGCACTCAATGCTTATAGTCTTCAGGGGTTTAAGAAATCATTCCGAGGGACATACAACTTCCCTCGACAGAAAAATACTGCCATTACAGGGAATACGCCTTGGCGACGGGGTCAGGATGAATCTGATTCTAAGAAAACTGCGGTAAAAATCAATAGTGTAAATGATTTTACTACATTGAATGATGCTTTGGGAGTTAGGATGAACGCAGATAATAAAATGAAGACAAATAAGTCCGTCAGCAAAGTTTTCACTTTGCCTAGAAAACAGTCGTCTCCGACTTACGTTAAGCCATCAGCCTTGCACACTGATGGGGTTCTTCATGGGTTGGATCAGTATATGACATCCACAAAAAAATCTAGGCCCACTAAGAATGATAATATCACGTCATCACATATTGAAAGAGTGAGGAGATCATATCGAGGCAGGTATATTTTCCCTAGTCATCGATACAATATCATGGATTCTCCTCGCATTAATACTGCCTCTGTGGAGTGTAAGTCTCGGCGACAGGCCAGTGGCAATGTAAGCAGTTTAACAAATGATTTAACTAATGATTCTATGCTCGCAGTTAAAAAGGTATCCATTCATCGACAGGATCAGACTGCATCAGGGAGTGAGAGTTCTAACATCATTCCTAAGAATATTACAAAGGTGCAGCCCTTAGGTACTAAAAAGCCAGACCAGTATGTCCAGAGTGAACCGGTGGGTTCTGATGAGGTTCTGATTGGTTCAAAGTATTTTGATAAATATCTCTATACACAGCGTGGTAATCTAGATACCATCAATGCTGGCATTGATACTGCCAATCATCCTCTGGGGTTACAACATAGTTGTAGTGCCTCTGCTCTTCATAGTAGGGTTAGTGTTAAAAAGGTTGACACAAAGTTTGCTGCTGTTTCTAAAAACGGTACTATTCATGGTGATAATACAGGTGTTGCGCATTTACATAATTCTACGAATATTAGTACATCTAAACACAAATGCGTAAATATGCCTGTCAGGTTATCTACTATGACATGTTCTAAACCTGTGGGTTTAAAAGGAATTAGAGATCATACTCGGTCTAGCCAGTATGTTCCAGTATACAATAAGGATACGTTGCGTTTAAGAAATAACAACGTAAATAGTGATCAATGGAATAAGCATCAAGGCAATCCTTACTCCAAATTGAGGGACAATAATACTACCTATATTGGTAAAAGGGCATTTTCTCGCACTGTCTTGGTTAGAAATCTGCCACATCGAACTACTTGGCAGGAACTTGGCGATTTCCTTAACAACACGGCAGACGTTAGGTTTGTGCGTCTATTGCCACATACCAGTAAGAGGTATGGTGACGCTGTGGTGAGGTGGGATGTTATAAATATTTATAGGGGACTTAGTGTACTGACTGAGATCAGCTGTGAAGGTATATATATCTAATAAGAGTAGTGTATTATATATAACCTTACTTGCTGCCACATATGTATACCTCAGTCAGAATTATTCTGGAATAGTGTGATGACTACGTTATATGTCTAGGGTATGTGTATGATGAAGTGTACGTCAAAACAACAACAAACAGATAAACAATTTAATTTATTCCACTACACGTGACAACACTGTGACACTCACATACATAAAACACTCTACAAGGATATCTTAAAGGAGTCACTGATAACTTTTCAAATAACAATATGTATTCATTGTTGTCATGAATGAATATGTGTCCTGATTCAAATACAAAGGGAACCAGGAATCACAATCAATTTTAATTACAAGTTATATGTACAGAATTTCTCAATATGAATATTGTAGTGACATATATTATTAAAAGTATCCTATGTGTGTCAGTTGTGTAGTAGTAATATGAGGTAATACTGGTTTTGTTTTGTTCAAGCTCTGTTGGTATTTGTCATCATGACTTCAATAGTTTGTCTTTATTGGAACTCGTATTGGAGATGTTCTCAGTTCCTGATATTAAAACAATTTACTTCCCCTCTTAAGTTTATGTTACAATGTTATTTTAAGATGGGGGTACATAATTTTGAGCTCAGCTGGCCACATCAGCTTATCTTGCATGATGGCGGCAGGAAAAGACTCCTCTACTCGATTTCTCCCCTGTGCTCTGGAGACACCTCACTGATAGCTAAATGGACCAAGGAGTATGCTGTCCGACTCTGGATTCAGCAAAGCTCTGACCAGGTGCTGCTCAATACCATCAAGACCACGATCCCTGAAAACAAGAAGGATGTACCTTCTACTTCATAACTAATTGATACTCTAGTTCTACACTGAGCACAATACATCACAAACAAGTTCAGAGCGTTAGGCCAACTGTCAGCTTCATCTGAAATACTTTATACCAGTATTAACCTCCTTAATGGTTACTACGCCTCTGCAATTCCAGCATTATTTCTTTCTAGTCAATCATCTAGGTGTCAGTGTACTGTTTGGCCATTCCATGCCGTTTTACTTTCCTCCGACACCTTCTGTTCAGGCTGGAGCATTATAGGCTTTACATCATGTTTGCTACTGAACTACACATATATACAGGCATAAATTAACAATTCACATTCAATTTTCATTAAAAGATACTGAATGTTTCAAGCTTACCACAATTCATGGAATAAACACAGATACGTTGACTAGCAATGAATTCTGGCACAAATTCCCATCTGCTTATGTTCCAGGCTTTTATTTTAGCAAAAATATGAGCTGGCTTCAACGCACTGTTGCTTTATCAAGCTTATTTGAACTAGTGGTCTCGAACTAACGCTCCTAAGTGATTATATCAGCGAGTCTGGCCAATGGAGCCACGTTTCGACAAGTGTTTGAAAAAATCTTACCTTCCTACGTCTCCCCTAACAACCAAAGATAGTATTTATAGTCCGACCAATCGTGTTTAGTCTTATATTT
The DNA here is from genome assembly GCA_024509875.1 of Oreohelix idahoensis. NCBI lineage: Eukaryota > Metazoa > Mollusca > Gastropoda > Stylommatophora > Oreohelicidae > Oreohelix > Oreohelix idahoensis. Next base: position 199,925 of record JAMPIV010005695.1, on the reverse strand, counting down.
GTTGCGCTCCAATCAATTTGGAGTTTACATGGTAGGCTATTTCCGTACGCAAGGTTTTTTCAAACACGTTATAAAAAAAATTTTATGAGCAGAAATGATTTCATGCTGTCAGGCATCCCCACTATTTTATTTTGGTTATAACTTGTTAATTCCTAGACTATTTGCGTAACGTTTTACATATTCTTTGTCAGCAAGCCCTAAGGAACCCAAATAAACAAATTTAAAAGAGCTAAGTGGCTGCGTTCAAAATATGCAATTTCTTCTACCTCCTGTTTCGAAGATGTGCTGTCTGGGTACTGTAATGTTTTCAAACGTAAACCCATCTATTGTCATCTTTCCTTATAAGCGTTTTTCAGGATTTAAAAACCTAACTCTGGGAAGGGTAGTGAATTTATCACTGTCCGTCTGAAAAAAAAGTTAGTGCATGTGGCCTTACACGCGTGATAGTAGTAATTGTGTATCGCGCGACGCGTGTTGCATGCGTTCCTGATTTTCAGCCCTCCCTCTCTCTTTCTATTTGAGTCCATCTGTTCGTTCGTTTTGGTAACGTAATATAATTAATGTTAGGATTAATTTAGGTCATTACGCAGTCTGCCTCTCAATGTTTTTCTTAGAAATGCAATACCCGTTCTAATGTGTTGTGGAAACGCTTGTATTTATGCAGTGGCTTATATTTAACGTGGAAACGTTACAATTTGCAGACGAAGCATAAAACAAAGGGGATTTCGAGTACATTCTTTGTGACAGCACTGTTATTTTACCATTGCTCTTTTCTTTATTAGAATTTATTTGTTAGGCTTTGCATCTACCTTTTAATTTATATATGTGGATTAGAATATTTCACGACACCTCCCCTCTTAAAACAGACATCCCATGTCAGTCCTTTATTCTATATACACATAGATAAATGTAAGTCAACTTGACTTTACTCTACTGTGGTGCTATCATGGTTTTATGTAGTTGGGTCCATTCAGAGTAGGCACTACTCTTGAAATCTGCCTCAGACTTCTACAACCAATAATATATTTCGGTTATGTTACTGAACAGCTGCAAGTGTGAGTGCTTGTCTTAATGCTGCTTCGCAACCCGTATTCACCATTTCTCTTCTCTGAGTCTGCGCAATGACATGTCCAGAGAACATTATATTTCCCTCAAAATGTACGTTATGAGGAGATAACATATACCTGGTGATAGCAGAGTCTTATTATCCTGTATGAAACATTCGGAATATCCTCAAACAAAGAGGCAACTCAGGGATTCATTACGTTCCTCCGAAATGTTTACATCCAACAATTTTCTCATCATTCTAGAGAAGACACTAGGCGCATTCTTCAATCCAAATGGCAATCTATTAAACTCATAGTGTCCTTCTGAGGTACTAAAGCTAGGTATGGTCTAACCTCAGGCTTTACTGGAATCTGATAGTATCCTTTACTGAGATCCACTTTTGAGAAATATTTAGCTTTATTTAGTCTGGCAAACAGCTGATTTGTATCCGGCAATAGATCCATCTGTCCTTCTGTAATAGCATTCAGTCTCCTGTAATCTATACAGAGTCTATGTTCTCCAGAGGGCTTCCTTAAGAGTACAACACCGGAACTATATGAGGATTCACTGTGTGAAATAATTCCCTCCTTCAATAGATAGTCTATCTCTTCCTTCAAAGCTTTCTCCTTAGCAAACGGAATCGAATATGGTTTCATACAGACAGGTGTGGGGTCTATCAGTTTCATATCATATTCCAAGGGGTTTGTATGCCCTGGTCGGTCTGTTAACACCTCTGCATGATTATTTAGAACCTGTTGCACTCTCTCTTTCTGAGTTTTCGTTAAATGTGTACTGATTTTCACCTGTGCTGCTGTCTCACAGGGGTGTAATGGATATTCAAATGATGAAAGTGGTTCCTTTTTCATCTCCATGGCGATGGACAAGGTCAACAAGTGTGTCTCTTCCTGATGTTCTCTTTCCAAATATTTCTTCAGGAGATTCACATGATAGATTTTTTCTTTCCCCTTCTTATCTATCTTATAATTTGTTCTAGATACCTTCTCTAAAACTGTATATGGACCCTGCCATCCAATTTGTAACTTATTCTGACTCCTGGGCAAAAGAAGCAGTACTTTCTCTCCCACAGCCAAATTTCTGTCTTTCGCCTTCGTGTTATAATAGGCAGCATGTTTCTTCCTGGCTTGTTTCAAATTTTCATTGGCAAGTTTCCAGCCAGTTTTTAAACGAGTGGTCAGCTCATTCACATATTGGTATGAAGATGTAATGTTTTCCTCTGCCTTTTCATCAGTCCACGTTCTTAACAAAGCTACATATGGACCTTTAATTGTGTGGACCCATTTGTCCATGCACCGGTATGGTCTCTTCCACTCGAAGCTTTATAGTGATGATTTTTCCTCCCAGAATTATCATTCACAAAACGACCACTACCAATTTTTCTTTTCTTGGGGCTTTCTCCCCACTTAAAATTCTTGATGAGAGATTTCCTCTCTACATCTTCTTCCTCCAGTTTGTTTAAGTCCGATTGAGGGATTTTCGGCTTATCCTGGGGTAAGACATCTTTTTGCACTCTCCGCATAGTGGCCATTGTAAAACAGTTAAGTGAAGCTTGTCCGTGAAAAGGGGCTTCCCATTCCATTTGGTCCACTTTATCAAATCTATTTTTCTTTTTATTATCAGGCCTAATTTTGCCCCGTGGCGTGTCCAGGTCCTGATCCATGTTCCCACTTGTGGGTGTTCCCTCATGTGCTATGCTACACCTTTCTACAAAATTCTCAATGTCCCATCTTGCTTTGGGCCAATAATAATTGTGAGCCACCTTTTGAATGATGGTACCTATCTTCTCATGGTCCCCATCTGGTTTCACATGTAGGCTCCTTATTAAGTCTGCCCTATATCTTTTAGGAAGTACCAGTTGTCCCTGACCTTTGGATCTAGCTCCAGTCTTCCTATACATCAACTTGTTTTTCATGTAAAAATCTCCCTTGCCTGGAGTTGTATGACAAGTTGACAATTTTCTGAAACAAGGCTTGAGTGTTTTATCCCCAGCCTGTGCCTTCCTCATCTCTTCTGGAGTGGTATCTAACATAATATCCTCCTCCTGTCTTGAGGTCGACCTGACCTGAAGGGTTGCCATATACACAGGTTTCCTTCTGCAACGGTCAGTGTCATGATTGTCCATCTGACAATTCTTACACCACCTTTTTCCTTGGTTGAAAGATTTTCTTTCATCATATTTCCTTTCATCGAATTGTGGGAATTTATTTTTATTTTCATACCGTGGCCTATCAAATTGGTGCTTACCTTTGTTTTGATCCTTAGGATCAAATTTATTAAAGTTCTGTGGTGCCCTAAAGTTATCCACTTGTTTCTTTTTATTACCTGTTACCTCTGCTTGAGCTGCTTGATACCTTTCAGCAACATTTAGCAACTCACCCAGCCTCTCTGCACCTTGTTCCATGAGAAACTTTCTCAGGTCTGGAGCCATGGACTCTCTTAATTGCTCTATAAGGACCATTTCCTTAAGATCTTGGGTTTTCCCCAGAGAAGTCCATTTCTCCAAGTATGTCTCTATTCGTGCAGAAAACTGGTGATAGGTTTCACCTGACAGTAGTTTAGCATTCCTAAATTTTTTCCTATAAAATTCTGCATTCTTTTCATACCTTAACAAAAGAGCCTGCTTTAGCATGTCATAATTTTCCTGATCACCTCTGCTCATTTTAGCAAAAACTTCATAAGCTGCCCCACGAAGTCCTTGAGATAACTTTAAGCTCCACCTTTCTCTCTCTAACCCATATGTGGTAGCTAATAGTTCATACCTATTTAGGTAGCTCTCTATATCATCGTCTTTCTCAACAAAATGATCTAAATGAAAATTCATAGCTGAGGTTGAGGCTCCTTGGCTAGCAGTGGCATCAGAGGCAAAGGGACTGGCACCATTTTCAGGAGCATGGCCTTGAAACTCAAACTCCCTTAGTCGTAACTCATGTTCCCTTTGTAATCTCTTCTCCTCCTTTTCTGCTTCCCTCTCTGCAGTCAATCTTCTTTCTTCTGCTTCCCTTTCTGCAGCTAATTTCTTCTCTTCCCTTTCTGCAGCTAATTTCTTCTCTCCCCTTTCTGCAGCTAATTTCTTCTCTTCCCTTTCTGCAGTCAATTTCTTCTCTTCCCTTTCTGCAGCTAATTTCTTCTCTTCCCTTTCTGCAGCTAATTTCTTCTCTTCCCTTTCTGCAGTCAATCTTCTTTCTTCTGCTTCCAATTTCTTAGCCTCAGCCTCAATCTGCAACCTCTTAGTCTCAGCCTCAGCCTCAAATTGTAACTTCTTAATTTCCCTTTCAGCCTCTAACTTTCTTTCGGCTTCAAACCTTCTTTCTTCGCGTTCAATAAATTTGTCACATTCCGTAGTAACATAGGCAACCATAACTTGCCCATCTAATCCTAACTCTTTTGCAGTCTGAACAGCAGCAGATCGAAACTTGGCCAGGTCCGCCATTGTCTATCAGGTAAATTTATACAATGTCTAACCAACAATTCAATCTCTAAATATATATCTAATGGACAACACAGGCACCGTGAGCTCAACCTTATTTAATTCCACCCAAGGATACCTTTTAATTCTTATATTCCCTGAAGTGAATTACCCCCACTATTTTTAATAGGTAAAGATTCAAAATCCCAAGAGCGAGACCCCAATATATGTGGTGAGGTGGGATGTTATAAATATTTATAGGGGACTTAGTGTACTGACTGAGATCAGCTGTGAAGGTATATATATCTAATAAGAGTAGTGTATTATATATAACCTTACTTGCTGCCACATATGTATACCTCAGTCAGAATTATTCTGGAATAGTGTGATGACTACGTTATATGTCTAGGGTATGTGTATGATGAAGTGTACGTCAAAACAACAACAAACAGATAAACAATTTAATTTATTCCACTACACGTGACAACACTGTGACACTCACATACATAAAACACTCTACAAGGATATCTTAAAGGAGTCACTGATAACTTTTCAAATAACAATATGTATTCATTGTTGTCATGAATGAATATGTGTCCTGATTCAAATACAAAGGGAACCAGGAATCACAAACAATTTTAATTACAAGTTATATGTACAGAATTTATCAATATGAATATTGTAGTGACATATATTATTAAAAGTATCCTATGTGTGTCAGTTGTGTAGTAGTAATATGAGGTAATACTGGTTTTGTTTTGTTCAAGCTCTGTTGGTATTTGTCATCATGACTTCAATAGTTTGTCTTTATTGGAACTCCTATTGGAGATGTTCTCAGTTCCTGATATTAAAACAATTTACTTCCCCTCTTAAGTTTATGTTACAATGTTATTTTAAGATGGGGGTACATAATTTTGAGCTCAGCTGGCCACATCAGCTTATCTTGCGTGATGGCGGCAGGAAAAGACTCCTCTGCTCGATTTCTCCCCTGTGCTCTGGAGACACCTCACTGATAGCTAAATGGACCAAGGAGTATGCTGTCCGACTCTGGATTCAGCAAAGCTCTGACCAGGTGCTGCTCAATACCATCAAGACCACGATCCCTGAAAACAAGAAGGATGTACCTTCTACTTCATAACTAATTGATACTCTAGTTCTACACTGAGCACAATACATCACAAACATTGAGTTCAGAGCGTTAGGCCAACTGTCAGCTTCATCTGAAATACTTTATACCAGTATTAACCTCCTTAATGGTTACTACGCCTCTGCAATTCCAGCATTATTTCTTTCTAGTCAATCATCTAGGTGTCAGTGTACTGTTTGGCCATTCCATGCCGTTTTACTTTCCTCCGACACCTTCTGTTCAGGCTGGAGCATTATAGGCTTTACATCATGTTTGCTACTGAACTACACATATATACAGGCATAAATTAACAATTCACATTCAATTTTCATTAAAAGATACTGAATGTTTCAAGCTTACCACAATTCATGGAATAAACACAGATACGTTGACTAGCAATGAATTCTGGCACAAATTCCCATCTGCTTATGTTCCAGGCTTTTATTTTAGCAAAAATATGAGCTGGCTTCAACGCACTGTTGCTTTATCAAGCTTATTTGAACTAGTGGTCTTGAACTAACGCTCCTAAGTGATTATATCAGCGAGTCTGGCCAATGGAGCCACGTTTCGACAAGTGTTTGAAAAAATCTTACCTTCCTACGTCTCCCCTAACAACCAAAGATAGTATTTATAGTCCGACCAATCGTGTTAGTCTTATATTTGTTGCGCTCCAATCAATTTGGAGTTTACATGGTAGGCTATTTCCGTACGCAAGGTTTTTTCAAACACGTTATAAAAAAATTTTATGAGCAGAAATGATTTCATGCTGTCAGGCATCCCCACTATTTTATTTTGGTTATAACTTGTTAATTCCTAGACTATTTGCGTAACGTTTTACATATTCTTTGTCAGCAAGCCCCAAGGAACCCAAATAAACAAATTTAAAAGAGCTAAGTGGCTGCGTTCAAAATATGCAATTTCTTCTACCTCCTGTTTCGAAGATGTGCTGTCTGGGTACTGTAATGTTTTCAAACGTAAACCCATCTATTGTCATCTTTCCTTATAAGCGTTTTTCAGGATTTAAAAACCTAACTCTGGGAAGGGTAGTGAATTTATCACTGTCCGTCTGAAAAAAAAGTTAGTGCATGTGGCCTTACACGCGTGATAGTAGTAATTGTGTATCGCGCGACGCGTGTTGCATGCGTTCCTGATTTTCAGCCCTCCCTCTCTCTTTCTATTTGAGTCCATCTGTTCGTTCGTTTTGGTAACGTAATATAATTAATGTTAGGATTAATTTAGGTCATTACGCAGTCTGCCTCTCAATGTTTTTCTTAGAAATGCAATACCCGTTTTAATGTGTTGTGGAAACGCTTGTATTTATGCAGTGGCTTATATTTAACGTGGAAACGTTACAATTTGCAGACGAAGCATAAAACAAAGGGGATTTCGAGTACATTCTTTGTGACAGCACTGTTATTTTACCATTGCTCTTTTCTTTATTAGAATTTATTTGTTAGGCTTTGCATCTACCTTTTAATTTATATATGTGGATTAGAATATTTCACGACAGACGCCGTGGTTACATTTAGGACCAATAGAGATGCTCGCATGGTTATCGAGCGGGACAATGGTGTGTGTTTTCACCACCATTCTCTTCATTTACAATTGGTACCTGATTCTGCTTCACGCAGATATTAGCTAATTGATGTTGAATTTTGTCTTGGATGACTCAGCAAATGCAGTAATCGCTTCTTTCCTTTACTAGTCCATATTCCTTTTCTTCCGAGTCATATCTTTCTCTATGACTTTGTTAGTTTAGGCTGTTCCTATACATAATATTTTTCTAGCATTTATATTTTATCCTACTGTTACATCATGCACGGAAAAATATAATATGTGATTTCATTCTTTGTCACGATTATCACGAGCGACACATAATCCTTTAAATGATACTCTGGCTCAGTTGCGACCTGACCGAGATCATATGTCACTGAATCGCACTGTTCCGGTGCGCAACATTCCGTCTCATACCACTTGGTATGCACTGAAACATTTTTTTCAGTAAATCGGTAATGTTAAATTTGTTCGCTAGTTCGAACTTCAAAATTCTTTTAAAAAGCTTGCTTTTGTGCGCTTTAATAACTTTCGCGACGCTCACAGAGCAATTAATTTTATACATGGTTCACTTTTTGCGCACCATCTTTTAGACGTGCGACTTGTACAAAACTCTGCACCACGCACTTTATAGTTGCGTTTGTGGGTGTGTTACTTTTCATTCTTCCGGATGTTTTTGTCTTTTCTTCTATTGCAGATACCTCTCTGTTCTTTATATCATTTATGTCTTAACATATTAGCATTTCTTTATTTTCATATATCCTGTCTGTTCAGATTCTACACTTGTTGTATTTATATTTTGTTATTTTTTTACTGGGCTGATTAACTCAGTATTTTCTTATTCAACGACTTTTGTCTCACTGCTTTACTTTTCCACAGGCTATGACTTTAGTTCAGCCTTTGAGATGTGGGCCTTTGTCACCTGCGTTTCCTTTTTGTTGACTATTATCACTGCATGTCTTTCTGTATTATTAAAGAGTACTACCTGTAGTGAAATTGACAGAGATACAACGGTAAAATATCTCCAAAGATAACATTTAAGGATAAAAACATAATGCGTAGGCTGCTGCGAATAGTACATGATCGCCTAGACCGCGGGTCATCATCCTCCATAATAATTGACTTGCTAAACAGGAGGGGAACGGCGGATCAAAAAGGAAAAAAATATGACTGGAACGATTGCGTGAGACTAGAAAGGCTAAGGAGACGCAATTGGGGGGGAAACGGAGAAAAGTCACGTTTCCCAAGTTGACATAAAAAGTAAGCAACTCGACAGAAGGGACCTTAGATATAATACGCCACAGTCATTTATTGGACGCTTTTGCAATACCAAGCCCTTGATTTGAATTCAGCGGCTAAAACGCAGATGTTTGGAATATTACAAAATTTAAAAAGTACTTTTTTCTTAATATTAATGTTAGGAATATAAAAATTAGCTGGCCGGATGGCCTATTCTGAGCAGTGAACTAATATGTTCTTACTTTTACAGACGGATAGATAATATTGAAGATAATGACAAAAGACAGTGTTGTTCACATCATTGACAGACTGTATTGAATCTAAAAGTGTCGCTAATTGCACAAAAAAACACGACCTCGAAACGCAGGTGTTCAAATCTACGTAGTATGGAAGAGAAGGGATATTTGTGGTGGCTGTGTCTAAAAATAACTTTTAACGACAAAATTTTGGAGGGGAGAGAAAGGTTGGTTCAAAAATCGAGTACATTTTGTAGAAACACAAGTAGAGACGGACAGACTAACAGATAACCATCCATACTTGACTGAAGCATGACTGAAATGACTTTATGGTAGGAAATTTGAAATTAAAATAAACCTAGGCAGTGATTGGCCACAGACAATCATATCATTAGCGCTCAGACGCGAAAGTGGGGCCATTCTTCAATAGTTGTTCAGTGATAGACACAGATTTTAAAGTGTGGTGATTTCCATATGAAAGAAAGTGTAATAAATTTAGGGACGCCATACTATAGCCAGCAGCTCAGCTGAGTTTTGCTAGCAATTCTGTGTTATTTATTCATAATCTGGTAAGATTGAAATTATTTCTTTGTATATTTTGAATATTGTTTCATGTTCGAGTGATTTGATACTGCCATATCGAAATCTAGCCTTACAAACAAGTAGGGATTTGCTCTAGACCCCCCGCCCTAGTCAGGGTCTAGGGACCAACAATGTACATAAACTCCAACAAGGATTATGCAAGACAGATCAAGTGTTGGGAATAATGAAACATATTACCTATCCTCTTTTAGGGCAGACAACTAATAAATATTTTTCAGAATCTATAGTCTGGGAGGATCTATCTGATGTAAAACCACCATGGTAAATGTGCTGTTTGGTCAGAGAGATCTGACCTGTCTGTATGATGTGGTTGTTGTGTCAGTGTTGTGTCCAGACGTGGGTAGAGAATAGATTTTGACACATGGCCCATACTTTGATTGCAGAGCTGCGAGTTTCTGTTGTCAACCAAGCAGTGACTATTCAGTTGGTGACTTTACTCGAGTGTATCTGTGCAGTACTTGTGACAGAGACCACCATTATTGCCCGCCAGCACAGAGAGGTGGGACCACCAGATTTCAGCACCAGAGCTACAACTAAAAGATGAGTGAGCCTCTGGTCTGCTGGACATTCACCAACCCCGTTTAGTTACTAATACCCTCATAAAAATTCCCACCATTTTCTGGACACTGTGTAGTCAATATAGACAGGTGTGATGAGGCCACCCCAACAGCACAAACATTAACTATCCTCCCAAGTAGATGACTACTAGAACATTTTAATAAAACTAACTAGTATAGTACATATATATGTACACTATTGCATTTATGATATAATATTCCATGCATTTCTTTCATAATCTCTAAATCCTTTTAAGTTCTGGTCAACCTAAAAAATTGATCCAGAACAAAATAAATGTAATATAATTTTATCAAAAAATTTTACACACGTGAGTTAGTTCAGTGTATTTTAACATTTATTAATATTATTAGTCTTGTTAAATATCTGTGGGTATATCTATAACCTATTACACCACACTACATATCATAACCCTAGACACTTTACGTAGCCACATTCATTAAAAAAAAAATTAAGTGTGAGGTCGTAGTGGTAGCAAGAAAGGCCTTCTGACAATTCTCAACTACATTTTATCTCAGGAGCCTTCACAGCTGGCCTCATACAATTACATTTAGTAATATCAACATCATACAATACCATCAACACCACTACATAAATTGGGGTCTTGTCCAGGGATAATTAGCCCAACAGTAATATTAGGATCTCCTGGTGGGAGAAATAAAAGTAGGGAAATAAATTGTAAAATTCCCTTTAACATTAAAAGTGTCCCTGCAGATAAAAGTTGGTGAATCTTCACAGCCAGTAATAATTAATTAGTTAACTGGTTAGTTAGAATTGGTTAGACTATAGTCATAAGAAGTACTTAGTGTATTTACTGGTTAGAGATTTATCTTGTATATTATTATATTGTCTAAAAAGTATGGCGGAGCTGGCAAAATTTAGATCAGCTGCTGTGCTCACCGCGAAGGAGATGGGAATGGATGGTCAAATTTTAATTCAATACGTAACGGCTGAATGTGATAAATATATTGAACGGGAAGAAAGGAGATTAGAAAAAGAGGCTGAAAGAAAATTGGAGTCTGACAGGTTGGTTGAAGAGAAGAAGTTAGAGGCTGAGACTAAGAGGTTGCAGATTGAGGCTGACAAAGAGGCAAAGGCATTGGAGGCCGAAGAAAAACGACAGCAAAGGGAGGCAGAAGAGAAAAGATTGACTGCCGAAAGGGAGGCAGAAGAGAAAAGATTGACTGCCGAAAGGGAGGCAGAAGATAGAAGGTTGCAGAGGGAGCACGAATTACGACTAAGGGAGCTGGAATTACAAGGCCAGGCTCCTGAAAATGGTGCCAGCCCTTTTGCCTCAGATGCTACGCCCAGTCTGGGAGCCTCAAACTCAGCTATGGGGTTTCATTTAGACCATTTTGTTGAAAAAGACGATGACATAGAGGGGTACCTAGGACGTTTTGAGTTATTAGCTACTACATATGGGTTAGAGAGAGAGAGGTGGAGCTTAAAGCTATCACAGGGATTGAGAGGTACTTCTTATGAAGTATTTGCCAAAATGAACAGGGAAGACCAAGACAATTATGACATGTTAAAGCAGGCTTTGTTATTAAGGTACGAGAAGAATGGTGAATTTTATCGTAAGAAATTTAGAAATGCCAAACTGTTGTCTGGGGAGACATACCACCAATTCTCTGCCAGACTAGAAACCTATTTGGAGAAATGGACGGCTCTGGGGAAGACCCAAGATCTTAAAGAAATGATCATGATTGAGCAATTGAGAGAGTCCATGGCTCCAGACATGAGAAAATTTCTCATGGAACAAGGTGCAGAGAAGTTGGGGGAAATTTTAAATGTTGCTGAGAGGTATCAGGCAGCTCAGGCAGAGGTAAGTGGTGCTAAAAAGAAGCACATAGACAATTTTAAAGCTCCACAGCAATTTAATAAATTTGATAATAGAGAGCAGGGAAATAAAGGTAGGACAAACTTTGAGCGGCCAAGAAATGACTATCGCGACAGAAACTCACAGTTCAATGACCAAAAGTTCAATGAAAGAAAACCGTTGAACCAAGGAAAAAGATGGTGTAAATGGTGCAAGAAGGATAACCATAACACCGAATTTTGTAGAAGGAAACCTTCAAACATTGCTGCAATGAAGTCGGGGACGCAAAGATTAAAGGTTAATCCTAAGGAGCAACAGGAACCTTATCACCCCCCAGTTTGTGAGGATGTTATTTGTAATGGGGTCACCATAAGGTGCCTTTATGATACAGGTTTGGATTATGATTCAGTTGTGAAGTCTAGCCTAGTGGACCCAAGTCAGTATACCACAGAAACAGTGGAAATACAAGGGGCGACTAAGGACATACCACTCATGACACTTCCCATCGCAAGGATAACGTGAAAACTCGCTATGTGGAAGGAGAAATCAGAGCAGCAGTGATAGATGAACCAATCTACCCTCTGATATTGGGGTGTAGATACGTCTTCTTGGGGAACCCCGAGAAACCTGTGATCATGGCGACAGTGCAGACCAGGTCACAGAAGAAGGAGGAAGAAGGTGAACCTATAAATGCTCATCCAGAGGAGATGAGGAAGGCGCAGGCTGAGGATAGGACACTCAAGCCCTGTTTTAAAAAATTGCCCAAATGCCACACACCTCCGAGCAAGGGGGAATATTTCATGAAGAACAAACTCTTATACAGGAAGACAGGAACTAGATCCAGTGGTCACGGACAGTTGGTTCTTCCCAAGATATATAGGGCAAATTTGATAAGGAGCTTACATGTTGGAAAAGATGGTGACCATGAAAAAGTCGGTACCATCTGCCAAAAAATTGCTCGAAAATACTATTGGCCCGACGTAAATGTCGATATTGAGAACTTTGTAGAAGCATGTGGCATATTTCATGAGGGAACACCCACAAAGGGAAAATATGTGCAGGACCTAGAAACGCCACGGGGCAAAATTAGGCCTGGAGGGAAAACAAATTATACTCAGGTAGACAAAGTGCAATGGGAGCCCCCTTTTCACACCCAGTCTTCACTTGAATGGATTAACATGGCCACTATGCGAAGAGTACAAAGAAGAAATTTAACCCAGGATAAGATGACAATCCCTCGGTCAAACTTATATAAACTGGAAGAACAGAAAAGAGAGCGAAGATCTCTCATAAGCAATCTAAAGTGGGGAGACAAACCCAAGAGAAAAATTGGTAGTGGTCGATTTGTGAGTGATGATTCTAGGAAGAAAAGTCCTCATTATAGAGCTTCTAATGGACGGGACCTGACGGGTTCCATGATAACTACGTATGATAAATTAAAGATCCAGATGTAGCTCTATTAAGGACCTGGACAGATGAGAAGGCGGAAGAGACTGTTACCTCATCGTATCAATATGTGAACGAACTGACCACTCGTTTGAAAGCTGGATGGAAACTGGCAAATGATAATTTGAAACAAGCCGGGAAGAAACATGCAGCATATTTTAATAGGAAGGCAAAGGACCGGGAACTGGCAGTCGGAGAGAAGGTGCTGCTTCTACTACCCGGAAGCCAGAATAAATTACAAATTGGTTGGCAAGGTCCATATACAGTTCTAGAGAAGGTGTCTAGAACAAACTATAAAATTGACAAAAAGGGGAAGGAAAAAGTTTATCATGTAAACCTGTTAAAGAAGTATCTGGACAGACCACTCCAGGAAAGCACCCCCTTATTGACCCAGATGCAAAAAGAACCACTCACCTCACATGAATACCCATTACATCCTTGTGAAACAGCAGCACAGGTAAAAGTCAGTAAGCACCTGACTAAAAACCAGAGGGAGAGAGTTCAACAGGTTCTGGAGGAATATACAGATGTATTAACAGATAAACCAGGCCATACAAATTTGCTACAGTATGACATGAAACTGGTAGACTCAAACCCAATCTGTATGAGAGCCTATTCTATTCCGTTCGCGAAGGAGAAGGCATTGAAGGAAGAAATAGAGTATTTGTTGAAGGAGGGGATTATTTCGCACAGTGAATCATCTTTTAGTTCTAGTGTCGTTTTGTTGAGAAAACCGTCTGGGGAACACAGACTGTGCATAGATTACAGGAAACTGAATGCTGTCACAGATGGACAAGTGGATCCATTACCAGACACAAAACAGTTATTTGCCAGACTGAACAAGGCAAAATACTTTTCAAAGGTGGATCTTAGTAAAGGCTATTACCAGATCCCAGTGAAACCTGAAGTGAGACCTTATTTGGCTTTTAGCACCTCGGATGGACATTATGAATTCAATATGCTACCATTCGGACTGAAAAATGCTCCGAGTGTGTTTTCAAGGATGATGCGCAAATTGTTGGATCCCCTGAATAACCCATGTATCACGAATTTCATGGATGATATTCTCGTCGCCACAGAGACATTTGAAGAACACATTGAAGCTCTGGAGATGTTGTTTGATAGACTTCGGGAGGCGAACTTAACTGCTAGGCCAACAAAATGTTGTATTGGATGCAAGGAGTTGGAATTCTTGGGACACACTGTATATCAGGGTAATATGACCCCTGATCCTAAGAATTTGGAAAAACTGCAGAGAGCACCTAGGCCACAAACAAAAAAGGACGTGCGATCATTCGTGTCGTTATGCGGATTTTATCAGAAATACATCAAAAATTTTAACGCTATTTGTGCTCCTCTGACTGATCTGACTCGCAAGGGACTACCAGATAAAATTATTTGGACTGCACAATGTGAACTAGCGTTCCAAGAGTTAAAGGAAAAACTCACTAGCAAGCCTATTCTCAAACTGCCTGACTTGACACAGGACTTTGTCTTAAGAACCGATGCAAGTAATGTAGGACTAGGAGGGGCTTTGTTGCAAAGATCATCTTCACCTGATGGGGAACTTAAACCAGTCGCTTATGCAAGCCGCAAATTGAATAAGGCGGAACAAGGATACTCCACAAGCGAAAAAGAATGTTTAGCATTAATCTGGGCAATAAAGAAGTTTCAAATCTATCTGTATGGTAGGACATTTGTGGTGGAGACGGACCATCAGCCTCTCGTGTTCTTGTCTCAGGCTAAGCATGGAAACGCAAGATTGCTGAGGTGGTCTTTATTGCTTCAACCTTATCAGTTCAGTATCCAATATATCCCAGGCAAATTGAATGTCGGTGCAGATTTCCTCAGTCGGCACCCCTGTGATCAAAATTAGAGTAGTGGCAGACGTGAGGAGTAATTTTACCTATGTGTATCGCTGGTTTTGGAACTTGCCATAGGCATGTTTTCAAGTGGGGAGATGTGTAGTGAAATTGACAGAGATACAACGGTAAAATATCTCCAAAGATAACATTTAAGGATAAAAACATAATGCGTAGGCTGCGAATAGTACATGATCGCCTAGACCGCGGGTCATCCTCCTCCATAATAATTGACTTGCTAAACAGGAGGGGAACGGCGGATCAAAAAGGAAAAAAATATGACTGGAACGATTGCGTGAGACTAGAAAGGCTAAGGAGACGCAATTGGGGGGGAAACGGAGAAAAGTCACGTTTCCCAAGTTGACATAAAAAGTAAGCAACTCGACAGAAGGGACCTTAGATATAATACGCCACAGTCATTTATTGGACGCTTTTGCAATACCAAGCCCTTGATTTGAATTCAGCGGCTAAAACGCAGATGTTTGGAATATTACAAAATTTAAAAAGTACTTTTTTCTTAATATTAATGTTAGGAATATAAAAATTAGCTGGCCGGATGGCCTATTCTGAGCAGTGAACTAATATGTTCTTACTTTTACAGACGGATAGATAATATTGAAGATAATGACAAAAGACAGTGTTGTTCACATCATTGACAGACTGTATTGAATCTAAAAGTGTCGCTAATTGCACAAAAAAACACGACCTCGAAACGCAGGTGTTCAAATCTACGTAGTATGGAAGAGAAGGGATATTTGTGGTGGCTGTGTCTAAAAATAACTTTTAACGACAAAATTTTGGAGGGGAGAGAAAGGTTGGTTCAAAAATCGAGTACATTTTGTAGAAACACAAGTAGAGACGGACAGACTAACAGATAACCATCCATACTTGACTGAAGCATGACTGAAATGACTTTATGGTAGGAAATTTGAAATTAAAATAAACCTAGGCAGTGATTGGCCACAGACAATCATATCATTAGCGCTCAGACGCGAAAGTGGGGCCATTCTTCAATAGTTGTTCAGTGATAGACACAGATTTTAAAGTGTGGTGATTTCCATATGAAAGAAAGTGTAATAAATTTAGGGACGCCATACTATAGCCAGCAGCTCAGCTGAGTTTTGCTAGCAATTCTGTGTTATTTATTCATAATCTGGTAAGACTGAAATTATTTCTTTGTATATTTTGAATATTGTTTCATGTTCGAGTGATTTGATACTGCCATATCGAAATCTAGCCTTACAAACAAGTAGGGATTTGCTCTAGACCCCCCGCCCTAGTCAGGGTCTAGGGACCAACAATGTACATAAACTCCAACAAGGATTATGCAAGACAGATCAAGTGTTGGGAATAATGAAACATATTACCTATCCTCTTTTAGGGCAGACAACTAATAAATATTTTTCAGAATCTATGGTCTGGGAGGATCTATCTGATGTAAAACCACCATGGTAAATGTGCTGTTTGGTCAGAGAGATCTGACCTGTCTGTATGATGTGGTTGTTGTGTCAGTGTGGTGTCCAGACGTGGGTAGAGAATAGATTTTGACACATGGCCCATACTTTGATTGCAGAGCTGCGAGTTTCTGTTGTCAACCAAGCAGTGACTATTCAGTTGGTGACTTTACTCGAGTGTATCTGTGCAGTACTTGTGACAGAGACCACCATTATTGCCCGCCAGCACAGAGAGGTGGGACCACCAGATTTCAGCACCAGAGCTACAACTAAAAGATGAGTGAGCCTCTGGTCTGCTGGACATTCACCAACCCCGTTTAGTTACTAATACCCTCATAATAATTCCCACCATTTTCTGGACACTGTGTAGTCAATATAGACAGGTCTGATGAGACCACCCCAACAGCACAAACAGTAACTATCCTCCCAAGTAGATGACTACTAGAACATTTTAATAAAACTAACTAATATAGTACATATATATGTACACTATTGCATTTATGATATAATATTCCATGCATTTCTTTCATAATTTCTAAATCCTTTTAAGTTCTGGTCAACCTAAAAAATTGATCCAGAACAAAATAAATGTAATATAATTTTATCAAAAATTTTACACACGTGAGTTAGTTCAGTGTATTTTAACATTTATTAATATTATTAGTCTTGTTAAATATCTGTGGGTATATCTATAACCTATTACACCACACTACATATCATCACCCTAGACACTTTACGTAGCCACATTCATTAAAAAAAAAATTAAGCGTGAGGTCGTAGTGGTAGCAAGAAAGGCCTTCTGACAATTCTCAACTACATTTTATCTCAGGAGCCTTCACAGCTGGCCTCATACAATTACATTTAGTAATATCAACATCATACAATACCATCAACACCACTACACTACCTAAAATTTCACGGTGGTGAAATAAGTGTCATACCACTTTAGTCTTAATAAAATCTTTGTTTTCATCCACGCCCATTTTATGTTTACCTAAACAAAGACCTACCATTTGTTCTTCGCAGCTGCTCTTCCAAGGTGGGCATCGGGGCGTCATTGTTACAGTGTTACTCAGGAACACTACTGAAACCATCCAGATCTACTGCAATTGCCTTGCAGCCGTTCAATTACACCATTCGAGCAATTCCTGGATCGGAGAATGTTCTTGCTGACACACTTTCCAGATGCCTTCATGATTTTACAGAACCGCTGCGCATTACAGAGTGTACCACCTCTACATTACCTACTATTCAATCGTAGTTTATTTGTATAATTACAGGATTTTGACATTTCGCATTGATATGGATATTTTACCTAACGTTTCCGGATCTATATACATTACATAATTAAGTCGCTACTGCAACAGTGACATGTACGGGACTTGATTCTCATCTAACAATACAATATAAGAAAACATTATTTCCATTTATATTGACTATCAATGACATTTAAGCGCATTAGTATTAACATTACTACTATTAGCTTTCAAGTGTGGAATAAATTTAGATAATTGGAACTTTAAGTTAAAGCTCTATCACGTGAACTTAACAGTTATAAGGAGATAGCATTTTAACTACAAATTAACATTATTAGCTTAAATTACTGACAGTTTTGCAATTTGACATTATGACTTAGTGACTCTTTTCGGTACTTCGTTTTTTATTAATAACAATTGAACTTTTCATGGAGGAATATAAGTGACATTTAAAAAAATATTCCAGTAACATTTTAGTTAGTACCAAACTAGTAACTTAATTACTTTAGTATAATCTATAAATAATGTGAGATATTTATATATTTATTATGATTGCGCATTATTGGCGCTTGATAGTTTTCACACAGTTAACTTCACATGCTCTTATTATCATACCTAGTTAGGCCGTGTTGTTCATTCTTGCAACACATGCTTTGGGATTGTGTCAAATTTCTTCTATTGTGTTACTTTTAAAATTGACTTTGTTTCATTTTGTTACAATTTGTCAATTGACATACATTCATTTTACATTTCAAAATTATTTTTTATTTTTATTTTTCTGTTTTATTGTTGTCTTCATTTTTTTTTCACCATTTCTTTTCATCCGTCTATCCCTTTATTTCATTCCTTCATTGGTATTTCATACCAGTTTGATACATTATTTTGGTGCATCTTTTCATTTGGAATTTGTTTTCTGTTTTCTTCCATACTTCATCCCACACATTAATACTTTCAATTAACTTAATTTTTTAAATGATGTTACAGTAATTGTTCTATGAACTTGATCAACTATATCTTAATACAAAAAAAAAGCTTCGCTTTTTTTTGTCCCGTGGGAGGAAGGTACTGTTGCGTCCTTTTGGCGCGTGTAATTTAAATGTGGGGGCACATTTGAGTAAGTATATATATAATTCATTATTTGCGCACGGTCGGGGAGATTAGTGGGAAAAAAGGCGCAACGCGGTGCGCGAAGGGATGAAAAGAAAAGGAGAGAGGAATGACGTAAGAGGAGAGACCTGATGGCCATGACCGGGGTCGGTCATGTATTTTTTGTGAACTATTGTTCAAGCTTGCCCAGATATTGGGAAGCCTTCATAAAGTATTCAAAGTCTCCGGAGAGGAGCACAGTTGTATCGGCCAAGGTAGGGCGATATGTGTACATTAATTATATGATATTTTCTCGTCAGTCCTTCTGACGTGTTTCGATCTGGTTGGACCTCAATACGAACCACAGGTCGTATTTCTAGTGGGTTCCAGACGTACCCAGAATATTTTGAAGGTTATTATTGCATTTTTTATGGATTACTTCAGAAGCCCCTTCGTGGCGTGTAGGCTCCAATCAAGCCAAGAAGAAATTATTACCATGAAGGTTGGTCACCGTCCTTGAAGGGTCGGTCCTTATTATAAGATGTTGATCAAGCTCATGATTAATAGAAATTGGAAAGAACGAGAACAATATGAACTGTCATATCCCAGAAGTAATCTACGTTGTTGATGCATGCTTATGAATATTACGTTTGAACTTGTACTAACGTCTGTAATAAATTGTCTGCGTCTTCGTCAAGAAAATGGACTCGACTTACATCCTTTTATCAGTTGTGGTCAGTACTTCAGACTACACCCTTGTTTCATAATGTTGAATTTGTGTCGGCCATATATAAGCCCGACTGAAGTTGATAACAGTTAAATTAACTTTATTGACAGTTGTTAACCACGGCATATTATTACAACCCATACACCATGTATGCAGCATAGTCTATAACGACTTCAACGGTTAATAAAGTAGACTCTACATCTACTAGACTCTACAGTCAGCCTAACCTATTGTTTCTAATTATTTATTATATGACAGCCTAACCTATTGTTTCTAATTATTTGTTCTGTGACAGCTTAACCTATTGTTTCTAATTATTTATTTTGTGACAGCCTATCTAGTTTTAAATTCGTTTCAGGTGAAACAATGCCGATTATATTCCCTGTAGAAATATCGGAAGAATTGTATATATTATGATATACATTACTGGCTGTGATTAGTCAGTTACCACATCACCTTGGTGACAGATGTTGACGACCCGTTACAGCGCAGGCTATTGAACAATACAGTTCTGTAAACCAGCGGCTCTCAAAATGTGGCCCGTGGACCACTGGGAGTCCCCGAGACCCTTTCAGGAGATCCACGAGGGCAAAACTATTTTCATAATAATCTAAGACGTTATTTGCCTTTTTCACTCTCTCGCGAGTGTACAGTAAAATTTTCCAGATTCTAAATGACGTGTGATGACGTCATTGCTCCGACGGCTACTGGAATGTGTGTTTGTGTATTCTGTTGTTCTCTAGAAGTTTCTAAAGCAGTAGGTTTCTGGTATAAATATGCGCGTTTTTTAATACAGTAAATATAGTTAGACATAACCCACATTAACAAAAGCTCTTTGGTGTCCTCGATAATTTTTAAGAGTGAAAAGGTGTCCTCAGACCAAATAGTGTGAGAAACGCTGCTGTAAACAATAATAAAGTTGTGCATACAAGCACAGAGCGTCCGATTGGCTAAGCGGCTACAGCGCTGGCCTCTGGGCGACTTATTGCCGGGTTCCGGGATCGAAACCTGGTAGCGTCATGCTCCAGTCTACCCATCTGTAAATAGGTACCTTACGCTGCTCCTGAGGTAAGGAAGGCAAATGCTGGAAGGAAGGGTACCGGCCACTTCAACTCATCATGACCTAGTACTGTGAAGTCTCTAACAGGTAACTCCTGCCCTACTGCAGTATCGGCTATGAGACTGCCTTTATACAAGCATAACACTGTTGAACAGTAAGCGTATAAATGTAATGGGAAAACTAATACACATATTTCAGACTAATTCGTGCTGCTTGAAACATATCGCATATCCCCATACTGCGGCTAACAGATCAAAGTTATAATACAGTAGAACTCCATTTATCCGAACCCCAATTATCCGAACATCCAATTATCCGAACACTTTTTCGAGAAAAAAAATCAGGTGCCACCAGTCATGTTAGACTATATTTTTGAATCTTTTGATGCTGCAAGCTTCAAATGTGTGCGAACAATTTGTAGAGGATGGAATGGGCTAATGGTCGGTCGCTTACGTACAGGAAGTCAGTTAGATCATAAAGTCAGTTAATATCTGGTTTACCAATCTAGTGTACGTGTGCGTTCTAGACAGTACACTGGTTAAACAGACAGTTCAACTTAAAATAATTGTGTCTGCTACTACAGCAGAATAATTTTGGTGTGCAAGTATTTCTCTGTGCGATATGGCATCTTCCAGAAGGCCTAAAACATATAAAAGGAACCGCAATGTTTTGTCAATTGAAACGAAAACAGAAATTATCAAGAGACTAGGAAAAGGTGAAACTGTGTCTTCACTTGCGAGGATTTTCAATGTTGGGAAAGCTACCGTCTCTGACATCAAAAGTAACAAGGATAAAATTATGAGTTTTGCATCGAAATTGGATAGTGAAAATGGGTCGAAGAAACGTAAACCATGAGAAATGCGAAAGATTTGAAATTGGAAGAGGCTTTGTATACATGGTTTGTGCAAAGAAGAAGCAAAGGGGAAACTATCTCTGGCTCTCTATTGTGTGAAAAGGCACTTTAGTTCAACAATCAACTTGACTGTCCTCCTGACTTTAAGGCTAGCCAGGGATGATGGTTAAGAAACTTTAAATCTCGTCATGGCATACGAGAATTGGAGATTCAAGGGGAATCTTTATCTAGCGATGCAACTGCCGCTGAAAATTTTAAAGAAACATTCTTGGCTTTTTTGGAAGAAAAATGTTATTCACTCGATGATGTGTATAATGCCGATGAGACTGGCTTATACTCGAAATCATTGCCTCAAAAATCACTTGCATCTCAGCGCGAAGCAGCTTCCCCTGTGTTTAAAAAGTGCAAAGAGAGAGAGAGTAACAATTGTGGTAGCCGCGAATGCCAGTGGAAGTCATCGTTTACCGGTGCTAATGATCGGTAAAGCCAAAAAAACCACGTTGTTTAAAGAATGTGACATGTCTCCCATTGTGCTACAAAGCACAGAAGAGTGCTTGGATGAATAGTGAAATATTTCTTGATTGGTATACAAATCAGTTCATCCCAAATGTGAAGAGGTTGAGAGAACAAGAAAAGAAAACTGGAAAAGTAATTCTTCTACTGGACAATGCACCATCTCATCCAGAGACGGATACATTGAATGCAGTTGATGCAAATTTTAAAGTAATTTTTCTGCCTCCCAATGTAACAGCACTGATTCAACCAATGGATCAGGGTGTTATAGCAAAGCTTAAAAAGATGTACAAGAAGGAAGTCCTGAGTCGTTTATTGTTGGCTGAAGACGAAGAAAGTATGGTGGCGTTTTCCAAAAAGCTTAATCTCAAAGACTGCTGATATATGTTTGCTGATGCTAGGACCACCCTGTCACAAGATAATCTCAACAAGGCTTGGAATAGATTGCTTGGGAAAAAAGGAGGAAATGAAACGACTGCAGTGGACACAAATGATGATTGTATAAATGAAGTTGTGGAACTGTTTCAAGCAATGCCCGGATTTTCGGACTGTGACAAAGATGATGCACACATGTGGCTAGAAGATGATAATGATTCTGGTTTTCAGTTTTTGAATGACGAAGAAATTTTGTCTTTTGTGCAAGAAGAAAACCAAATACATGTAGTGACCGATGATGAAGACTCCTCAGAAGAACATGATGTACTTATAGATTATGAAGAAAACCCAAAACGTCGACCAAGTCCTGAAGAGGCCTTTATAGCACTAGAAACAGCGATGGCTTGGTACGAGCGAGAAGATGACAGCTGTGCTACACAGCTTCTGCTGTTGAAGAGAATGCGGGACTTAGCAGCCAAAAGGAGACTATCCAGTTTGGTGCAAAAGAGGATTCCTCATTATTTTAAATAGTGGGTTACATCTGTACAAGTACATGTACACGTAAGTTGCGCCTGGTTTTGAATCATTTGTAATGTTATTTTGAAAACATTTCTCTTTCTTAAAAAAAAATAATTAATACAAGTAGTACATGCACTGCAGTGTAATGAAAGATTTTGGTGATACAGTGATCTAATACAGTGTGGGTATTATTATTACAGTACAAGTAAATATGTTTTATAGTGTAATTTCCTTGTGATGGTTAATTATTTTTAGAAATATGTGTACATGTAACTCGATACATTATGTAATCCAATTATCCGAACATTTGATTATCCGAACGATGCTCGGTCCCATGGGGTTCGGATAAATGGAGTTCTACTGTAATACATTACTGGCTGCTATATTTGCCTTATGTCATAAGGGACATAATGAGAAAAGTGGCAGTTAGAAAGTCAGTAACAACATCTTGCATAAAATCAATATATATAAAATCCCAGCTTTTTCTGTCACTAACGCTAAGGGATGTAACTTTGGGTGAAAGTTAGACATTAATTGTATTGTTTCCCTTATATGTATTCTCCCGAAAATAGAGAAAAGTGCGCAAATGACGGTGTGCACAAAAATATTTATAGAATGTATGATCCCGTATACACACATTGGGATCCTCGCTGCTGCTACGTAGTTCGTGTACTGTGGTGATGCAGAGTAGTTTTTAAAAATACTTTTGAATAAGTAAAATTGCCGTTAGGTATTGGTGCTTTTGAATTTAATTCCCGTCTTATGACAGGTTTTTACACTAGTACACAGATAATGAAGGAAACCTGAGTCCTGTGAGCAATAAATGAATAAGTAAATAAATAAATAAAGGTAATTAACAGGTACTCGTTGGGTATAAAGGATGACACTAGACAACAGAAAAGAAAATATAAATGATTGGGAATCGAACCTAGGACCAACCAAACGGCGCCATCGCCTTGCTGTTAAAATACATCGTGATCAGGAGTGCAAAATTGGCTGAGCGTCCTTTCACGATATACTTTCACAGCAAGGCATTCGAGCCGTTTGGTTGGAACCTAGCTTCGATTCCGGGTAAGCCTATCACTTATATTTTCTTTTCTGTTGTCTCTTGTCATCCTTTATGTCCAACGAGTGCCTGTTTATTACATTTATTTATTTATGTACTTATTCATAAAATACACAGAATGGTTTAGTCCGCCCTCAGAGCTGTGTCCAATCAAACTGCCAAAAAGTAGAATTGTGTGAAGAAAATCATCGACAGGCGGTATTTAAGAAGTTTAAAAAAAAAAATACGGACTGACGCTAAGTCATACACTTCGAACAAGAAAACTCAATCTGGCGTCGAGGCGTCAATGTCCTTCTACAGAAGCAAAACTACAAGTGACCCTGACAGCTTTATAAACTGAAAATAATGATACTAAGAAGCGTTTCAAGAAACATATTCATAAATGTTATCTACTTACAGAACAGACCAAACATAGCGGTTAGTGACAAAAATGGTCACCGCTGTGATCGCGGCACATCACCCAGTCACTGGATATGATTATTCCACTTTTTGTAAGACATTTCTTTTTTGTTTGGTTATAACCTAGAATAAGAAGAAAGACGCCACCAGGCGTAATGGCCACTGACTGCTTTGACGGTCGGCGGCTAAGGATCAAAGAAGATAACCTAGAATGCTGGCAACCTCGTCGTGTCAAACAAAATGTCACAGAAACCACTGCTGCAAGAGCATGTCAATGTTTTGTGCAGGCTTCCTACAAGGGGGTTAGCGGTTCCATGCTTCGGGGGAATTCTTCTTCCTGAAAACGACGTTGGTTGCATTGTGTCCGTTTACAGCGCAGCTGCGATATTTGTGCCTTTCGGCCGACACATCCGACTTCAGCACGGCAGTTTTTGGGACCGGGTTTGCCGTCCCTCTTCAATCCCTACTCTCTAAGCCAGACTGCAGTGATGCAGCCTGTTTCCAGGACCACCACTTGGAGGTGGAGTAGGGTCTAGGTCAGCTCTGGTTCGCTGACCCTGACGCAAGCAGTCTAGCTATGGGTCGCCAACTGCATTCCTCACTGTTGACGGGTCTTAGGTCCCAAACTGTCAAACAACAAGCTAGCTTGTTCGAGGGGGAATTGTTGATTGTTGTTGATCAGTCGACGTCACTGCACCGTGGAAATCCCATATGTGCTCAGTTTACATCAGCATATATCGAAAGGTATGAATGATATGCGGGGAGCGATAAGGAAAAATGATGATGTCCTAAAACACACTGGTCGTTCTTTAGCCATGCCCATTGCTATGTAATGTTAAACCATAATTAAGAATTAGCCCTTTTTTTTTTTACTCCTTTAATAGTCCACTGAAGCAAGAATTACTTAGATCTTTGTCTCATAAAATTTTCACAATAAGCAGCGAAGAGCTCCCTTGCATGCTTTAATATCTTCCATTCACTAATATCTTTGTTAATCCTGTGTTGTTCATGAAATATTAAACATTCAAACAGCTTGCAAGGCTTCCAGTAGTTTTACTGCTGTAAACTTGGTATGATAATTTCCAGCACGATAAAAATCTCATGGTAATTTACGTGAGAGTGGAGCTGTCAGTGATAATTATACACATGGGGATGAGGCACGCTCTCGCCAGCAAAAGGAGTTAGAGGAAACATTTCTGCATTCTTATCACAACAACTGGGGGTCTGAGTGGCGTATACCTCGAATTCTAGAGGTACCAGGTTCGTTTCCCAGTTGAGGGAATATAATTTGTGAAATTTGCGTTTTTTTTTTTTTCAGAACCAGTGGTCCTAATGATGTCATACTCCCCCCTGGTCTCCTGGGTAGTGAGATCGGATATCTAGCCTTCTCTAATAAGGGCGAAAAAAAGGTCTCGTGTGCGAGTTGCGCACGTTAAAAATCCCACGGCAGTTGGAAATCGTGAAGAGTAGGCCTGTCAGGCCGCTGCCCTGGCAAAATTTAAAAATTTGAAACCTACCCACCACAAAAATATTTATAGAATGTGTGATTACTATATATACACATTGGGATTCTCGTGGGTGCTATGGAGTTCGTGCACTGTGCTGGGATCCTCCTTGTGTGATGTAAGAGAGGAGATCGGAGCACTCATGGAGTTGTCCGTGTGCAATGAAGATAGTCCTTAAAACCAAACCAAATCAAATCACAAGAGACTGTAGCTTCCAGTACCTATGGCAACATCATCAATTAAAATGGTTTGGTTCTAATGTTATTATTTCTCTTATGTAAGTCTCCAACTTGGCCGCGTTTAAATGGATTACTGTGAGTACTGAACTGGTGGTTCATTGTGATGTCATGGTACATCGAAGGAAAAGTGAAAATAGTACTTTTACAAGTAAAAGCTGCTTATTAAAGACTGAAATAAATAAGTAAATAAATACAGATAATTAACAGGCACTCGCTGGACATAAAGGATGACACCATACAACAGAATAGAACTATACGTGATAGGCTTACCGTGAATCGAACCGAGGATCATCCCTCATATATTTCTTTTCTGTTGTCATCCTCATATATTTCTTTTCTGTTGTCTGGTGTTCTCATTTACGCCCAACGAGTGCCTGGTAATTACCTTTATTTACTTACTTATTTATTGGTTACTCACAGGACTCAGGTTTCCTCCATTTTTTTTATTAAAGACTCAAGTGACAGAAGGAGGAAAAAAAAAGGATTTATGGTCGTGAAGTGAGGAAAAACTGTGCTCTTCTGCTGTCCTCTTTCTTCTCGACAGATAAGTCGCAATTCGTCATCGTCAACATTTTCCTTAAGCAGGGTGCCACCACTACAGCTAGTCCGCTTGTACAAAGTCTGCATCAAGCATTCACATAGTCTTACAGCAGCAGCTTCTGTAGCAATCTATTTTACATGATGAAATTGCCAGCCACCATACACACCCTCACATTAGCTGCCGTGTACGACGACATGCATGAGGAAGCAGTATTCTTGGTCTATCTTTGCCTCGTCTAAGACTACCTGGTAACTATACAGTCACTATACTGGTAACTATACAGTCACTATACTGGTAACTATACAGGGCTAAGTTGTAATTACTAGATAGCGACAGAAGTATTAGGGCATGAGTGCTTAAAATGTACAAAATGAGACCTCTCCTTTATAAAGCGAACAGTCTGGGTCTATCTTTATCTGGCTGAACAAGTAAATATTTAGTTCATTGCACTGAACATGTTAACACACAAAATATTCACGTGAAGAATAAATGCGCATAGTTTACTTCTACTTTTTAATATTGCTTATTGTATAGTTCATTCAAGCTGCTTTTAGAAAGCCCTGATGAATAAGAATGTACACTTAATCTTGGAATTTAAATGAAGCTTCTACAAGGGGGAAATAGCAAGCAATAATAACCATAACAAACTGGACTGCATCTTGAATGTCTGCAAAAAGAAATCCGTACAATACTAACATCCACTCACTTTAAATCCTTTCAATGCGATGAAGCAACACAAATACCTAGCCGCTGCCACGTGGATTCTTTTTTTTTTAAAATGAATGCAGAACGTCTGGAAAACTGCACCGCCTACTGAATAAGTCTTTGGACAGTCCGAGAAAAATAAACAGTCCAGGCCTATGACGGAGAGAACTTAATGCGCGCGTCTTTTACAAGCGCTCAGGCACACACGTGGCTGTGACATAAGTAGTAGTTCACACATCACATTCTTAGCTGTTTGCATTAATATATCAATAAATGTACTAATAATTGATGCGATCGTAATTACGAATTATTAAACACCTTGCAAACAGTTTTGAGCTTGCTGAAATTCATGCTTATAATTAGCGACAATCCGCTTTGGTTTTAAGGACAATCTTCATTGCACACGGATCAGTGCTCCGATCTTCTCCCTTAGATCACACAAGGAGGATCCCAGCACAGTGCATGAACTTCGTAGCACCGGCGAGGATCCCAATATGTATATACAGGAATCACACATTCTATAAATATTGTTGTGGTGGGCAGGTTTTCTTAATTTTTGTAAATTTTGTCAGGGCAACGGACGTATGGCCTATTCTTTAAGATTTCCAACTGCCGAGAAATGTTTAAGCACACGGGACCTCCTATTTGTTCGCCCTTATCCGAGAAGGCTAGGCATCCGATCTCACTATGGGGGTGGGGGGGGGGGGGAAGAGAGACATCATTAGGACCCACTGGTTCTGAAAATCAAATATATTCCCTGTATGGGAACCGAACCCGGTACATTTAGAATTAGAGGCGAACGCAATGCCTCTTAGCCACTCCGACCCCTACATGTTCCCACTTGACATGAAAGTAAGCGCGCCCTCCACAGATAAAATCACCATCCATTACTACACAATATTTACCAGGTATGGTTCTTGTCAAAGTATAATGCCAACAAGGTGCAACAAGTAAATACTAATGTATTTTAGGACAGCAGTAACAGGACTACTGTCTCCCGAGACGTAATATCATAATTTACGACTCAATAACAGTTTGAAATAAGGCCAGTCTCACACTGGTTTTTAAAAAAAAAATCCAGCTTCAGTAACTGAGACGGCTACAACCAGGAGAAGGTATAATGATGCACAACGAATGCCGCAAGATATAGACAGTCACAAATACATCACCAGGGCGGAACCTGCATAATCTCAAGAAGTATGACAGAATTCACTGAAGAAACACCTACAGTAAAATTTATCAGTAAATCTAATGAAAGGATAACCTACTGTATACCATATCAGTGAATCTAGTGGAAGGTACGCCAAGCGGACGAAGCACCTACTGTAAACTATACTAGTGAATCTAGTGAAAAGCACACCTACAGACAATAAAGGGTCACTTACTGTAAACTATACCACTGATTCTAGTGGAAGGGTCACCTACTGTAAACTATACCACTGATTCTAGTGGAAGGGTCACCTACTGTAAACCATACTAGTGATTCTAGGGGAAGAGACACCTACTGTAAACTATACCAGTGATTCTAGAGGAAGAGACACCTACTGTAAACTATACTAGTGATTCTAGGGGAAATGACACCTACTGTAAATTATACCAGTGATTCTAGGGGAAGAGACACCTACTGTAAACTAGTTATACTAGTGATTCTAGGGGAAAAGACACCCGCTGTAAACTATACGTGATTCTAGGGGAAAAGACACCTGCTGTAAACTATACCAGTGATTATAGTGGAAGAGACTCATACTGTAAACTATACCAGTGATTATAGTGGAAGAGACTCATACTGTAAACTATGCCAGTGATTCTAGTGGAAGGGACATCTGCTGTAAACTATACCAGTGATTCTAGGGGAAGAGACACCTACTGTAAAATATACCAGTGATTCTAGGGAAATAGACACCTACTATAACCGTTCGGGTGATTCTAGTGGAAATACACCTACTGTAAACTTTGCCAGTCAATATAGGGGAAGAAACACCCACTGTAAACTATACTAGTAAATCTAAGGGAAGAAATGCATTTTCAATCTTGCTTGTAGAATTGTACATCTTCTCTCTCTGTTTTGACGAGATGCATGGAATACCCGATGTATTTAAAACGCCATCCTTCAACAAGCAAACTAACACGTCATTTAAGAGATTAACAAGTTTCTTGGAAAACGAGATAATAAGTAGCAGAACTCGTAAAAGTGGCATCAATAATATCAGTTCCTAGACAGTAAAAACTGATGTAAAAGTCTTGATAGGCAGAATTGCCGTGGGTAGATGGAAAGCCAAATGTGGCAGCAAGTTTGTGATAACCCCACTACTCTGTGTTAAGAATTACATCGAACATGGTAAAATATAAGCTTCACGAAACATGATAACGAAAGAAGCCCGACGGTAGGTAGGGTTAAACCGCCTTCCCCAGCGAACATGTGGGCGGAAACAAGAGAAAGCTAATGCGAAACAAAATTAACAAACACTAAAATTAACAAACATTAAAATCAACTAAAAAGATAAGTAAGTACGGACTGTGCACGTGGCCTATTTAGCTGAGCAGAATCGTGCAGAATGTTATCAGATTAAATATGACATAATTAAATGGACAGTAAGCGTAAAAGAATAAAATCCTGACTTGTTAGCTACTTAGCCGATGTGTATACACTTTTAAAAGGCGGAAAGGGTGAGGGTGTTGTAAATTAACTTTACAAATCATCATCATCTCCTTTGTCGCTTCCTTTGCAGCATGGAGCCACCGATGCTGATGACTACCTAGCCTCCGATGCTGATGACTACCTAACCACCGATGCTGATGACTACCTAACCACCGATGCTGATGACTACCTAGCCTCCGATGCTGATGACTACCTAGCCTCCGATGCTGATGACTCTCTTGCCACCGATGCTGATGACTCCCTAACCACCGATGCTGATGACTCCCTAACCACCGATGCTGATGACTACCTAACCACCGATGCTGATGACTCCCTAACCACCGATGCTGATGACTACCTAACCACCGATGCTGATGACTCCCTAACCACCGATGCTGATGACTACCGCACACCCACAGGCACACAATTCTGTGACAAATATGCACAAACGTGAAAACAAACTATGGATAACATATATGGACAGGGGTTGACCAACACAATAACTTAAGGTTTATTAAGTTTATTTATCACTAGAACTTTACAACATTACTCATATACATCAATAGACCATGGTTTACATACAAAAATGAAAAATTAATCAAATAGGTTTTTCCCTCTGGTAAAGGAAAAGAAAAAGAAGATCCCAACAGAGGTTAATTAACCCGAAAGATCAAAAGTTAACAATAAGTGTATGGAATAGTCATTAAAGAAGACAAAGAACAAGTTCCTAATTAATCTATCCCTTAAATACTCAGGTTAATGAGAACAAAAGAAAAGATTTGTATGATAGGGGTAACAACAGAAAATTATGTTACTCTCTTACAGTTCATTCAATCCTTCATACTTGTGGCCACATTCATATTCGCTTACCCAATAGTTGTCGCAGGCATTCCATGGAAATAAACTCTAATAAGTAATAGGACTACTCAGTGTCATATTAAGTTTTGCCAAATCCAGCCCCACACTCGCCGTAGTTGCGGACTGCAAATTGCACGGGAGTCGCTGGAGTTGGTGATTTAATTGTTCCTGGATAAAATACGGTATCTCTGCCTTCAGTTGGTTGGAGTAAGGTTCATTCGTGGTGATCGCCGACATAGGATGAATAATACATATATATTCTGGGTTGTCTAGCATCTGGTTGCTGAGACCCTATGTTAAGTTACACAAATGTTGCTGACAATATATGTTGCCACACAGCTGGCTGATGAGATTGATATAAATGAAATCTGGTAATAGTTCTGGTCCAGTTAATATTATAATTTAATGGTTCTATTCTGGTTTCTCTCATGAAATGAGGAAAAATGGACCGCACAGGCTACAGCAAGAAGCTCATCAATATTAAATATCCCTGGGTGCTTATAGATTATAAGACTCTAAGAACGTAAGTTCATATGACCATAAGACCGTTAGACCGCTAGTTCGCAGGTTTTGACCAGCCTATATTTTAGGAAAGAAATATAAACATTAAACCATAATAACAATAATAGATCTAACACGTGTTAAGGTAAGACCTCTTCACCCTTCCGTTATAAATTAGATTTAAAACACAAATGTCTAGCTTATCCTATCGTTTTTAACGCGTGATATGAACACTAGTCATTTATAAAATTACATAAAAATGGATAGAAGTATACAATATATACCGTCAGTAGACAGTTATTTAATGTATGTACTAGTCAATCTAAAACATCTTTTACTGGGAAATAGCGAGTAATTAAATTTACTTTACAGCTGGAAAAATTTGCTATAAGTTATTTAATTATGCTATTCATTTAACACAGAAAATCTCAGTGAAATATAAATGAAAACTTTAAACATACCAAGTCACTTAAATGCTAGTATATAAATTACCGTAACAGAAAAATGAAAGCACTCCACGAAACCTAATAATTCACTCTTGTACGAGAAATCTTAGGACAACGAGCTAGTGAATTCAGAAAAATCTGAGAGCAACTGATAAAGAATATAGGAGAGACAAGGTATATATTCATAGATTCCGTTCTTTTCGTATTTAAATGTGAAAATCACACCTACGTCCAGGGCCGGGCGAATTTGCCGTTCGATTCCAGAATGAAAGGATATTCTGCCACTTCTGCCGACCGACGATCTCTAGCTTGTCTTTGATTATCTCCGCCTTGCCGAATATCAGCTACGTAAGTTAATTCCCCCTGAACATGTAACAATTCCAGGTACGTCTCAGACTGATCGCCCCTTGATTCTTCAAAGAAAATGTTAACGCCTGGCCTCTTGTTAACGCCTGGCCTGCATGTTTCCCTGATCAAAGAACGATTTCACCATGCTGCTCACTACGCTCTGTTCCACCGTGTTTAATTGCCAAACGGCTCACGTGTTAAGTGAATCAGGCGTTCGTGTAGCAAAATAAATATAAACTTAGATGGGAGGGGGGGGGGGGGGGGGAAGTGGACGATCACTGTTGCGACTATTTACATATGTGACACTAACCACCAATGCTGATAGCTCCCTAACCACCAAAGCTGATAGCTCAGCTCCCTAACCACCAATGCTGATAGCTCAGCTCCCTAACCACCAATGCTGATAGCTCCCTAACCAACAATGCTGATGACTCCCTTGAGGAAGCTAACACCAAAACAGAAACTCTAGCAGCTGTGGTTTCTGCAGCAACCTGTCTTCTATAATGAGGTTACCATCCCAATACACAACGTCATATTAGTCACCGTTAACGACTCAGAGACCACCAGGAACTTGCACTGAGCTACTGTACAAATGACATTTCCTACACACACACACACGCCACGCACATCTGCTTCAATCTCAGTTTAACACCTTTATCACACTCTTCATATTCTACTTCTATCGCCGAAACATATTCTCTCGATACTATATGATACAGATCGTGGCTTTTTCTGTATCTCTCGCCCCCATGCAATTCCAATTTTATTAAAATCTATTCTCCATCACTTCTTCCGGTCCTCGTTCACACAGCCCAGACAATCATTTAATACCTCTCCCCCCAGACAGATGTGAAGATTATGTTCGGCAATCACGGCAACGATCACGGCGACTGGGAGCACTTTCATATATTATTCCACTGCTAATACAAAAAAGTCTACATGGGGAATCCCCAAAACTGACCCCCCCCCCCCCCCTCTTTTTAAAAATTTTAATCTTCTACCCCTATCGGATCTCAATTTTATTAAAATCTATTCTTCGTCACTTCTCGTGCCCTCGCTCAAACAGCCCACTTTGGTTTGGTTTTGGTTTGAAGGACACTTTGCACACGGACAACTCCATAAGTGCTCCGATCTCCTCCCTTAGATCACACAAGGAGGATCTCAGCACCGGCGCGAGGATCCCAAATGTCTGTCTACATAAATCACACATTCTATAAATACTGTTATGGTGGGTAGGTTTCCTCATTTTAACATTTTGTCAGGGCAGCGGCTGTATGAGACATATGCCTCTTTACGATTTCCAACTGCCCAGGGATTTTTAATGTGCGGAACTTGCACACAGAACCTCCTATTTTTTTCGCCCTTATCCGAGAAGGCTAGGCATCCGATATCACTATTCATGAGATCGGGGGAAGTATGACATCATTATGAACCACTGGTTATGAAAAAAACAAAACATTTCCATCAATTATATTCCCTGTCCTGGGAGCGAACCCGGCACCTTTAGAATTAGCCACTCCGACCCCCCACATACAGCCCAGACATTGAATACCTCACCTGACAGATGTGAAGATTATGTCAGCCAATCACTGCAATGACCGCGGCGACTGAAAATCCCACCTCATCTGGGAATCGAACCTTGGACCACCGAGCTAGGAAGCCAGTGCACTAAGCACTGCGCTACCGCAGCTCCTGAATACCAATGCATAACCCCCCCCCCCCCCCCCCCCCACACCAATATAATCTCTTTTCGTTGATTAATTCGCATCCTCAGATCTCATTTATATTCCCCTCCCCCACCCCCTCTCTTTCACTCACACACACGGACCAATACAAACTCATTTGATAGATCAATTGACATCCTCATTCATATCTCTCTTCCCCTTTTAAACACACTCCCAGATACACACGTCCATCAATTAGTGCCACCAGACACAGGTACAGTGCCTCCACCACTGACAAAATAATTCGTTTTTTCCCCCTCCCCTATTCAGTACACATCAGTGTGTTTCAGTTGAGGTAAATAGCGTATGCCAAAAAGTTAATGTTTTGAGAATGTATAATGCTCACAACAGACAAAGAAATTCACTATAGGCCGGGTCTAGCTAGCTCTAATTCTCTCGAATAATCTTAAAAAAAAAACAACATTTGATTACAACAAAACCAGATATGCGTGAAGAACAGTATACCTTTTTTAGAATAGAAAACTAAACGCAGCAGTATCACGAATGTGACGGTATTGCCTCCCCTGCTTTGCAGTAGTGGTCCAACAGTGGCCAAAACTCAAGAGCATCTATTATAGGCTTCAATGGAGTCTATCTTTACACCAGATTACTCTTGGCAGAAATGTCGATAGAAGAGTAGTAAAGCTTCTATCACATGGGAGTCTTCACACAAGATATTCAGATAAGCGAAAACAATGCTGGCTATTGCTGAGCACGTTAATTCTGTAATCTGCCGAGAACTTTTGTGAAAGATTTAAGCACTTATTATTTTCAGCTCGTTTAAGCCCCCACCCCTGATTTACTCAGTGGAATTCTATTATAGCTCTGTTTAGAGTGTAAGTAGTAATTTGACTGAGATACACATGCAGTAACTTTAAAATGATTAAATCGAAGTTAAATTTGTAACATTACACATAACAAAATTTAATAATCACTTTAGGTTTTCACAGTTGGAAATAATTTGAATAGTTATGGATCAAGAAAAGTAATCATCACAGTCTTTAGGGAATGAGAGATATTACAAGTTCAAGTGGCAGCATATATTTGAACTTAGCTGCCAATGGCGGTTCTGCTCCTTCTTATGTGTTGGTTCTTTTCACTCTGCTCGCGCTCGTCTCTGATCAAGGTTGTCGGGGGTAGCTCGTTTCCCAGAAACATCAAGGAAAGTCTACCACGTGCGTCCTTCGTCTTTAAGCTTAGGCCACGGTTCCCTTCTTGTTCCAGAGATAGTACTTTCTGCTGGTAGAACCAATAACTATGATAAAAGAATAGAACAAAACGCTCTTCTGAGTACGGCGTTTTCTACCCCATAGTTATGGGTTCCTATCTTCCCATACCACCATCCCAATTACTCAGAATTTACCCTCGATGAGAATTAAATTTAATCCCTCGGGATAAAACTTTCTTTACATTTAAATAGAATAGCTTTCATAGTTACTTTATATTCAAATTAAAAGGTTAATAATACAGATAGAATCTGTTTACATATACATCGCCACTGATGGAAAAGTGTTCACAATATAATTTGAATATGTTTTCATTTATATTTACACTGATTGAAAAGTTTGAAACTTCCATTAACTTTAAAATGAATACTTTCAAATAGACATTTACACTGGTTTCTTCTTCTTCCTCGTTCGTCCTGAAAAGGACGTTGGTTGCGTTGTGTCTGTTTACAGCAAAGCTGCGATATCTGCGCCTTTCGGCCGGCACATCCGACTTCAGCACGGCATTTTTTGGGACCAGGTTTGCCTTCCCTCTTCGATCCCTACTCTCTCAGCCAGACTGCAGTGATGCAGCCTGTTTCCAGGACCACCACGAGGAGGTCGAGTAGGGTCTTGGTCAGCTCTTGTTCGCTGACCCAGACGCAAGCAGTCAAGTTATGAGTCGCTGACTGCATTCTCTACTGCTGCGTCTTTGGGTCCCTTACACTGGTTTAAAGCTTGAAAACTTACATTAATTTTGATGTGAATATGTTTATAGGGACATTTACACTGCTTTGAAAATGTAAGTATTATATTTAGAATGTACATGTAGTGAATTTCTAAATACAATATCTAATTTAATATATAACAATATAGGGCATAAAGGCAAAGATAAGAAAGTACAAAAGAATTTTCTGCTGAAACGGTTGGTATCGCCTACGCCTTCAGATTATTATTTGCTAACGAATAGCCAAACAAAACGGTACCCCAAATTTTTCAAATTCGTCCTTGACATAAACAACCACTTTTTCTAGTTCTAAGAAATTATGCTTAAAATGCATTGTGGAACGAGGAGGGGCAAGGATAGATGAAATGCTAATTCGTTTCGCATTGATTTCAAACTAAAAGCCAACTCTAGCACAGCAGCACGCTTTGCCTTAGGGGTTTCCCCAAATACAATGAGAAAAGTTAGAATTGTGGACACTACGTCATGTAAACATGTTAAGCTCTTATTATGAATGACCTAAGCTCTCGTAATTATCTCGTAAGTACATGAGAAGAGAAGTGAACAGGAGGTAGTTTAAAAATAAACAACTAACATAGAAAAAAAGATAGAATTTTGAACCAAACCACATAGCCCCTTAAAAATTGTATATTCGTGTACCTGAAGACTTGCTGACCAAGAATATGTTATTAGTTATATAAATAGTCCCTTAACTAATTAAATATTGATAAAACAATACATAGAGATCAGAGATACTGTCAGGTCAAGTCATATCTGCTTAGATTGGATCGCATAATTTTTTGGGGGGAAAAAGTAGGTGACAGATAGGCTAGGATAGTACAGTGAATCTGATTGGGTGGCATTTGAAGGGAGACTAAATATTATTGGCTGACCTTTGAATAAACATAAATAGCCTAAGTAACGTAGGAAAAGTTTGAATGATATTTTTTTAAAAGACTGTTTACCCTTGTAAAATTAATAGCGATTGGCTAACTGAATCGATATTGTCAGAATAAGCGTTAAGGGGACGCCATTTTTAAGAAAATTTTAAACAGTGATAGATGAGAACAGGCTGTGCTTTAAAATATAAGTTATAAGATGCCTGGGCAATACGACAGATCGAAACTGTGTCAGTCATCTTCTCTGTGTGTATTTCATTGAAAATTGTGGTAAGCTTGACATTTATTAATCTGTATTTTATATAAAAATTGAATGTGAAATAATAATATATGTCTAGACATGAGTGGGTTTATAGCGAACATGAGGCAAAGCCTAAAGATTGATCCACCATGTGATAGACTGTCAGAAAGGTGTAAAACTACAAGAATAGGTATGATTGTCATAAAGGAGCATAACACCTATCCTATTATATGGAAGAGATTACAGCTCAAAAGGAATTGCATCGGTTTGTATAAGGATATGATCCTTTTGTTTGTTTGTAATGTACATGTCCTTAACTGTGGACTATTAGTGTATGCTAGATATTACGAAGGATGCATACCTTCACATTTCAGAGGTCCTGGGTACTGACGTTAATGTGGTACCAAACGCTTGAAAACTGATTGAGTCAGGACTCTGCCTGTTTACTGAGAGCCCATGCTAGTGGCCATTGTCTATCAAACAGGGAACAGATGTCAAGCGAGCAGAGGAAAGGTTCAACATACAGTCTACTGCCCAGTTAAGTTCTCGTTCGGCACCTGAACGCTCAACTACAGAACTTTAAAAGAACGATCTAATAACAGTGAATAAAACTGGGACAAATATTTAATAGTTCCACAAGTGACAAAATAGAAACAAACAATTCCAGAAGGACATGATTAAAACAACAACCTAGTATTACCACCAGTATTACCTTAAAGTAGGAGAACACTACATAAATATATTCGATTAATAATTTTATATATATGGACAAAGGATTTATTGTGCTATTTGACTGATGTAATTGATTATTGTGATTTCACTTTTAAATTGTCTGTCCTGATTACAAATAAATTTGAATCAGGATAATAAAACTGTAAAAATCTTATTTACACAAAATTCAACCAGAGTCTTAAATAAGATAGCCTTTTAAAGTGTCGTTTGTATGTTATTGTGGTAGTACTGTGTGCTGTTGTGAATAATAAACTATTTGTTTGTATGTTTGTTAATTATTGTGCTTCACACTCTACATTCATAACCCTAGACACAACACGAAGTCATTTAATATACTAATATAAATACATTTTGAATGAGATAAAGGGGGTGGTAGCGGAAAGGCACCCTGAAAAGTTCACAATACTATTGAGTAAATTCAGGGACCTTCATAGCTAATCTCATTTATTATAATACTATACATAACAACAATTCATAACATCAAAATCCACCACAGTACATCATTTCTTTCATCTTTCCCTCCTTGCTCCATAGGGAACCTGGAACTATTTTATGCTTTTAGTTCTCTTTACGAAACTATCAATAAAGCAATCACCAGCCCAAGCAGTGGTGGTTCATGAATCATCATTCTATACCCTGAGGTTGCCAGCCTCAAATGACTTTGACATCCAATAGCGAGTTTCACATATTAAAATTCACATGGTGTTATATATATATATATATATATATATATATATATATATATAGGGTGGTTTTAAAGTCTCTGTGCAGTGAATTTGAAAAATATTTTAGCAATTACGTCACACGTCACATATGATGCAAATTTACGTCATGATATTCTGTGTTCCACAATCCCGTCCCATGTGCAGCATTACACAACAAGTCGTGGTTATATTCATGGTTTCATTTCTGAAAGGAAATGGTGTTAGCCATTGAAAACAGGGTGTTTTTGGTGACGTAGTCTCGCCCGGGCGTATATTTCACTGCACAGCGACTTTATAAAAACCCTGTATATATATATATATATGTGTGTTAGTTCACATGTTAGTAATGAAACATAGAATGAAAAATGCACTACTTACGCCAATCTTGGCAACAGACTTGTTGCTCAGATGAATAAAAGAGACGAGTCGCTCTCTTACTCGTGCCTGGGGTGTTTTTAATTTGACAAAAGATTCCCTCTCTGACTCCGTGTGTTTCTTCAGTTTCCTAGTCCCGGTGTTCCTTTCGGTAGACACACATGACAGCATGGGTAAACTGTAATGCTTATTACTTTATTAGAAAGTAATGTTGTCATAACAAGTCGGCCCGATTATGTCACACTTGTCTGCCCACATGTGTCACACAGACAGTAATTTCGTTATCCGTCGTATGAGTACGCAAAAACTCCGTGTTTGCCCAGCTTGTTAACAAACGAGTCGCTTATCAGCGGTTTAATCTAAACACGCCGGCGCTCATCTTATCTAGTTGCTTCTCGGAGGCTGGGATAAACATTATCTGCAAGGAGTGTCACAAATGTTTGAACATACAAACTACTTGCTCCTTAGCCGATAATGAGAAGAAATTGGTACTTTTAAAAGTACACAAATAAAAATCAGTACAAAATATGTCTCTGATCCTGTCGGAGTGAAACCGAGATCGCGAAAAGGTCGTCCATTTCGTCACAACGAAATGGTAGTCAGCGCATGTAGTTAAAAAAATGATCGATACCTGTGCTGCATTTACTACAATAAAGTGTTTGTCGGGGTGCACAATGAGTAATTTGACGTTGCGATGCAGTCGGATTTGTGTCTCCGATTTCGCTAGATTATATTTCTATTTCTCAGTTCAAGTAATACGTCCAGTTATCAAGTATAAAAATGGAGCGATACACCAACATCCGCTCTCTTGATGACAGACGTGAGGAAAAGGTATTCACTCACAGTGAGAAGCTTCTACGAATGCCAAGTCATCCAATGCATGCCAAACTCCATAGTGTGACAAAGAACAGGCTGAAAAGAACCAGCTTCCTAAACATCTCCAAACATCTGCATCGATGCCATGAAGACCTCCTCCCAAATCGATCTACTGAGATTGAAATGTTAATTGATTACGAGGAGCCAGACGACTGCCATGGAAATATATCTATCATCACAGAAGTCCCTGAAATAAAAAAAGAAAGGCCACCTGACCCCTCAACAACTAAAAACTTTGGCTCAAGAAATGATTGAAGAAAAGTACAACCCGAAGGAGTGGACACATGCATACACAGATGGATCTGCTGATGGGGCAGTAAAGAACGGTGGAGGAGGCATTTTTATAAGATTCCTAAATGGAAAGATCATCCGAAAGGCCTTCCCAACTGGAAAGATCTCCTCCAATTTTGGGGCAGAGGCTATGGCACTACTGCAAGCCCTGAAGATCCTCACCAGACCTGAACAGCAGCCACAAGCTAAAATAGTAATCTTCACTGACTGCAGATCATTACTTGAATCAATACAAAACACCAGAAATGATAACATGATGAATGAGATCAGATCTGAGCTTAACATCATCCAAAGGTCATCAACCATTGCCCTTCAGTGGTTACCTGCCCATTGTGGAATCGCTGGTAATGAGAAAGCAGATGCTCTATCAAGAAGTGGCAGTAAAATGGAACAATACAGCCACCCATTGCCCTATTGGGAAGCAAAAACCATCATCCACAACAAGTACAAAAATCAGTGGAAGGAGGAAGGGGACATATACAGCAGAGATGACCCAATCCACCACCTAAACAGACACCAACAGACGACAATTTTCCGCCTGAGAACTGGTCACTGCAGATTACTTGGACATCTCTATCGCCTCAAGATATCCCACACGAATGAATGCCCTTGTGGAACTGATATCCAGACTCCAGAACACATTCTCCAGAACTGTCCAACCCATGATAAATTGCGACGTGCGACCTGGCCAAAAGGTGATGAGCTCCAGCAGAAGCTATGGGGCTGCCGCGCCGACCTGGAAAAGACTGTGGA
Organism: Oreohelix idahoensis; assembly: GCA_024509875.1. Taxonomy (NCBI): domain Eukaryota; kingdom Metazoa; phylum Mollusca; class Gastropoda; order Stylommatophora; family Oreohelicidae; genus Oreohelix; species Oreohelix idahoensis. The sequence continues at coordinate 159,380 of JAMPIV010005695.1, read as the reverse complement.
CTTCGTCCTGGCGACAGGCCTGCAGATTTAGCATGACTACAAACCGAACGCAGAAGAAGAAGAAGAAGATCAAGTATAAAGTATCATAATTTAGTTTGACAATAAAAGTGCCACCCAATACCTTTTCATGGTTTTATTTATTTTATTTTTTTTTCAACTGAAACATTCTGTTAAAACTAAAGATAGGGGGCTGAACGTTTTAACAATACACAACAAACAATTACAAACAAACAAAATTATCATAGGCAGTAACTAAAGTGGACGAGTTTTCATTCCACGCATCAGATTTTAAAGATAACCGGACATATACCAAAAAAGTGTATGGTTAACCAGATTGTGATGAAATGGATCTGTGTGACACCCCGCTCAAATTTCCCCGCTTGGAAATTAACTAACGTACTCCTAAAATCTATTAATAACTACCGCATTTGAAATTTGTTTCAAGGCCACCGTAAAATCAACCGCCAACAATTTGACTAAAGAATTTGAATTCTTCTACTACCACCCGTTTAAAGTTACCACCCCCCCCCCCCCCAAAAAAAAAATACACTACTCCTCCCAATATTTATTAACAAACGTCGTAAAAATTAACAACCAATCGGATTGTTACCTCGTTTTATAGTGACGATAAAATTTTTGGTTGGAGTGAGGAAAATGTCTAATATGTGGTTTTACCAAAAATTAAATAATTTATTCCTCAAAAAATAAAGAGAATTAAAAGGAAAGAGATATCTGGAATTGTAGCGCTGATATTGATTAACATAATACCATAAAGATTTCCCATTAATAAAACTATCTTGACGTAGAAACATTAATTTTATTAATATTTTCATTTCGGGAAAAAGCACAATTAATTACGTAAAAATTACACAGATGAAAACGAGGAGAAATAAATGAAGGAAACTTATAGGGGTAGATAGAGGACAGCTGGTCGTTTAATAATCAATTTTGATATTAAAAATCGGTCTATAAATAACTGAGATATATAAGAAATAAATAAAATCAGACGAGCGAACACACTGAAAAACGCTCAATGTTTATGGTCCAAAATTAGTTGTTTTTTTTTGACGCGTCTTTTGATTGGCTGGTTGGAATTGATAACTTTTAACCCTGCTTGGATAAGTCCGCCATTTGAGAAAAAACTTAAGCACAGAAAGGTTGAGAGCAGATGCAAAGCGTTGGTGACAAATGCCTTTGCCGTCTGGATGACACAGCAGTCTGAAATTGAGCCATTTACTGCTAGTCAATCCTGTGATTGTGTGATTATTCTTTACTTGCGGGTTATATTGCCTATTACTTAGTGGTGGCAGGATACCTGGTGCAGGCAGACCTTGTGTACTTTGAAGCCTCAGTAAAGCTGCATGCTGCTTCAGTGGTCAGACGTCAAATCTTGTGCTGACCTTGCATAGTCTACAGTCATCCACCTCAGACAGGCTGTCAGGTCAAGTCCCTTTACATGGGCATATGAGATCTCATCTTAACAATTTCCACAACCATAACATAAATTCCTGTGGGCGTGATGATACCAACAGACCCTTACCTAATTGACTTTTGGTTACAGAAAATAGTAAATCAGACTGTGGGATACACATACAGTGACACTTTAATATACCAGTTATGGACAAAGGGTCCTCTTTATTTATTTATATGTTGTAAATAAAATTTTCTTGATTTGAAAACATTCCTGTCCCAAAAGAATTGAGGTACAGGAAAATAAAAAAATTGTAATATATTAATATAACTTTACCAACAGTCTTACTTACTTCACTTTTATTGAGTTAAAGTTATGTTTGACATTGTTCATACATCACAATAGATACATTACCCTAGACACTTGCCATACAACATCACAGAGATTATTTTACACAGAGTGAGATCTTAGGTAGCGGATAGGGACCCTGACATCATCATCATCAATTAGACTCAGGGAACTTACACAGCTGGACCTCACCACTTTGTTTACCCTTAGTGTAGTAACATCAATAACCTCTCACTTACCACATATTGGGGTCCTGTCCGGGATTATTTTACCACCATAGACCCAGGGTATCCCCATTGTTATAAGATAATTAAAATTAATCATTTGTGGAAATTGGATGAGTTGTCATTGCCTATAGTTCAGTACTTTAGTCATAGTTGTTTATTTATACTGTAAGATTAATACATTTTGTATGAGAGAAAAGATGGCAGACTTGGCCAAATTCAGATCTGCTACTGTGCAGACGGCAAAAGAACTTGGCATGAGTGGGGACCTTCTGATTCAGTATGTTACTACTGAATGTGACAAATTTATTGATAGGGAAGATAGGAGGTTAGTTGAAGAGAAAAGGTTACAATTAGAAGCAGATAAGGAAGAGAAAAGATTAAAACTAGAGGCAGATAAAGAGGCTAGGAAATTAGAGGCTGAAAGGGAGGCAGAAGAAAAGAGATTGCAACGGGAGGCAGAAGAAAATAGATTGCAAAGGGAGGCAGAAGAAAGGAGATTGCAGATACAGGCTGACAAAGAAGAAAGGAGATTGCAGATGGAGGCTGACAAAGAAGAAAAGAGATTACAAAGAGAACATGAATTAAGATTAAAAGAACTGGAACTTCAAGGACATGATCCAGAAAATAGTCAGTCATGGCAACCACAGTTTCTGACATTAAAAATAGTCAGTCATGGCAACCACAGTTTCTGACATTTAAAATAGTCAGTCATGGCAACCACAGTTTCTGACATTAAAAATAGTCAGTCATGGCAACCACAGTTTCTGACATTAAAATTGGTCAGTCATTGCAACCTTGAGGCACATCAAAAAACCTCTGGACATGTCATGAGACAGACTCAGAGAAGAGTAATGGTGAATATTGATTGATAATCAGCATGGGACAGGCGGTAGCACCTGCAGCTGTTTATTAACATAACCTGCAATAAATACTTGGATTGCAGAGGTCTGAGGCAGATTTCTTGAGTAGTGCCTACTTTGAATGACCCACCTGCAGTAATCCAGGATCATACTAAAGCAGAGTAGAATGAATTTGACAGAATTTGATCGAGATTGTAACACAGATAATAAAGCTGCACTAGTGGTTCACGCTTTTTAACGGGGGAGATATGTGATGAAATGGATCTGTGTGACACCCCGCTCAAATTTCCCCGCTTGGAAATTAACTAACGTACTCCTAAAATCTATTAATAACTACCGCATTTGAAATTTGTCTCAAGGCCACCGTAAAATCAACCGCCAACAATTTGACTAAAGAATTTGAATTCTTCTACTACCACCCGTTTAAAGTTACTACCCCCCCCCCAAAAAAAAAAATACACTACCCCTCCCAATATTTATTAACGAACGTCGTAAAAATTAACAACCAATCGGATTGTTACCTCGTTTTATAGTGACGATAAAATTTTTGGTTGGAGTGAGGAAAATGTCTAATATGTGTTTTTACCAAAAATTAAATAATTTATTCCTCAAAAACTAAAGAGAATTAAAAGGAAAGAGATATCTGGAATTGTAGCGCTGATATTGATTAACATAATACCATAAAGATTTCCCATTAATAAAACTATCTTGACGTAGAAACATTTATTTTATTAATATTTTCAGTCGGGAAAAAGCACAATTAATTACTTAAAAATTACACAGATGAAAACGAGGAGAAATAAATAAAGGAAAACTATAGGGATAGATAAGATGATAGGAAACTCTTTACAGAGCGATACAACAGGAAGCAATCTGATCATCAGAAGTAGTCCCCCTGTCCGACAAGTGTTTCGGCCCTATATACTCCTTTACACTCTAAGGGGGGCGGGCCCACTTGGGTCATGACTCCCAAGCGTCTCAGCTTCCTGTTGTCTTGCATCGAAAATGAACCCATTTCACTTATGGTAGCAACTTTAAATTCCACAACTCCGCCAGCCGTGGAGGCAATTGTGAAAGTAACAAAGAGAAGACAAATTATTCCGTTCGTTCCGTCGCACACACTGAGACACCAGCGCGAAGTCAACGAGTCGCCACTGCGCGTTCCCCACTGGACTTTTGATACTGACACCCCTTATAGTATACACCGCTTGTTGCCCCTGAGTCGTAGCCCGTTCACTAGTCCATCACAAACCTCAGCGTATTGTGGACTTAGAAAAATTCCTGGTGTTTTCTGTACCGCAGCGTTTATTGTTACGATCTCCATTCCCCATTGCGGTTGTTCCACAGCCAGCCTGATGCCTTTTCGGCAGTTTCACTAAGCCTCTTCAGGGCCCTTGTTCTCGACTGTCCCCTCAGCCCCAACAGTTTCAATAGATCATACACTGATGCAGCCACAAGCCCTCTTGCGCCCACTTCAACAGCAATGACCCTTGCAGTGAACCCATCGTGTCTCAGATCCGCGGCCAGATCACTATACTTGGCCGCTTTGAACGAATGTTGCTCATCTAATCTGGATTCAAATGGCACGGTCAGTTCAATCAGTATGACCTGAAGCGTTGCTGCAGAATGAAGCACTATATCCGGCCATCTCCGCGATTTTTGGATACTCTCTGGATATGCCCCTCGTCCAGGTAGGTCTACCGCCATCTCCCAATCATTTGCACAATCAAGAAGAGATGGTAAACTGCTACCAGGTTTATTCGGTTTGGGGTGTGCTGACTTTCCTGCCCTCAGAAAGTATGTGTTTGCGGTGTCTGGCCGGACTTTGCTATTCGCCTTCATTCTTGCCAGATCTATTGTCGCAGCAAGCTCATTTAGCACTTTGTTATGGCGCCAAGTGTATCGCCCTTGCCCTAATGACACCTTACACGCTGAGAGCACGTGTTCAAGTGTCTGCCTCCCCTGGCACAGGGGGCACTGCTCATCATCCGACTTTCCCCATTTCACAAGGTTGGTGGCCGATGGCAGCAGGTCATACAGTGATCTGACAACAAAGCTGAGCCTAAGAGGTGCCATATGCCATATATCATTCCATGTCAAGGACCTCTGCAGGGCTCCTTCCCATGTAGTCCATTGGCCTTGTTGGACCTGCTGCACTGCTTTTTGCAACCTCTTATAATTCTCAGCTTCTCGTATCTCCTGAACTACCATGTCAATTGCGCTCCCTGCTTGATGCCTTGGACCACCAGCGGATGTCTCCATGACCAAATCCCCGTCTATTCGTTTGTGTGTATCCGATTACCTCCCTCAGTTTGAGTGACTCTTGGGCAGCATCAACAGCTTCTTCCACTTTCCACTTCCTTCCCGTTTTCAGTGTGGGCTGAATGGACGTAACCACGTCATCAGCTGACTCGCGTAGCATCATTGCAAGCCTTGCCTTTCCAACTTTGTACTCTTCAACAACTGACTTGAAAGGAAGCAGAAGTTTTGACTTTTTGCAGTACAGTGCTACATCTGACAGACCTGGTGGTACTCCTAGCCATTTTCTCATGAACTTGTTGACCTTCTGCTCTATGGCTTCCACTGTACTTGTGCTTATTTCATATATAAGCAGTGGCCACAGCAACTTTGGTATCAACATGAACTGGAGGCACCACAGTTTGAACTTCCCCAGGAGTCTGCTTTGGTCTATGATCTGTAGCCCTCTGTCTGCCATTTCTATTGTCTGTTGCACTGCCTTTGAGTCTTTTAATGAGGCATCGTACACCCTGCCAAGACTTTTAACAGGTTCCTCAATGACAGTAGGGATTCTTTGGTTGGAAACCGTGAATATGACCTCTGCTATCTTCCCTTTCCTGACTGATAGGCTTCTCGACTTCTTGGGTTTGAAGCTCATTCTGCACCAGCTGACTAGTTCATCCAGGCGTGCTAACATCCTCCGGGCCTGATGTTCATCTGATAACTGAGGACAGCTGGCCGTTTAATAATCAATTTTGATATTAAAAATCGGTCTATAAATAACTGAGATATATACTAGCCGCCATCAAAAACGCATCGATCGAAGTCGAGACATATTTTTACTGTTGAAATGTTTATGCAAGTGAGCGATTTTCAAACCCCGAAAATGTGCAAGTGATGAAGTTCATGTATTCCCATTTTACTGTCGATGTGATATTTACTTCAAATCTTGCGTGCTTCACGTGCAAAACAAGATTTTTGATAAATTCTGGCTTTATTAAAAGTCGAATCACATTGAAATTTGGCACACGCATTAGTCAAGTTTCAGCGAGTGTCGCGAGAGACGAGTAAGTCTGCAATTAAATTCCTAAAAACTAATGGTAATATTTTGTCGGTAAATTTCTCACTGAATGAGAAGGCAGTCGGTTGTCTATACTCATTGTTGGCACAGACAATCGTTTGTCAACAGTCATGGGACATCCACCAATTTTACAAGGAATGTTGACATAACAATAGACAACGCTCGGCGTGAGCCCTTTAAACGCAACAACATTCACCTGAAATGTTTTCACAACTAGTAGACAGTGAGTCAACAGATTATCGAGGTAATCGCCCCAACGTCTCGGTTGTGTTTTCACAAAGGCAGGAAGGTACAAGCAGTATTATTTTGGCTAGTAATAGAACATAATGTGCAGTCGGCGACAGAAGGCCAAGTAATTTTACAATGAGTAGTGTGGTCAGTCGTTCAGACAAAGTAATATTGGATTAAAGGAGACACAAAGTCGGGGTGAAAGTAAATAGGAAAGAATAAATAACAACATGAAAGGAGTGAGAATACGAAATCATAACGAGAAGAACAACACTGCAACAGACACCCAAAAGACGACGCAGACAGATTGTCTGGGAGAGGAAAAACAAGAAAGCGATAATAGCAAAATATTACAGGAAATTTTACACAGTATGAGGACGGAATGTCTGACTTAAGGAAAACAAACGAAATTTCACATGACACAAGAAGCAAACCCGAAAAATCGCCAACGGCGATTCGGACCAAATATAACCAGGAGAAAGGTATCACTCGGCATTGCAAACAAACTGCAGTCCGCCAACATACTTGGAGGTTCTACATTTCACGAGAAAGAATCAGGACTTGTGTCAGTGAATTCTTGATATGGAACACCAAGGTTAGTGTAATATAGTTTATACCTTATCATTATTATATCTTAACTTCAGTCAGATAATATATACATATTTTCCATAAATATAACACTGTAAATACCATTCACGTTTATTATAATATTATATTTTATACTCATAAGTACAGGTTGCAATAAACACCATGAGAGAATTATGATATTTATAAAATTACACAGTTTCCAGTAACTATAACGAAGTAAATACAAGACACTTTTATTTTGCCTTTTACATTACCTGTTAACCGGGCAGTAAACACCGCGCAACCATTTCTTATAGTGACAAGAGTTCACATACCAGACACTACAGGCGTAGCATAGTTTACGGGATACTTACAAAGGGTTCGTTATTTTTATCCATCACAGTGGTAGAGACAGGGACCATCTGAGATAATTCAGCCTTTGTCTACTACGTTGTTGGCGTTAATCACAGGACAAGCTTTAGAGTAGGGCCGACCGAGATACTGCGACGACACGCATCTCACACGTAATTAACGGCAACAACCTACCAATACTCCACGGGGGTCAGAAAGGAATTTACCAGGCGGTGAAGGGTCTTTCTATCATCGACTACCCACACAGAAAAGTAAGCAGAAAATACCCAGAAGGATTGCTGCATTACTAATAGCTGTCCACGTGAAGTTAATGATCAGAAGTTGCAGTGGCAAACGGACGATTGTTACAACTAGTGCCTTTGAGAAACCATGATCAAAAGCTGCAAAAGCAGACGGGAGATCTTGTAAACCCAGTGCCTACAAAAATTATTGAGATCCTGAATTACCAGCAGTAATGGACAGATTCTCCCAGTAAAAATTGATGCGCCAACAAATACGAATATACAACATATTTCCATCATCATCACCACATGAGCAGACTATCAGCACAACGAAAGGACATCTGCATATCAGACGAAGTCTCACCCGCCTAACATTGCGTTCAACATCACACATGAACAAGACACCTTGGACGCTCGGGACAATGTCAACACTCGCATTGTGAAGGACAAAAGAACAAGCCGTGGACACCTGACGAAATCAAGTGGACAGTCCAGTGTTATTGTAGGCAGACAAAGACTTGTCCATTGTGTACAAACAACCAGAATTTATTGACAGTCAGCAAGAGACCAAGAAAAACAAGATATCCTTTTTTGTTAGTATTTAGGAGTTACTTACATTCATCTTCATCACATACATAGTATAGATTTAAGATTCATTTGTGTATTTTGCACTAACTATTATCTTTCTTCACAGGTGTAGTTAATGTCAGTCTTAGATGCATTTGCATTATTGTAATTGAATGTTGTTATATTTCAGTAAGATAATAAATGTTGTATTTGAGTTTACTTTCCCAACACACGTTATTACATATATAGAGAAGGAACGAGAGTGTGCGAAAGAGACATACTGTTCTTCCTTTCTTCCTCTTCTGTTCACTCAGTGTAATAGGGGAGGTGGGGGCTCGTTAGCATTATAATATAGAGAGGGGGATAGAGTGGTAGGAGTTATAGTGTCACGAGATACAGAATCACTGGGACTGTCTGCGGGGAATTCATCCCAGAGTCTTACATTCGCCTTCTGCACTCCTGCTCTCTATTTCCAACCGGTTGCCAGGCAAATCTGAGCCATTGACTAAGCCGGCACCACACAGATAACTCTCTCTGGTTAATCTTCGGGTTAACCCTGTGACAGCGAGTAAAAAGCCATTATCTGTTTTCACCGAAAGAAAGTCTGTTAATGTTTTTGTCATGCCTCGACTGTCGTCACAAGAGCGATGGCAAGCTGTTGGTATGCTCAGCAGTGGAATGGCGACCAGAGAAGTTGCCAGACATTTCAATTGTGACCAGTCCACAATAGTGAGGCTGAACCAGCGATTTCGGGCGACAGGTACCACCAATGACCGTCCCAGGCTTCGTTAACATCGTGTAACAACACTAGCTCAAGATCGCCAAATTCTATTGTTACATCTGCGCAATCGCTTCCAAACAGCAACTCAGACAGCAGCTCATTCTGCAATAGCATGAGACGCCGATGCCAAGCCTGTATTGATGCTGTAGGGGAGTCATACACGGGATGGCTGTGACTGAATGACAGTGAGTGCGACTTTTGTTTTTACACCTAGGGTTGACAACTGCTTAGGAGCCGGTTCTGAATTGTCTCATGTTTAATAATACAGCAAATTTGGGTTAGTAAATGGATCAGAAATGTAAAATCAGTGGTTTCGTGTATTTTAAATTTAGCACAACGAGTTGTGGTTCATAAACGAATGCGATGCGTTTTTAATGGCGGCTAGTATATAAGAAATAAATAAAATCAGACGAGCGAACACACTGAAAAACGCTCAATGTTTATGGTCCAAAATTAGTTGTTTTTTTTTGACGCGTCTTTTGATTGGCTGGTTGGAATTGATAACTTTTAACCCTGCTTGGATAAGTCCGCCATTTGAGAAAAACGTAAACACAGAAAGGTTGATTCAAAGATGCAAAGCGTTGGTGACAAATGCCTTTGCCGTCTGGACGACACAGCAGTCTGGAATTGAGCCATTTACTGCTAGTCAATCCTGTGATTGTGTGATTATTCTTTACTTGCGGGTTATATTGCCTATTACTTAGTGGTGGCAGGAAACCTTGTGCAGGCAGACCTTGTGTACATTGAAGCCTCAGTAAAGCTGCATTGGTGGTCAGAAGACGACTCTTGTGTTGACCTTGCACAGTCTACAGTCATCCACCTCAGACAGGCTGTCAGGTCAAGTTCCTTTACATGGGCATATGAGATCTCATCTTAACAATTTCCACAACCATAACATAAATTCCTGTGGGCATGATGATACCAACAGACCCTTACCTAATTGACTTTTGGTTATAGAAAATAGTAAATCAGACTGTGGGATACACATACAGTGACACTTTAATATACCAGTTATGGACAAAGGGTCCTCTTTATTTATTTATATGTTGTAAATAAAATTTTCTTGATTTGAAAACATTCCTGTCCCAAAAGAATTGAGGTACAGGAAAATAAAAAATTGTAATATATTATAACTTTACCAACAGTCTTACTTACTTCACTTTTATTGAGTTAAAGTTATGTTTGACATTGTTCATACATCACAATAGATACATTACCCTAGACACTTGCCATACAACATCACAGAGATTATTTTACACAGAGTGAGATCTTAGAGAGGTAGCGGATAGGGACCCTGACATCATCATCATCAATTAGACTCAGGGAACTTACACAGCTGGACCTCACCACTTTGTTTACCCTTAGTGTAGTAACATCAATAACCTCTCACTTACCACATATTGGGGTCCTGTCCGGGATTATTTTACCACCATAGACCCAGGGTATCCCCATTGTTATAAGATAATTAAAATTAATCATTTGTGGAAATTGGATGAGTTGTCATTGCCTATAGTTCAGTACTTTAGTCATATTTGTTTATTTATACTGTAAGATTAATAAATTTTGTATGAGAGAAAAGATGGCAGACTTGGCCAAATTCAGATCTGCTACTGTGCAGACGGCAAAAGAACTTGGCATGAGTGGGGACCTTCTGATTCAGTATGTTACTACTGAATGTGACAAATTTATTGGTAGGGAAGAGAGGAGGTTAGCTGAAGAGAAAAGGTTACAATTAGAAGCAGATAAGGAAGAGAAAAGATTAAAACTAGAGGCAGATAAAGAGGCTAGGAAATTAGAGGCTGAAAGGGAGGCAGAAGAAAAGAGATTGCAAAGGGAGGCAGAAGAAAAGAGACTGCAAAGGGAGGCAGAAGAAAGGAGATTGCAAATAGAGGCTGACAAAGAAGAAAGGAGATTGCAGATGGAGGCTGACAAAGAAGAAAAGAGATTACAAAGAGAACATGAATTAAGATTAAAAGAACTGGAACTTCAAGGACATGACCCAGAAAATGTGAGCAGCCCATCTACCTCTGATACTACTACAAGTTAGGGGGCCTCCAACTCAGCCATGAATTTCCACTTAGATCCTTTTGTAGAGAAATAGGATGACACTGAGTCATTTCTAAATAGGTATGAGAAACTAGCTACAAATTATGGGTTAGAGAAGGAGAAGTGGAGTTTAAAATTATCCCAAGGTCTTAGGGGAACATCTTATGAAGTGTTCTCAAAGTTGAGCAGAGAGGATCAGGAAGATTTTGATCTTTTAAAACAGGCTCTATTAATTAGGTATGAGAAGAATGGGGAATTTTATAGGAAGAGATTTGGGAATGCTAAGCTACTTTCTGGGGAGACCTACCACCAATTCTCTGCCAGGTTAGAAGCCTATTTGGAGAAATGGACTGCTCTGGGGAAAACCCAAGATTTGAAGGAAATGATTATGATAGAGCAACTGAGAGAGTTCATGGCTCCAGACCTGAGAAAATGTCTCATGGAACAAGGTGCAGAGAGGTTGGGGGAGGTTCTCAATGTTGCTGAGAGATATCAGGCAGCCCAGAAAGAAGTAGCTGGCATTAAGAAGAAACAACCAGAAATTAATAGAGCCCCACCAGACCAAGATGAGTACTATAATAATAGGGATCAAACACATAGGTTTAAACCAAACTATGATAGGCCAAGATTTGACCCTAGAGACAGAAACCCGCAAGTAAATGAAAGGAAACCCTACAGACCAGAAGGAAAATGGTGTAAAACTATGATAGGCCAAGATTTGACCCTAGAGACAGAAACCCGCAAGTAAATGAAAGGAAACCCTACAGACCAGAAGGAAAATGGTGTAAAATATGTAGGATGCATAATCATAATACAATTGAATGTGGTAGGAAAGTTCCTCCATATCATGTTGCATGCATGATAACAGTGGACAAGGGAAGGAAGAAACTGACAGACAGTCAGACAGAACTTCATCATCCCCCCATCTGTGAAGAAGTGGTATGTAATGGTGCAAGAGTCAAGTGCCTTTACGATTCAGGATTGGAATATGACTCAGTTGTGAGTGCAAACCTGGTGCACCCTGACCAGTATACCCCAGACAAAGTGGAGATACAAGGGGCATTAAAGGATACAGCCACCATGACACTTCCCGTAGCCCAGATCAATGTCAAGACTAGGTACGTGGAAGGAGTGATTAGAGCAGCAGTGTGCAACGACCCTAATTACCCACTGGTGTTAGGAAAAAGATTTGTGTTTCTAGGGAGCCCTATAAAACCTGTGATCATGGCCACGCTCCAGGTCAGGTCGACCCCTAGTAAGGAGGAGGAACCACCACTAAAGATTCATCCGAAAGAGATGAGGCAGGCCCAGGCAAAAGACAAATCATTGAAACCTTGCTTTGGCAAATTGCCAAACAGCCATGACATCCCTAGAAAAGGACAATTTTATTTGAAGGAGGGACTGCTATACCGGAAAGCTGGAGCAGGACCCAAAGGATATGGACAGTTAGTACTGCCGTGGAGTTATAGGGAAAAGGCTATAAAACATGCACATGTTGTACCAGACGGTGGGCATCAGAAAATTGGCACCACCCGTCAAAGGACATCTGTGAAATATTTCTGGCCAGGCGTAGCGGCAGACATTGCAAAATTTGTGGAGGCCTGTGACCAGTGTAGCAAGGTACATTCCCCACGTTGGAAGGAAAATAATAATCAGATGCTACCAAAGCATTGTGGAGAACATGGGCCTAAAAACAAAAAGGGAATTAAAAATGATAAGGTAGATAACGTGGATAGGGAAACACTTTTCCACAAACAGTCTTCCAATAACATATTTAAAATGGCAACTTTGTGTATGGCACAAAGAGTAACAATAAACACAGTCCAGACCACTCCGACACACCCCCCGCCGAAATTCGTGGAACTGGCTGAAAATAGAATTGAGGTTAATCGGCCAACATTGACACCGAAACTAAATGTTAACCTTAAAAAAGTGGGGAGCGGGCGTTTGAGCAATTGGGAAAATGTTCAGCTCGCTTCACAATACGGATATTAACTTAGCATTATGAAGGGCACCGGTGACAGTGGTAGTGACCGACCCTATACAGTCCATTGGAAGTATTGTACGGACATTGGATTGAGATCACACATATTATAGTGAATGCTAAAAAGTGGAATTGATTCTTGATGCAGGAACTCATTCCCTCATATTATATATTATATCACCAATTGCCGTTGGGCGGAGAAAACAGCTGGTGAATATGGCCTTTATTTGAATGGCAGATTAAAATAGTCAGTCATGGCAACCCCAGTTTCTGACATTTAAAATAGTCAGTCATGGCAACCACAGTTTCTGACATTAAAAATAGTCAGTCATGGCAACCACAGTTTCTGACATTAAAAATAGTCAGTCATGGCAACCACAGTTTCTGACATTTAAAATAGTCATGGCAACCACAGTTTCTGACATTAAAAATAGTCAGTCATGGCAACCACAGTTTCAGACATTAAAATTTGTCAGTCATTGCAACCTTGAGGCACATCAAAAAACCTCTGGACATGTCATGAGACAGACTCAGAGAAGAGTAATGGTGAATATTGATTGATAATCAGCATGGGACAGGCAGTAGCACCTGCAGCTGTTTATTAACATAACCTGCAATAGATACTTGGATTGCAGAGGTCTGAGGCAGATTTCTTGAGTAGTGCCTACTTTGAATGACCCACCTGCAGTAATCCAGGATCATACTAAAGCATTCATTCATTCATAACCCTCCACTCCCAAAGGAGCATAGGCCTTCAACAAACACATGCCAAGTCCTCCTGTCACGTGCCATCATCTCAAGTTCTTTCCATGTTCTCCTCATCATTTTCACCTCTGTTTCCAACTCTCTTCTCCATGTACTTCTTGGTCTTCCTCTGCCTCTCTTGCCCTGGGGGTTCCAGAACAAGGACTGCCTTGTAATGCTATCAACAGGCTTCCTCAGTGTGTGTCCTATCCATCGCCATCGTCTTCTTCTCATCTCTTGTTCCACTGGCACTTGTCCAGTTCTTGTCATCAGTTCCACATTGGTAACCTTGTCATACCATTTTAATCCCTCTATTCTACGCAAGCACCCATTTATGAAAGTCTGTAGCTTTTTGGTTGTTGTCTTTGTTGTTCTCCATGTCTCTGAGCCATACAATAGAACTGACTTCACATTTGAGTTGAAGATTCTTATTTTCGTGTTGGATCCTATTTCTCTTGATCTCCATATATTTCCCAATGCAATGAAAGCTCCTCTTGCCTTTTGTATTCTTATTTTGATATCGCTGTCTGTCCCTCCAACTTTATCTATATTACTGCCAAGATATGTGTATGATTCTACATCTTGTATTGGTGTTTCTTCAAGTTCAACCCTTTTTTCATTACCTGCATTTATTCGCATTATTTTTGTCTTTTCCCTGTGTATTTTCAGACCCAATTGCTGTGACCTCTCATCGAGTGTTTCCAATTTGTCCTGCATCTGATTACGGTTATGGGACAGGAGAGCCAAATCATCAGCAAAATCCAGATCATCCAACTGCTTAGTCAGAGTCCACTGGATTCCATTTCTGTTGTGTGTTGTCGATGATCTCATAACCCAATCTATTGCCAGCAAGAAAAGAAATGGAGACAAGAGGCATCCCTGTCGCACTCCTGTTCTTATCCCAAATGGTTCTGTAAGCTGTCCTTCATGAAGAACTCTGCACGTCATGTCTTCATAGGTTTTCTTTATTAAATTAATGATCTTCAGGGGAACTCCATAATGCCTCATCAATTTCCAAAGTGATTCTCTGTCCACACTGTCAAATGCTTTTTCGTAGTCCACAAATCCGATGTATAGTGGTGAATTCCATTCCAGACTTTGTTCAACTATTATTCTCAAAGTGGCTATCTGGTCTGTACATGATCTGTTTTATCGAAAACCTGCTTGTTCGTCTCTCAATTTCTTGTCTATGGACTCCTTTAATCTCTCAAGGATAATCCTGTTCAATACCTTTCCTGGCACTGATAGTAACATTATTCCTCTATAATTTGTGCACTCTTGTAGATTTCCCTTCTTAGGCAACTTAACCAGATATCCTTCCTTCCATTCTGCTGGTATCTCTTCTTTTTCCCAGACTTTACCAAGTAATTTATATAACATCTCTGTAGCCGTGTCGATATCTGCTTTGATGGCTTCTGCTGGAATGCCATCAGGTCCAGACGCTTTTCCATCTCTTAGAAGCTTTATGGCTTTCTTTATTTCTTCCTTCGTTGGTCTTTCACCGTTAATTTGTAGCTCTTCTTCTGCTGGCTGGATGTCCGGCGGGTTTTGTGGAGCTGGTCTATTGAGAAGGTCCCCAAAATATTCTGTCCACCTCTTCATTTGCTCTTGTATATTGCTGAGCAGTTTCCCATCCTTATCTTTTATGAGGCAACTTGTTTGCTTGTATTTCCCTGTTAGCTTCTTTGTGCTGCTATACAGTTCTCTCATATTTCCTTTGGCTGCAGCATCTTCTGCCTCTCTTGCCAACTCCTCAATATACTTCCTCTTGTCTCTTTTGATACTTCTTTTTACTTCTTTGTTTGCTTCTGTGTACACTTCTTGAGCCTTGGCTTTGGAACTTCTGGTTTTGCTTGTGTTTAACTCTGCTTTCTTGTTTTTTCTATCTTTTATCTTATTGATGGTTTCTGTTGTTATCCATGCTTTTTGTTGTCTTTCCCTTTTCCCCAGTATTTCTTCACATGTCTCCTTCCATACCGTTTTGACCTGCTGCCAATAGTCTTCTGTATTCTCTACATCTTCCAACTGTTGGAGCACTTGGAATTTGTTGGATACTGTGACCGCAAATTTGTCTCTTGTTTCTTGATTTCTTAGCTGTCCTACATTAAACTGTTGTCTATAATTTTGCATTGTTGCATATCTCTTGAGTTTCATTTTTACTTTGGATATCAGAAGATGGTGATCTGATGCCACATCTGCTCCTCTATATACCTTTACATCCTGCAATGATGATCTAAACTTCTTCTTTATGCATATATGATCGATCTGATTTTCTGTTCTATGGTCTGGTGATATCCATGTTGCCTTGTGTATTCTCTTATGTGGAAACATGCTTCCTCCTATAGCCAGTTGATTTGAAGCACAGAAGTTTGCGAATAGTTCTCCATTTTCATTCATTACTCCTAGCCCATGTTTTCCCATGACTTCTTCAAATCCGGTATTGACTGTACCTATCTTTGCATTCATGTCACCCATCAAAATTGTGATGTCTCTTCTTTTTACTTTATCCATAATTTCCTGTAGTTTAGTATAAAATGCTTCTTTCACAGACTCTTCTTTGTCATTAGTTGGTGCATAACATTGGATGACATTGACATGAATTTTCTTTTTAGCTGTTTTGAAAATAGCTGTTATTATTCTGGGTCCCACAGCTTCCCATTCAATGAGTGCTTTCTGTACTTCTTTAGATAACATAAGAGCTACCCCTTCACTGTGGTGTGAACTTTCGTCTTCGTGTCCTGAGGACAGCACCAATTCACCTGTGATGAGTTTCTTCCTGTCTACCCCCTTCCACTTTGTTTCACACATTCCCAGAACCTCGATTTTGTATTCCCTCATTTCTGCTGCTACTTGTGCCACTTTCCCTTGTTCGTTCAATGTCCGAACATTCCAGGTGCCAAATCTGGAAGTTCTCCTAGAAGAAAGAAGGTTAGTCAGCAACACAGACTCCTTTCGGCTTTCTCTGTGTTGCATCATACGCCTCCCCGCGAGAGGACCTTCCCCTGTCTTGGATGGCTGTGTTTTATTTTCTTTATTTGACTTGTCCATATTTGTTGAAGTTTTTTGTGGTTTAAATTTTTTTTTTTTTACAGGATGGGGTAACCGGCCCCATGCCCAACCCTCCTTAGTCGCCTTCTACGACATGCTTGGCAGGGGACAGTGTTACTATTCTTTGCTCCCCTTTCGGGCCCCGGTAACACACGGGTGATACTAAAGCAGAGTAGAATGAATTTGACAGAATTTGATCGGGATTGTAACACAGATAATAAAGCTGCACTAGTGGTTCACGCTTTTTAACGGGGGAGATATGTGATGAAATGGATCTGTGTGACACCCCGCTCAAATTTCCCCGCTTGGAAATTAACTAACGAACTCCAGGGAGCCGCGCTAGCGTAGTGGTTACAACACCGCTCTGGCGACCGGGTGATACAGGATCAAACCCGGGCGACGGCATTTGAGGATTTTTCGTCGACCGGGATTTGGACTGGATTAACTCGAGACCTGGCGAGAACATTTGAAGGAGTGTCGTCGACCAGGGACTGGCGGCTCCTGAGCCGACCCAGCTGCAATGGGTACCTCCGAAATCGGCGAGTATTTGCCTGAATGGCGAGGGACACCTGTCTCTGTACAAGAAATAAAGGGATACTCACGTAAAATCAATGTCAGGTTAGACATAAAATAATAACCTGAGATTTCGCCTCGAGTATTAGCGGGCGAACACAAAAAAAAAAAAAAAAAAAAAAAAAAAAAAAAAAAAAAAAAAAAAAAAAAAAAAAACTAACGAACTCCTAAAATCTATTAATAACTACCGCATTTGAAATTTGTCTCAAGGCCACCGTAAAATCAACCGCCAACAATTTGACTAAAGAATTTGAATTCTTCTACTACCACCCGTTTAAAGTTACTACCCCCCCCCCCCAAATAAAAATACACTACTCCTCCCAATATTTATTAACGAACGTCGTAAAAATTAACAACCAATCGGATTGTTACCTCGTTTTATAGTGACGATAAAATTTTTGGTTGGAGTGAGGAAAATGTCTAATATGTGTTTTTACCAAAAATTAAATAATTTATTCCTCAAAAACTAAAGAGAATTAAAAGGAAAGAGATATCTGGAATTGTAGCGCTGATATTGATTAACATAATACCATAAAGATTTCCCATTAATAAAACTATCTTGATGTAGAAACATTTATTTTATTAATATTTTCAGTTGGGAAAAAGCACAATTAATTACTTAAAAATTACACAGATGAAAACGAGGAGAAATAAATAAAGGAAACCTATAGGGGTAGATAGAGGACAGCTGGCCGTTTAATAATCAATTTTGATATTAAAAATCGGTCTATAAATAACTGAGATATATAAGAAATAAATAAAATCAGACGAGCGAACACACTGAAAAACGCTCAATGTTTATGGTCCAAAATTAGTTGTTTTTTTTTGACGCGTCTTTTGATTGGTTGGTTGGAATTGATAACTTTTAACCCTGCTTGGATAAGTCCGCCATTTGAGAAAAACGTAAACACAGAAAGGTTGATTCAAAGATGCAAAGCGTTGGTGACAAATGCCTTTGCCGTCTGGACGACACAGCAGTCTGGAATTGAGCCATTTACTGCTAGTCAATCCTGTGATTGTGTGATTATTCTTTACTTGCGGGTTATATTGCCTATTACTTAGTGGTGGCAGGAAACCTGGTGCAGGCAGACCTTGTGTACATTGAAGCCTCAGTAAAGCTGCATGCTGCATCGGTGGTCAGAAGACGACTCTTGTGTTGACCTTGCATAGTCTACAGTCATCCACTTCAGACAGGCTGTCAGGTCAAGTCCCTTTACATGGGCATATGAGATCTCATCTTAACAATTTCCACAACCATAACATAAATTCCTGTGGGCGTGATGATACCAACAGACCCTTACCTAACTGACTTTTGGTTATAGAAAATAGTAAATCAGACTGTGGGATACACATACAGTGACACTTTAATATACCAGTTATGGACAAAGGGTCCTCTTTATTTATTTATATGTTGTAAATAAAATTTTCTTGATTTGAAAACATTCCTGTCCCAAAAGAATTGAGGTACAGGAAAATAAAAAATTGTAATATATTATAACTTTACCAACAGTCTTACTTACTTCATTTTTTTGAGTTAAAGTTATGTTTGACATTGTTCATACATCACAATAGATACATTACCCTAGACACTTGCCATACAACATCACAGAGATTATTTTACACAGAGTGAGATCTCAGAGAGGTAGCGGATAGGGACCCTGACATCATCATCATCAATTAGACTCAGGGAACTTACACAGCTGGACCTCACTTTGTTTAATCTTTTAAAACCCTTAGTGTAGTAACATCAATAACCTCTCACTTACCACACAGACGTTTTATTGTTAGTAATCCAGTATCAGACCACAAGGTCTTTTATATTTTGACATGCGCCCTAATATAACCGACGTGCTTTTGTGTCTAGGTTCAGCATGAAGCGCGCCTCGCCAAAACACCTATTTAAGAAATGTAATTAGTCAAATTATGCTCTATTTATCTATTCCAACTTCTCAGTCTTCTAAACGTGCTGCAGATGCTGAAAGTTGAAGGTGTTGGCTTTAATTCTTCTCACGTCACTGTTTTGACGGATATACACGCTCGTGATAAACTATTGGGGCAATGAACGCAAACTCATATGCTTTATCAAATATTCTAATACATCAGACATCTTTTATTTTAAGGATGGGGTAGGGTGGAGGTATTAAGACTAACCAACATTTAACATTGTCGCTTCCCAACTCTTGACAGTTTTAATCTTGCGCGGGGGAGAGGGCCATGCTGAATAACGCCGGGCATACAGAAGAGACAAGTCTACACGACCTTCCTCTCCGGTAATTTCCATTTTCTCCTCGTCAGGATGCTTTATATACCGACCGTCTAACACAGAGGGCATCACTGGGACACATGGAAACACGACTAGAAAATCGAAACCATTGTTCCACTTATGCAGTCAGGTTTTAGTCAATTTTTCTTGCTTTCATCCTTTTTATTTCTCATTGTCCTCTTCAACTGGATCTCTCTCTCTCTCTCTCTCTCTCTCTCTCTCTCTCTCTCTCTCTCTCTCTCTCTCTCTCTCTCTCTCTCTCTCTCTCTCTCTCTCTGACACCTTCATTCTTTCTTTCCCCTCTCTACTGCTTTCATTTCTTTTTTTCTCTGCAGCGTTATCTATTTCTTCGTCCCTCCTTGTGATCTTTAAACAGCATTAAACAAACCAGTTAACAAACACCACGACATAACCAGGTACAGCATAACACACCGTCCAACCAGTTTTTTTGTTTATCCCATATGTCACGTAGACATTCATGATCTATAAATTGCCTATATCCTCTTCTTCTTCTTTCACCCGTATCCTCTATTTTATTATCATTTTTATCCTTTTTCCTGTTTTTCGCATTCGTACGTTTGCGACTATACACATTACTATTTTCCCATTCTAACTTTCGCCGGGTTTAGTTTCTCATTTAGAAACGCACTAGTGAAGTTATTACGTAGATGCCAGGCTCGGGAGGTTATTGCGTTGTAGACGTAAACTGTGAATATTCGTTTTCGCCAGACTTATAGGCGAGATATCGTCTGCATTTTTCACCTGTCACAGCGTTTCTCGCACTTGCCATGAGCGCTCACGGTCCGATAGCTGGACGGAGGTGTGAATCGCGCCAGACGCATTCGCTCAGACCAGACAGTGTCTGGGATATCCCACCTGATACGTAGTTTCTCGGTTACCTTTCTCAGCGAAAAGTGTGATCTGCCACTCACTCCTCGCTCAGTAATGAGGATAGGAGGTGTCATAGACGCACTGATGGCAGTTACGGCATGCATCTATGTACAGGAGGTGTTAAGAGAAGGGGAGGCTATTGCGTAGTTTATGGAAATAGTGGAATCTTTGTCTGGTGTTTCATATATACTGGAGGGAGTTAGATTTTATTTTCATTCAGTCCTCTAAATTCGCAGTAGACAGGACGTTTCGTGCTAAGAGAATAAGCTGTATAGCGAAGTCTTAGTTTGTTCTTGGCAACAATTTTGCCGAACTTCTAGACTACCAATAAATATAAGCATATAATTCTAAGTTTGTGCGATCGCCTGTAATTCTGGTTGGAGGTAATATATTATATCTAGTATTTTGTGAAGTGATAAAGTGTTAAATCGCTTATTTTAATTCTCTAGTTAGATTTGGTGCAGAGCGCTTAATTTATAAAGTCTGTATTATTTTCTAGTGCACGTGTTTCAGTGGAAAACAGAATAAATTATAATTTCTAGCATAAACAACAATGTAGCTATAATGAATTTAATTTAACTGCTGAATAATCAGACGAGAATAATTTTTCTAAACTAACTTATAAATACAAGATGCCTCATGAGTGTTGACGGAATCCGTAGGTATTCCTAATTCATGATGATTGATTGTTATATATAACTTATTTCAGGGAAGTTTTAAATGATAAGTCAAGCTATACGCTTGCAGTTTAAAAATGTAAGTTATATTGAGTACATAATATGTAAAATATTTCATATGTGTTTTTCTTTATTCAGTGAATACTGTGGTACCCAAACTTTGCCAGCGTTCTAGTACGTGAACATTATCTGTGAAGAACTTAAGCACTTTCATTACATGAACTGTAACAGTTAAGTGAAGTAAAAGGCCTATCGCGCCATAATTAATTCTTCCAGAATAACACTTAAGTACAGATCAGCCCGCTGTGGCAAGCAAAATATCAGTAACATTCCGACAGAGTTTTGACTAGTAGTGTGGTGACCAAATATAGTCATATACTGAGATAAGGCACCCGACCTGACATTCCTCATTTTTTAGAAACCTACGCTAGTGACACTGTGCTCTGCTAACTTTCGTGCCTGGACAACTTTTATGTGGCTTAAACAGACATCCGAAAAATAAGAACACCCAAGGAATCGTTCCCTGAGACAGAGAATTCAGTACGTCTTTTTGGAACTGGGGATTTTTTGGTCAAGGCTGCATTTACGGGTCTGTGTGAAGGTCCTAGAAAAAATTATGTTCCCAGAGGCAGCGATCAAAGCTGTAAGTATAAATGTGCGCTCGTGGCCACGGCTGAATGAATAGAGTGAACGCAGGTCTGAGTGTTATTTTTTACCGTTGTATTTTGGCACCTATTCGCTGTCATAACTTTCTTCATGCAAATTTATTTTGCTAACAATATTTTCCCTTAAACTAGATTATAGTATCAGGTCTGTTCATACCTTAAACGGGGAAAACTCTTAGACTCAATCATATGTATCTGGGACTCTTTGTGCTATCATCTTTCTCCTAACGGGACTGTGGGCTATCCATCGAGGGAAGATCATAACTGTGGGTCTACCAGTTCTTGTAGCATTCCTTGATTTGTTTATGACTTTGTGTATATGCCTTTTTGATGTAATTTTACATGTTGTGACGTAAGTTTACAATGATAAATAAACTTAACAATAAATTAATCAGCATGTTAGTCAGCTCGTTCTAAATATCTATATAATCATTTGTTATAGTTTCCCACGTCTGTGTGTCTACCTGTCGTCACTTGAATGTGCGTGCACGTGAGTGGATATATATATATATATATATATATATATATATATATATATATATATATATATATATATATATATATATATATATATATATATATATATATATATTTAATGTATATGTGTTAGACTGTCTGTCTACTCTAGATCTGTCGTAGAAGATAGGTGAGAGAGAGAGAGAGAAGATTTCTCGCTCTCAGAGACAGCCTCTATCACAATTCTACCACCTCACTCGTGGAAATCTATTTTGTATTTTCTATCTCACACTGTGACTATCACTCATTCCAACCTATTCAGAAGGGACCAACCCAAGTCTTAATTCTCCTATCAAAAATCTACGACACCATAACAGATTTATCACATGCTACACAGAACCAGTCACAGTAGAATTAGTTATTGTTGTGATCAGGTGCGGCAGCTTAAAATCGCACTAAGTATTGTCCAAAACTGTGACATCGTAGTTCTTGAAATAACTATTCACTATCTTTAAAAGAATTTACGGACACGCCGAGTCCTTTCCAAGGTGGAAACGCTTTATATTATTTTTTGTTTAAATCTGCACTCTGGGAAAATCAAATAAGATGAATAAAAAGTGTCGGCAAATGAACAGACAAAACATCTTTATGAAAATGAAGATGACGAAAAATAATGAAGCCAACTAGCACGGGTACCAGCTGATAGTCTTTTCCTTTTTTTTTCACTATACTAGGTCCAGCTTCTCAAGTGGGGTGGTCGCTTCTCTTCCTCGCTTCTTTGCCTTCCCTAACTCAACAGCAGTCGGATACCTATTTACACCCCGGTACATTTGATGTATGATGATAATTAGTGAAGGAAATCAAAATTAAGCAGCTAAAATATTTTGCCACACAAAAAGGCATTAACACCTTACAGAAGACCATAATAGAAGGAAGAGTTGAAGGTACGCATGTAAGGGGAAGACAGCGTTATAAGTGGGAAGATAACAACAAGAGATGAACAGGAAAAAGTCTATCAGAGTGCACAATCAAGACAAGAGATTGACAGGAAAAAGTCTATCAGAGTGCACAATCAAGACAAGAGATGGACAGGAAAAAGTCTATCAGAGTGCACAATCAAGACAAGAGATGGACAGGAAAAAGTCTATCAGAGTGCACAATCAAGACAAGAGATGGACAGGAAAAAGTCTATCAGAGTGCACAATCAAGACAAGAGATGGACAGGAAAAAGTCTATCAGAGTGCACAATCAAGACAAGAGATGGACAGGAAAAAGTCTATCAGAGTGCACAATCAAGACAAGAGATGGACAGGAAAAAGTCTATCAGAGTGCACAATCAAGACAAGAGATGGACAGGAAAAAGTCTATCAGAGTGCACAATCAAGATAAGAGATGGACAGGAAAAAATCTATCAGAGTGCACAATCAAGACAAGAGACAGAAAAAGTTGGAGATCCATTGCAGCCGGCCGACCGCTGTTGCGGAGATGGCAATGGAAGATGATGAAACTGCAGCGTGACGCTCAGGCTGTGAACAACCAAGGACTAAGTGAGCTAACTTGAAAAACGTGACTTTTCAAATCGCATGCACTTAGCCGTAGGCTTAACGAAACAATTCAGCGATGACGGACGTACCACGCGATGTAAGTGTGAAGGAAAACGGACAAGATGGAACAGAAGACACACCGTTGAAGATCCGTTATAGAAATACTTCGATGTGGAGACGATACTTGATGGGATATAATAATATGTACCATCACAAGGAGACACACTGCTAAATAGCTGTTATAGAAATGCTTTGACGTGAAAATGGCACTTGATGCGATATGATAATATGTAGCCAAACGATTCGAACAGTGAATTCAATATAGAATGTAAATACAAATTAGCAGTACAGAAAGGGGTATGAGATGTTCATTTCTTGTTAGACTACGATGTAAATGGTGGTAGCGTGACGGGAAGAAAAGTGTGTATAGGTAGCCTACGATTTACACCGGGGTTGCATTCTTGGAATAAAAACTAGCGTAACAGGAATCGGCGTAAATTGGACCGGCGCAAATCGAGGGCTACCTGTATATGTGTTTCTGTTTATTACAAGGGCTTCTGAAACAAAATAGCAAAACATGATCTTCCCAGAATGAAAGTTGCTATAAAATATCGCATTCTGAAGTTTTAAACATAAACACGCGCTTCTTTAGTCAGCAATTTCTTCTTCTCTTTGATCCTTAGCCGCCGACCGTCAAAGCAGTCAGTGGCCATCACGCCTAGTGGCGTCTTGTAGGGCAACAACAAATTGATTCCACTTTGCTCGGTCGGTGGCCATCCTTCGTACAGTGCCCCATCTCTGGTTCATTCTTTGCATCTCAGCCTCCACAGTCCTCCGCCAGGTTGTTTTTGGTCGGCCTCTCTTTCGTTTTCCTTCAGGGGTCCAAAGCATAGCTGTTCTTGTGATGGCATAGGGGTCTCTTCTGAGGACATGGCCAACCCAGCTCCAGCGTCTGCCAGCTATGATGGTGTGCATGTCCTCTTGCTTGCTTCGAGTAAGCAGATCTTGGTTGGTGATGGTATTCGGCCAAAAGATTCGGTGAATTTGTCTTAGGCATGTTGTGTGAAAAGAGGACAATTTCGACATTTCCTTCTCTGTAACTCTCCAGCATTCCGCACCATAGAGAAGCACAGAAAGCACACAACTCTGATATAATCTTAATTTTGTGATTGTGCTGTACTGAGAGGACTTCCAGATGTTGTTTAGGCTAAAAAAGGCTGTTCTTGCCTTATTCATTCTGATGTTGATGTCTTTGCCTGCCCCGCCGTCTGGTGTTACTATGCATCCTAGGTATGTGAAGGTGTCAGTACCAGTTGCTGATTCCTTACTGATATGGGCTCAGGGTTGCTCACATTGAGCGTCATGACCTCTGACTTCTTTAAATTGATGTTCAAGCCCACCTGCTGGCTAAACTTATTAAGTCTATCCGTTTTTTCCTGGATGTGTTGATGTGAATGTGCTAGTAGTGCAATGTCATCTGCATATTCCAGATCTTCCAATGTAGAAAATGTAGACCATCTTATTCCTCTTGAACTGCCCTCTGTTGTCTGGCGCATCACCCAGTCTATGACTGTTAAAAATAGAGTGGTTGATAAGGGGCATCCTTGTCGTACTCCTGTCTTCACCTCAAAGGTTAGGTTGCTCTGCCCAACACTACACGTAAAGTTGGCATAGAGGCTTTTTATGATTGACACTATGCAGCTTGGAATTCCATAAGCCCTCAGTATTTTCCATAAACTGTCCTTATGTATGCTGTCAAAAGCCTTTTCAAAATCAACGAAATTAATGTACAGCTGTCTTTGCCATTCTGAGCACTGCTCTATAATGTTCCTGAGAGTGAATATATGATCTACACATCTGCCATCACCGGTGTCAATACCTTGTCGAGGTATGGCGGCTTGCGTACCCTGATTACTCCCAGAGCCATGCCAGCGGGAGTTTTACTCCTGGAAGGTTCTACCAAGCTGGACAGGTTTGCGCGGGCAGGGGTCAGACGAAAGCAGACACCCTGGTCCTCCAGGTTGGGGGTTTTAGCATAGGGCTGACACCCCTGTCTATGTAAACAAAATTGAAGTTACGGAAACAACAACGAATAAATCAGCAATTTAATCTCGCCAAAATGCTTTAATTCTTACTGGCAACACAAATCGAGAAATAAAAAACAGAAGTGCTATCACTTGTAGACTGATAGATATTAATCACAAGCATTAAGAATGGTTTTATTTCATAACGTAAATGTGCTTCGGAAGCCCACGTGAATGCCCGTACTATTGTTATTCTTGTTTAACTAGGGCTGCTGAGCTTCTCACTCTTTAGCAGCCAATACCAACTTGAAGACTCCTTGGTATTATCTACACTGTAGATCAAGGCTTTTCCTATGGCCTTTCTGTCATTCCGAAATGTGGTGAACTCCAGCTTCTCCAGCTTGGCTGGCATTTAAAGGATCATCACACATCTGGTCCCAAGCTAGGAGGAAGAAGCGCGTGGCATACTATTTATTCCCCACCATTCAAAGGGGCTGTGGTGGATTTTGATGTTATAAAGTGTTGTTAGGTATTATTATTGTAATAAATGAGATTAGCTATGAAGGTCCCTGAATTTACCCAATAGTATTGTGAACTTTTCAGGGTACCTTTCCGCTACCACCCCTTTTATATTATTCAAAATGTATTTATTCTATTATATTAAATGACTTCGTGTAGTGTCTAGGGTTATGAAGGTAGAGTGTAATATGTAATGACCAACAAACATACAAACAAATAGTTTATTATTCACAACAACACACAGTACTACAACACTAACATACAAACGACACTTTAAAAGGCTATCTTATTTAAGACTGTGTTTGAAATTTGTGTAAATATAATTTTTACAATTTATTATCCTGATTCTAATTTATTTTGAACCAGGACTGACAATCAATAGTGAAATCAAAAGAATCATTTACATCAGTCAAATAGCACAGTAGATCTTCTGTCCATACATAAAAATATTATTCTAATATACGTCTGTAGTAGTATTCTCCTACTTTAAGGTAATACTGGTAGTACCCCTAGGTTGTTGTTTAAAATCACACCCTTTTAGTTATGTTTGTTTTCGTTTGTCTCTTGTGGGACTATTAAATATTTGTCCCAGTTTTATTCACTGTCACTTTATATTCCTTTTTAAAGTTCTGTTAATTGAGCTTTCAGGTGCCGAAGAAGAACTTATCTTGGCAGTAAAATACAGGTAGAACGTTTCCTCTGCTCGCTTGACAATCTGTTCCCTATTTGATAGGCAATGGCCACTAGCATGGGCTCGCAGTATACAGACAGAGTCCTGAATCAATCAGTTTTCAAGCGTTTGGTACCACATTAACGTCAGTACCCAGGACCTCTGAAATGTGAAGGTTATGCATCCTTCTTAATACCTAGTATACACTAATAGTCCACATTCTAGGACAGGTACATTACAAACAAACAAAAGGGTCATAGCCTTATACCAACCTATGCCACCATTATCTTTTGATGTGACAATGTACACCAGTATTCCTCTCCCCTAATAGTTACAACGCCACTGCAATTCCAGCTGTAATCTCTTCCATATAATAGGATAGGTGTTATGCTCTTTTATGACAATCATACATATTCTTGTAGTTTTACACCTCTCTGACAGTCTATCACATGGTGGATCAATCTCTAGGCTTTGCCTCATGGTCGCTATAGACCCACTCACGTACAGACATATATTATTATTTCACATTCAATTTTTATATAAAATACATGTTAATAAATGTCAATATTACCACAATTTTCAATGAAATACACAGTGATAATGACTGACACAGTTTCGATCTGTTTTATTGTCCAGGCTGCCTAGAAATTGTATTTGAAAGCACAGCCTGATCTCATCAATCGCTGGTAGAATTTTTTCAAGAAATGGCGTCCCCCCTAACGCTTGATCTGACAATATCGACTCAGTTGGCCAATCACTCTTAATATTACAGTGGTAAACCGTCTTTCAAAAAATATCATTCAAACCTTTCTACGTTACTAGGCTATTTATGTTTATTCAAAGGTCAGCCACTAATATGTCGTCTTACTTCAAATTCTACCCAATCGGATTCACAGTACTATCTTAGCCTATCTGTCACCTACTTTTTTCCCCAAAAATATGCGATCCAACCTAAGCAGATATGACCTGACCTGACAGTATCTCTGATCTCTATGTATTGTTTTATCATTATTTGATTAGTTAAGGGACTATTTAGATAACTAACAACATATTCTTGGTCAGCAAGTCTTCAGGTACACGAATATACGATTTGTAAGGGGCTATGTGGTTTGGTTCAAAATTCTATCTTTTTTTCTATGTTAGTTGTTTATTTTTAAACTACCTCTCGTTCACTCTTTTTCCATGTACTTTCGAGCTAAATACGACAGCTTAGGTCATTCACAATAAGAGCTAAACATGTGTCCATGACCGTAGTGTATACATTTCTAACTTTTTCATCGTATTGGGGAAACCCCTAAGGCAAGGCTTGCCACTGTGCTGTGGTTGGCTTTTAGTTTGAAATCAATGCGAAACGAATTAGCATTTTCATCTATCCTTGCCCCTCCTCGTTCCACAATGCATTTTAGGCAAATATTTCTTAGAACTAGGAAAAGTGGTTCGTTTATGTCAAGGACGAAATTTGGGTAATTTGCTAAAAATTTGAAGGGTACCGTTTTGTTCTTTGCATATATATTCGTTAGCAAATACCATAACCTGAAGGCGTACCAAATTTTAAAAACAAAAACAAAAATGATGCAACTTGACACTGGTATAATATTTGACACCCGAGGTCTCGTAACTTTTCATGTCTGAATTCACTATTAAATATCCAGACTGAATTCACTATTAAATATCCATACTGAATTCAATTTCATTGTCTAAATGATGGCAGTTTAGTATGTAAAGGTCAAGGTAGCACAAAGCTGATACTGTCGCTGGGGAGGTGAAGTGTTAAGACTTGACTATAATAGGTCCAGCATCGATAGGTGGGAAAACCAGTTCTCTTCCTAGTTGCCTTTTCCTTCCCTAACTCAAGAGTGAAGGTTGTCAATGAGACTGGCAACTTCATCATGTAAAAACACTGCAACAGAAACCACTGCAGCAAGAGTACATGAATGTACAACTTGCCAGCAAGGTGACCAGCTGCCGTGACGGCTCCGTGCTTCAGAAGGTGTTGTGGTAAAGTGGGATGATATAAATATTTATAGGGGACTTAGTGTACTGACTGAGATCAGCTGTGAAGGTATCTGTATCTAATAAGTGTGGTGTATTACAGATGACCTTACTTGCTACCACATTTATACCTCAGTCAGAATTATTCTGGAATATTGTGATGACTACGTTGAATGTCTAGGGTTATGAAAATGATGAAGTGTAAGTCACAACAACAACAGACAGATAAACAATTTAATTTATTCCACAACACTTTACAACACTGTGACACTCACACACATAAAACACTCTATAAGACTATCTTAAATGAGTCAAGTGTTAAAGTTTAAAAATATATGTATTAATTCCTTTCGATAATAGATATCCTGATTCAACTACACAGTGAACCAGGAATCACAATCAAATGTAATTACAAGTTATATGTACACAATTTATAGTTATGATCTTTGTATTGACATATTTTATTATTATTATCATATGTGTGTAAGTTGTGATGTAGTACTAAGAGGTAATACTGGCTTGTTCAAGCTTGGTGGTTATTTGTCATCATGACTTCAAGTGTTTGCTTATGGTGGAAATAGTATTGGGAAAAGTTCACAGTTCCTGTCAATTGAAACAATTTATTGTCCCTCTTTATTTACTATATTGTCAGTTTTAGAGGGACACATAAAATTGAGCTGCTCTGGCCACAGAATCTTATCTTCTGTGAGGGCGGCAGTAAACAGACTCCTCTGCTCGCTTGCTTCACCATGTTCTTGAGACACCTCACTACTCGCTATCTGGAACAAGGGGTATGCTATCAGCCTCTGGATTCAGCAAAACTCAGATCAGGTGCTGCTTCAATAAGTTATGACCACGGTCCCTGAAACAAGAAGGTTGTACCTCCTACTTCAGAACTAATTTATAATCTGTTTCCACACTGAACACAATACATAACAAACACTGAGTTCAGAGCGGTAGGCCAACTGCTAGCTTCATCTGAAACAATTTACACCAGTATTCTCCTCCTAAATGGTTACTACGCCTCTGCAATTCCAGCATTAGTTCCTTCTAGTCAATAATATAGGTGTCAGTGTACTATTTGGTGATCCCATGCATTTATACTTCTCTCCAACAAGTTTTGTTCAGGTTGGAGCACTATCTAGGCTTTGCCTCATGTTTGCTTCTGAACCACACACATATACAGACATAATTTATCAATTCACATTCAATTCTCATCAAAAAGATATCAAATATGTCAATCTTACCACAATTCATGGAAATAACAAACAAATACGTTGACTGGCGATGAATTATGGCACAAATTCCGATCTGCCTCTGTCCCAGGCTTTTATTTAGAAAAATAGGAGCTGGATCTCAACGCACTGTTTCTTAGTAAGTTTATTTTAAAATGTGGCACTGAACAGACGCTCCTAAATGACTATATCAACGGGTCTAGCCAATAGGGCCATGTTTACAAAGCTTTTGAAAAAATTTATCCTTCCTACGTTTCCCCTAACAACCAAAAATAGTATTTGCAATCCGACTAATCATGTTTAGCCTTACATATCATTCCCTCCAATCAAATCGGATTTAACATGGTGGCCTATTTCCCGTAAAATGGTGGTTTCAAAACATGCCACTGTGCGATTATGATTTGGTGTTGTCTGACAGCACCACTCTAGTATTATGGCTATAATTTGTTAATTATTAAACTAATTTCTTAACACCTAACATACTCTTTGTCAGCAAGTCCTAAGGCACCCAAACATATAAATTTAATGGAGCTAAGTGGCTGCGTTCAAAATATGCATTTTCTAGGATAGTCGTGTATTTTTTATTTTTTATGTTTAGAACCGCCACCTGTCCTCCTTTTCGACTGTTCTGTCAGACTAATGTCAGGATTTCAGACATAAAACAGTAGAATGTCATGTTTCCTAATAAGCATTAATCATGTTTTTAAACCTAACTCTCGTATTGGTAGTGTTTTTTATCACTGTCCATCTGAAAAAAAGTTAGTGCTTCATGCCTTTCGCGTTGGGGGTGGCATTAATATTAATCGCGAGACGCGGGTTAGTGTTGCATACGTCCTCCGTTCAGCCCTCTCTCTTTCTATCCTAAGTCCATCTGTCCTTTCGTTTATGTTAACGTAGTGTATAAAATGAAATTAATGGAATATTAATCTAGGTCATTACGCAGTGTGTCTATCTCAAGGTTTTCTAAGAAATACAGTACACGTTTTATTGTTTTGTTGAAATGCGTGTATGCTGCTGTAGGCTTTACTAATAAACGTGAAAGAGTGAGAACATGCAGACGAAGCAGAAAAAGGGGGATCTCGAGTACAGTCATTGTGACAGCACTGTTCTTTACCATTCTTCTTTCCCTTTTATTGAATTTATGTGTTAGGCTTTACATTTACCTTTTAATTTATATATGTGGATTTAGAATGTTTCACGACAGGTGTGAAAGGTAAAATGATGACAGGTGTACACGTGTATGCAACCATAACACACAACCTGAATATAATGAGGTGTGTGCTTGTGTAACACACATTTAGCGATAATGACATATATGCAAGTGTAACAAAAACCCTAAAGATGATGACGTATATACAGGTGTAACAAAAACCTAAAGATGATGACTTGTGTACACCTGTAAAAAACAACCTAAAGATGGTGACGTGTATACAAGCGTAACAAAAACCTAAAGATGATGACGTGTGTACCAGCGTACCAACCACTTAACGGTGTGACGTGTACACCAGCATAATAAACACCTACAGATGGTGACATGTATACAAGCGTAACAAAAACCTAAAGACGATGACTTGCATAGAAGCGTAACAAAAACCTAAAGATGATGACGTGTATACAAGCGTAACAAAAACCTAAAGATGGTGACGTCTATACAATCGTAACAAAAACATAATGGTGATGACATGAATACAAACGTAGGAAAAACCTAAAGATGATGATTCTGCCCAAGCATAACAAAACCATAAAGGTAATGACTTGTATACAAGCATAAAACCTCTACGAATTTTGACGCGTATGCAAACAATAAAAACCCAAAGACATCGACGTATATACACGCCTAGCAAGCCCCTAAAGATGAAGTGTATGTAAGTATTACAAAAACCTACAAATGTTGACCTGAATGTAAATACAAAAAAGAGTTGTGAAGCGTTTATGTAGAAGTAAAAGATTACAAATAAACCACGAGCCATAGAGAGAGAGAGAATACAGAGAGAACGACATTTTAAAAAAGAGGGCTTGGTGAATAAACACTGCACAATTTTCGAGTTTATTTTACACTGAAAATATGTTTCACAGAAACTATTGCTACTACCTATGCGCTTGTACAATAAATACACATTACATTTGACAATACCTTTCACAGAAACTATTGCTACTACCTGTCAGCTTGTACAATAAATACACATTACATTTGACAATACCTTTATCCCAACAGACTGCACTGTCTATCGCTAATATTCAAAGTCAGTTTTACGGCAACACCAACTATCAATAATGTTTACAGTTCTCCGGGAAAAAGGCGTATGAAAAAGCTAATAAGTAGATCCCGAAGCATTATCAGAAAATCACACAAAGTGACAGTAAAGACTTTCCAAACTGTGCAAACCTACAGCAGGCAACAGGTGTCGGAAATGCAGATAGATACGGCGGCTTATCGAACCGTATACCTAGGACAAACGATCTATAGCGTGACAGATTACACGTCTAAGCGACGTGAGATTGTGTTAAAGTAATCTGTCGCACGGGCAAGACTTTTAAACGCAAAAAAATCGAAGTCAATAAGGGCATTGTAAATTAGCAGGAAAATAATAATTCTGACATTCGCTTGTTTTATTTGAATGATGTTGTGTACTTCTGGTCACCTATTGTTTGTTATATTTCACTGTAAAAGTGATGTTAATGTTAAAGGTGGCGGGACGGCTGATACCACCAGCTATGTTAGCGATAGCTTTGTGCTCCTGGAAGGTTCCACCAAGCCAAACAGGTTACGAGGGCCTGATAAAGAGGAAAACCTTTCCTCCAAACCTGAGGCTTAAGTTAGGACCGATAATGCTAGCCCGGGAAGACCAAAAAAAAAAAAAAACTAGCAAAAAATGCAATCACATTGCACAAAACAACAACACGAGTCCGGAAGAATCCTTTCAAGGGAGGTTTATGACGCAACCTGACGAAAGCCACAGGAAATTAAACAAATAATGATGTGAGCGCATAATTAACAAAGCCTGATTTGCAGTCAATCGTCTCCGACCAACATGGAACTCTGCAGCTTCTTACAAGATACAAAAGTAATTAGGCTGTTTATAATAAATGTAAAATTTCAAAACAGTTGTAAAAACCTGTCCAACAGAAAAATTTCACATTCACCAACAGATGTCTCCGTCACAATCTCCGTATCAGATGACCAGATGCTGTAACAAACAAAGATCCCTAAGAGAGAACAGTTTACCAGTACATCTGATGATTAAAGCGGGAAAGTGGAGACGTACCCTCAGGAAACAACCAGCCAATATAATCAGACATGTCCATGTTGTAAGGTATGCTTAAAAAACTTGCAGAGATTATCTTACTTTTGTGATAGAAAGCATCCTCGTCATGAGGCCGAGAATAAATATTTTGAAAAGGGTACAATCTTTTATGGACACCCTGTATAAGGTGTGCCATTTAAACACCACAACATGGAGGATCAAAAACAGAACTGATAAACGGTGTTACGTTGTGATGCAACATGCTCGTCGGCACCAGTAGACAATGCGACCAAAGAAGAAGAAAACGACACTAAGACATTCCAACAACACATGCCAGACAATCAGCGGTAAAGAAACGGGAACCACGTAATTATACATTATATTTCTGCTTGAGGAGTTATTCATAATCGAAGATGACTGTAGCAATGTGATTTGCTGGAGAGGTTATGATGGTAAATGATACAAAGGATAGATATAGAGGTGTAACCGTGTGAGGTCCAGCTATGTAAGACCTTGAGTCTAGTGGTTGATGATGAGTCTCAAGGGACCTAAAGCTACCTCTCAAGATCTCACACGGTGTTGTGATGTTCTAATGTATGGTGTTTGATGTGACTAGTGTCTAGGGGATGCTATGTAATGATTGTACACCAAACCAACACAGTATAACTCTTTAATAAAAAGCTTAATAACTCTGAGGTTAAAGTTTCAAATTTAGAATGATTTTTCTTTTTACAATTTTTAATATGCCTGCCCTGCAATCTCTTTTGGGACAGGTCTTTCAAAAAAAAACTGAAGAAAATGTATGTTACACGAAAGTGAACTGAAATAAGGACTCTGGGTCCAAACACACTATTAATATTATAATGTTCCTTCAGGTGTTTTCACAGAATGTTCACTACTCAATGATTAGGTGAGTCATGTATTAGAATAGCTGGTTTGTGTCATCATATACCCCAGAGAGTTTCTGTTATATAATAGGGAAACCTTTATTCCGATAAGATGTCAGTTTGCCTGGTCTGTGGCACATAACCTGCAATTTCCTTCGTGAAGCTTCAATATAGGATATGGCTCTGCAAAAGCTCCACTTGATAATGATATAGGATAAGCTGGACTAGAGACTTTGTTGTCTTCAAATCGTACCTCAGCTTTCCTGTCACCAGCTGGTAACAGGAGACAAAACATCAGAATTCAATGAAATAAGCAAAGGTTAGATGGATGGCACAAGTTCAGTAGTGCTGCTGTCTAGACTGTGTCAAACACTTTTAGTTTTAATATTACACACTTCTAGTATCACATCAACCTGCTTCAGACAAATGGCGTCTTACCCCTCTAAATGGTTACTAATATATAATGCATTAGCCAATGGTAGCCAGCACATTTGAATTTTGAAAATAAAATCCGAATATTTGCAGCACAAGTCAAAAAACAGACTTGATTCTTGGGTTTTACCAAGTTCTGCCTCTCACTCATTTCAAAATTCCACTGCAAAACCTGTTTGTCTCCCCCTTGTCTACCCCTCCTTTGCATATACCGATACCCTAGCTGGCTTTTTCCCAAGGACACTTCAAAAGTTACTTGTGTGAATGCAAAAACGGAGCATGCGTTTGTCGGTCTGTCAAAACCGAAACCGTCTTTTGTCACTAACTTTCTTATTCTCTGTCCGATTTAATATTTTAAAGCATATACTTTTTCAGGGGAATCTAAGCTATTAAACCGCTAAGTTTTATTTGTGTAGTATTAAAATTAAAGAATTACATAAAATTTCCATATCAGTGTCCGCTGGTTTCCATTTCATCCTTTCTCATATTATGGAAAACGAGCGTCAAGTAAACACAAATCTTATTGCGTGTGTGTGTATATATCGTTCACTGTGTACCTTACAGTGAGACGATAGCATTTGACTTTTGCGGGTATTTTTTAAATTTTCCAATCTTGCGTCTAAGCTTTCGAACACCTCTCCCTACCCGCCGCGCACTGTCGTTTCGAGCGGCAAGCTCGAACATCTAACACTTGGCGAACCAGCCTGTGTCCATTCTCTCACTTTCATACGTCCTTTTTATGCCTCCCTGTGTTTTGAATCGTACTATCTTTCTAGGCAGTACTAAACTTTGGGTTTTCAAAATAGTTTCAGTTAACCCTTGACGTGTCGAATAAAGTCCAATACTTTTTACCACGGCAATACGGTTTTCACAGTACGCTCTTATCTCAATGCTATGAATGGCGTTGATACAGAGGACGCGTTACACTCAACTATTCCTATTTCTACTTATGTTATTATGACTTTAATAGTTATAATTAACAATTTTAGCGCTGTATCAATGTATTTCACTACACATCTCCCACCTAAAGAACATGCCGAATGCAAGTTCCAAAAACAGTGATACACATAGATAAAATTTAAGTCAACCTGACTTTACTCTGCCCTTATATTGTTCATGGATTTTTGCAGGTGAGTCAATTCAAAGTAAGCACGACTCAAGAAATCTGCCCCAGACCTCTGCAATCCAAGAATCTATTTCAGCTGCAGATATTACTGTCTGTCTTATGCTGATATCAATCACTATTCACCATTCCTCTTCACCGAGTCTGTCCTATGACATATTCAGAGAAAATTGGTGTCTCTCAAATTTGCAATAATTATGAGGGGATAATCTATAAAATGGTGATGACAGAGTTATGCGGGGCTTCCAGTAATCTCATTATCAGCCTATATAAAACATTCGGAATATCCTCAATCAAAGAGGCAACTCAGGGATTCATTATGTTCCTCCGAAATGTTCACAGCCAACACTTTGACTGCGCGTCGGCTTGACTGAATATGGAAACTCCCTGTACTATTTTTCATAGATGATTCTATAATGTGCCACTCAAATGGAGGCCCTATACACCAACCATATTATCCGCCTTTCGTTAATTTGGTGATATAATATAATATATGGGGAAATGAATGTTTCTGCACCAGAAATCAATTCGCCCCATTTTAGCATAGTTATAATATGTGGGTAATCTCTAGCCAGGGTCCGTACAATACTTCCCCGTGGACTGTGTAGGGTCGGTTACTACCACTGTCACCGGTGCCCTGATAATGCTAACTTAATAGTCGTATTGTGAAGCGATTGGGTTCCTCTCCCAATTCCTCAATCGCCCACTCCCCACTTTTCTTATGTTAACCTTTTGTATCGGTTTCAAATTTGGCGGATTATCATCAATGTTAATTTGAGCTAGTTCCCGAACTGCGGCTTCAAAATGTACCTGGGATAACTGGGTTTTGTCTGTGCGTTCTCTTTGTGCCATACGCAGAGATGCTAATGTAAACTTTTTCGGGGAAGACGGTTTTTGAAAAGGGGCGTTCCTATTCACTTTATCTACCGTTTCCTTATTAATTTTATTTATCCTTTTATTTTTAGGCCCATGTTTTTCTCCACACTGCATACTTAGCAGGGGCGTATTATTTTTCCACCTTGTGGAATCTACCTTGCAACACTGGTCGCAGGCCTCGACAAATTTTTTTAATGTCTTCAGCTACGCCTGGCCAGAAAAATGACACAGCTACATTTTGACAAGTAGTACCTAGTTTCTCATGTTCCCCATATGTACCATCATGTCTTTGCTTCATAGCGTGTTCCCTATACTTCCAGGGTAATACTAACTGTCCCCGTCCTTTGGATCCTGCCTTAGCTTTCCTGTAAAGCAGTCCCTCCTTCAGATAAAATTGTCCTTTTCTAGGGATGTTATGGTTATTTGGCAATTTGCCAAAGCAAGGTTTTAAGGATTTGTCCTTTGCCTGGGCCTTTCTCATCTGTTTATGAGAATAACTTAGTGGTGGTATTTCCTCCCTACTAGGGGTCGACCTGACCTGGAGCGTGGCCATTACCACAGGTTTTATAGGGCTCCCTAGAAACACATACTTACTTCCTAACACCAGCGGGTAATTAGGGTCGTCGCATACTGCAGCTTTAATTACTCCTTCCACGTACCTTGTCTTGACCTCGATCTCGGCAACGGGAAGTGTTATGGTGGCTATTCCCTTTACGGCCCCTTGTATCTCCACTTTCTCCGTGGTATACTGGTCAGGGTGCACCAGGGTTGCACTCACAACAGAGTCATATTCCAATCCGGAATCATAATGGCACCTGACTCTGGCACCATTACATATCACTTCTTCACATATGGGGGGATGTTGAGGTTCCTGCTGTTCAATAGCCAGGTCCTTCTTTCTCTCCTTGTCCACTGTTTTCATGCTTGCAGCGCGGTATGGAGGAACTTTCCTACCACCTTCCATTGTATTTGGATTTTGCATCCTATAGTTTTTTTCCCCTTTTTCTTCTGGTTTTAAGGGTTTCCGTTCATTGAATTGCGGGTTTTTGTCACTATGATCAGATCTTGGCCTATCCCATGTTTGGTTACCTCTGAGGTTTTGATCCCTAGTTTTTTTGTTATGATACTCATCTGGGTCTTGGGGGGTTTTATTACTCTCAAACTGTTTGTATCTATGCAGTTGAAGTTCCATTTCTTTTAATCTTACTTCATGTTCTCTTTCTAACCTTCTTTCTTCTCTATCCATAAATTTGTCACATTCTGATGTCACATATGAAATAAGACATTGCCCCTCCATTCCCATTTCTCTTGCAGCCTGAACAGCAGCAGATCTAAACTTGGCCAAATCTGCCATCTTATCAATCTTAAAATGTTATAATTGTACTACAACAATAATAACTATCAATTCTAATTAACTATTCCAGGCTCTGACACCTTATCAACCTCCGAACTCCTGGGTAATAATTATGATGGGGATTCCCTGGGTTATTTATATGGTGTTCCTAAGTACAATCAGGAGACCCCAAATTATGTGATTAATTTAAATCCCGGGACCGAGCTACCCAATTTATGTAGCAATGTGATTTGCTGGAGAGGTTATGATGGTAAATGATACAAAGGATAGATATAGAGGTGTAACCGTGTGAGGTCCAGCTATGTAAGACCTTGAGTCTAGTGGTTGATGATGAGTCTCAAGGGACCTAATGCTACCTCTCAAGATCTCACACGGTGTTGTGATGTTCTAATGTATGGTGTTTGATGTGACTAGTGTCTAGGGGATGCTATGTAATGATTGTACACCAAACCAACACAGTATAACTCTTTAATAAAAAGCTTAATAACTCTGAGGTTAAAGTTTCAAATTTAGAATGATTTTTCTTTTTACAATTTTTAATATGCCTGCCCTGCAATCTCTTTTGGGACAGGTCTTTCAAAAAAAAACTGAAGAAAATGTATGTTACACGAAAGTGAACTGAAATAAGGACTCTGGGTCCAAACACACTATTAATATTATAATGTTCCTTCAGGTGTTTTCACAGAATGTTCACTACTCAATGATTAGGTGAGTCATGTATTAGAATAGCTGGTTTGTGTCATCATATACCCCAGAGAGTTTCTGTTATATAATAGGGAAACCTTTATTCCGATAAGATGTCAGTTTGCCTGGTCTGTGGCACATAACCTGCAATTTCCTTCGTGAAGCTTCAATATAGGATATGGCTCTGCAAAAGCTCCACTTGATAATGATATAGGATAAGCTGGACTAGAGACTTTGTTGTCTTCAAATCGTACCTCAGCTTTCCTGTCACCAGCTGGTAACAGGAGACAAAACATCAGAATTCAATGAAATAAGCAAAGGTTAGATGGATGGCACAAGTTCAGTAGTGCTGCTGTCTAGACTGTGTCAAACACTTTTAGTTTTAATATTACACACTTCTAGTATCACATCAACCTGCTTCAGACAAATGGCGTCTTACCCCTCTAAATGGTTACTAATATATAATGCATTAGCCAATGGTAGCCAGCACATTTGAATTTTGAAAATAAAATCCGAATATTTGCAGCACAAGTCAAAAAACAGACTTGATTCTTGGGTTTTACCAAGTTCTGCCTCTCACTCATTTCAAAATTCCACTGCAAAACCTGTTTGTCTCCCCCTTGTCTACCCCTCCTTTGCATATACCGATACCCTAGCTGGCTTTTTCCCAAGGACACTTCAAAAGTTACTTTTGTGAATGCAAAAACGGAGCATGCGTTTGTCGGTCTGTCAAAACCGAAACCGTCTTTTGTCACTAACTTTCTTATTCTCTGTCCGATTTAATATTTTAAAGCATATACTTTTTCAGGGGAATCTAAGCTATTAAACCGCTAAGTTTTATTTGTGTAGTATTAAAATTAAAGAATTACATAAAATTTCCATATCAGTGTCCGCTGGTTTCCATTTCATCCTTTCTCATATTATGGAAAACGAGCGTCAAGTAAACACAAATCTTATTGCGTGTGTGTGTATATATCGTTCACTGTGTACCTTACAGTGAGACGATATACAAGTGTTACTGATAAATGATACTGCATTTGCAACCTTAATCTAAGGAATTATATTGGTCACATTCATGGAAATTCATTGCACCTGTACAGGGGATTTAACTGATGGACATTTGTTTCGGAACCAGTCGTTCCTAATGATGTTATACTCTCCCCTGATCTCCTGGGTAATGAGATCGGATATCCAGCCTTCTCGGATAAGGGCGACAAAAATAGGAGGTCCCGTGTGCACGTTAAAAATCCCACAGCAGCTGGAAATCGTAAAGAGTAAGCCAAACTGCCGCTACCCTGGCAAACATTTAAAAATTAAGAAACCTACCCACCACAAAAAATATTTATAGAATGTGTGATTCCTATTGACACACACTGGGATCGTCGCCGGTGCTACGGAGTTTGTGCACTGTGCTGACTCCTTTTATTGTGTGATCTAAGGAAGGAGATAGGAGCACTGATCGAGTAAGTGTGCAGTGAAGGTGATCCTTAAAACCTAAAAAAAAAATAAAAATAAACCCATTGCCCCTGTGTTTCTGCAAAATACGCCGCTGGAACTGGAGCAGAACCGTTCAATATCTCTCAATTTATTTTCTGACGTGTTACAATGTATGTCCACCTGCAGACATGCAGAAAAGCTGTATCACTGTCGCAAGTTGTGAAATCTTGCCTCGTATTTGAATGAAAACTGAAAACTAGGGCAGGTATACAAGCCTGTTGATATAAACAGTGCTAACTTTTCCTGGAATGGTTGGCGGCTAGCCAATCGCTGAGCAGAACGCATTCACGACCGATTGAGATTTTTTTTCAAGCATATTATGGAGGCTACCAATTTGTCGAACTAGAGGTTAGGACAAGCGACTGACAAAAGAGAATGAGAGAACAGACAAGGATGAGAATGGTCTTCTTTCAGAGGGGATAACTTCAGTTATGTGCAGGTACAAGGAAAACTGGAGGGAGAGAGTAGTTGTAGAGAATTTTGAAAGAAAGAGTGCCAAAACATCGAGCGATCCTTTGTTTTCCCAAATTAAAAAT
The DNA here is from genome assembly GCA_024509875.1 of Oreohelix idahoensis. NCBI lineage: Eukaryota > Metazoa > Mollusca > Gastropoda > Stylommatophora > Oreohelicidae > Oreohelix > Oreohelix idahoensis. The sequence goes on along the minus strand of JAMPIV010005695.1, from coordinate 118,514 downwards.
TAATATAAAGTCACTAGCAAGACCGATTTGGGAAAACCAAACAGGGATAGAAAGTAAAACTTACAGAAATTGAAAGACTATAACTCCAAAGGCTCGAACTAGAAAAGGTACGATGCACGAGACTGAGGTTTAAACCACGTCTAGCACAAATTCCTCGAAAGTGGACATTTTGGAAAGTGACCCAGAGTTGCGGATCCTTGGGGCTTCCGCGACGTCCGATCTTAGCCGATATAAGAACAGTGTAAAATTTTCAAACTCACTTCAGGTCAAAAAATCGTATCTGTCCTTCTCAGGACGCCACTATCCGAGAATAGATCGCATTATCGTCAAAATGACCAGAAATAAACCACACGCCAAAAGGAGGAAAGTATACTCCAGCCCACCAGCGCAGAACAGCCAGGGGAATAACAAAGCTTCAAACAACAAAAACAGACAGTCAGAGAGCAAGACTGCCCCAAGTACTCGTGCTGAGATCGGTCCTCCTCCAACTCTAGACACGACGACGGAGTTAGCTGCGACGTGTGTCGACACCACTGAGAGGCTGAGGGGCCCACCTCCTTGCGAGACAGAGGAGAGGGCAGATGCAGGCGTCCCTGGCCTAGATGATGAAGATCCAGAGGATGAGGAAACGATGAGATTGCTACACCAGCTGGAGAAGATGAGGGGATGGTTGGAAAGAAGAGAGAAAAGGGCAGCTGCAAACGTCCACGGCCTAGACCCTGAGCGTGAGAGGGTGAAGAGACTGATACAGGGGATAGAACAGACGCTGGAAAGGAAAGAGAAAAGAAAACAGGAGCTTAGATCCATGTTGCCTCCACCACACGTACCCGAGTCGTCAGCAGAAACCCGGTCTACCACAGAGAAGCTGCACCAGACACCGATGACACCACCACACGATGCCGAGTTGACAGCTGTGGCTGCCCCAGGGAAGCTGCTCCAAACTCCGAAGAAGATAAAAACACCACTAAAGCAAGACGCCATAGTAGAGGCTCCAGTGTGTAGTGATCAGACAACTACAGAAAGTGATCAGGAGTCAACAAAACAGAACGTGAGACCGTCCTACACACCACACACTCTAACGCAGACGGAAAACAGAGTGCGTCACCTGCGCAAACCAAGCAATGCCGGTTGCCACAAGGCACTACAGGAGAGGATGGTTAAGATCACACAGATGTTTGGAGGTGAGGCCTCACTCAGGGCCCTACCAGATGACAAAGTGATCAGCATCCTAGAGACAATAACTGGCAGGAGAAGCATCTCTAAGGTACGGAGGCAAGGTGCTAAGAGGGGTGGATACAAGATGGTCCGCTAGCGAAGTCCAGGGCTGCCTACAGACTGAAAACACAGGTGCCCAGGTCATACAGGTCGAGAGGTTAAGGACATGGAATGGAAAAGATACCAATCTGGTGGTAGTAACTATTGAAGGAGTGACAAGACCTGAAAGACTGACATTCAAAGAGACATCAAAGAGGACAGAGGCATATATCCCTCCGGTGATACAGTGCTCCAACTGCCAGCAGTTCTCGCACACAAAGAAAACGTGCAGGAGAGATGCAGTCTGTCGATATTGTGCGGGTGGCCACCTATATCGCGACTGCCACAAGGCGAAGGAGGACCCCAACTACAAAGCAGTAAACTCAAACCGCACCTGTGCAAACTGCCTCGGAAACCACGGGGCTAGATACCGAGGCTGCCCGATGTTCCAGGAAACAAAGAGCATCCTGAAGGAAGCGGTCTCCAAAAACATCCCCTTCAAGGAGGCAAAACAAAGAGTGGCTACGGATGTTGCAGAAAAACAACGCACGATTGACAGACGACAGTTACACCAGCTGACCGCTGAAGTCAAACAATTGAAAATAAAACTCCAGGTCGAAAACAGAAGCAAGCAGGCTCCCGAAGACGAAAAGGACAGCGGTGAAGACGTAATAGATATACAGAACATCAGAGAAATGATGAAAGACATGAAAAGCATTAAGCAGCAAATAGAAGCAGATGTAAAGAGGCTGACAGAACTGACGGAAGAAAACTCAAAAATCCTCAAGAGAATCGAAACAGAGCGAAGAGCCATTGAGGAAATGACATCAAACACAAGAGCGACCAAAACAAACGAGCAATCAGACGAAGAAGTCATCGAAGAAACACTTGAAAAACTTCTACAAGCAATAATAGAAAAAGCACTACTACTGATACAGGAAAGCAGGAAGACAAGAGAAACAGAAACTAGGAAAGCAAAAACTAACAAAACGACACAAGCCAGATAGGAAGGCAGGAAATGAACACCATGAACACGCCACGACAGACAAGCAACGAAGAGATAACCAGACAGTCAGCTAGCGGTCCTTTTTAGGACCAGTCCTTTTCAGGACTAGGAAAGTGATACCAGCGAAGATATCAACACACTATATACCCCAATATAACCGTTTGTAACCCTTCAATGGGTTTTGGTTGAACAGGGTATTACAGCAACATAGTAGATGAAAACAACAACCAAACTCACTTAACACGAGTTTCGCTTTAATGCAGATCTCAGACCTGAGACCTAAGGGTCTTTTATATTTGGACATGCGCCCTAATATAACCGATTAGGTTGAACGGGACGCGCCTCGCCAAAACGAGGCAAAACTTAAAAAAAAAACTCACTTCTACAGTGTAAAGACAGAGGACGGAGATACGCCTGTGAAGCTAACACATTGTTGTCTGCAGTCAAGTAGTGCTGTACTCCACCAAATGCCAGTCATTTCTGATCTTTATAAGATTCTAAGAGACTTATTATGTATATCCAGTAAATAATATAACTTTTATTTCAGGATTTGGTTGTGATAGATTTAATTATGTCATGCATAATATTTGTGATTAGTGGTATGATTGTCGAAGGTTGGACCCTGATATATAACCACAGTGACTTAGTCCTTATCAGGGCTAACCCAATCCTTTTCAGGATTAACAACAGTTTATCAGAGCTTATCCACTCTGTCCTCAAGTTATAGCACTTTTAAGAGCTGACTTGTCAGGCAGAGGGATACAAACACATCATACCATATATGTGTGTACACACTTTTGTATAATTTTATTTCAGAAAATGTTTGCAGCTAGACACCAGTCTCGTCTTGTTTTGCTTATCAGACTGAGCCATGTATCATTCATTACATGCATACACCTGAAACTCACTCATCTCATGAACAGATAGGTCGTGTGTGCTATATAAGCCAAAGATAGCCACATATCCCCTATTGTCTACAGGTTCGAAGGTATCCGCAAAACCAGAGGTCGAAGAGTCAGGATCAATCTGCGCTACCTGAAGTAATGCAAGAGGCACTGTGTTGTTATCCTGACGTCATCCTCAGTCCCCATCATTGCTTGGAGGTCTTGAGGGAGGCCTTAATTAAACTAACTGTGCCAGTCATAGTGAAAACAGACAAATTACACCAGAGATGAGTACCAGTAAATGTTAGATTCGTGCAACCAAATGAGAAATTCAGGACAGTTGATGATGAAAGCTTAGTCTGATAACTTTAGCCAAGAGCATAGACTAAAAGACAGTCAGAAACTTTGATTTCAACAAGAGTGAAATTTTCAGGGAAAGACTTTTAGTTAATAACTAAAGTGAATTAGAAAATTATTATTCTTCAGATTTCGTAAAAATTTTATTCATTGAATATCATTTTCATCCATTCACATATCAGAAGCCAAGATAGATGTACATATTAAAACCAAATCAAATTGTACTCAACTGACTTATTACTTTTATAGTGTTACAGTTGAAGTTCATTTTTTGAATTGATTGATTATCATAGGTGGTCACTTAGCTAAGGGGCCAAGTTAAGGTCTGACTTTATTCTGAATATTTTCTAAAGCAGATTCTTTCACAGCCGTGACTATCCTGTGATACCAGTGTTCTTCTCCGACACTGGGACTTCACTCATTCTAGGCAGAATCCTATTTCTGTTCTTTCAGTATCTACTACTGATATTCTACATTTAAAAGCTTATGCTACAATCATGAGCTTTTCGTTTTCAATGTGAAATTAAATTAATGTGACCAATAAAATTCCTTGGGGTTTGGATACAAATGCAGTATCATTTACATGTAACACGCGTATCTGCTCCAGGTTACTGAACTTCATAATCCGGTGGATAATGCTTGGACACTGTATTATTTATTACATTAGTATGTATCATTTGTCATATCTGCAATGGTCCCCACATACGTTCGTGCTACATTGCAATCACGTTTCCAATATCTAATATATCGCTACATAAAACACGTATGATAAGGAATGCAATATTAATTTATTTTTATTTAACTGTAACATCAGTTACTCACTATCGGTTTCCAGTGATGTGAAAAGTTACATCAGCTTTAGAAAGTGCGTACTGTTATCTAAAAAAACTGTAAACCCGATATCACATTTATTTTAAACACATATGCTCAGCATACATGGGGGCTGAGGGAGTTCTGATTTACTTATTTGATATATAACGAACCAGTATGTTCATCCAAAGAAGCTTATTATTTCAAATAGCAAAAACCCGTCAAACTTGACGGTTTTTTAATTATAGTGTGCTGTTTCCGTTCCCGGATGAGCAGATAGAAGTACATTCTTAGAGTGTTTTTGGGTTCTTTCCATTATACAGTGTAATCAAACTGTTCGTGAACACCGTCATTTGAACGCTTTTCTTTGTTGATTGTAACTATTTTCGGGAGAGTATATATAATGGAAACAATACAATTTTTCAACACGGTTGCATTCCTCAGCTGTGACCAACGTACACACGGCGATAATTATGTTATTTTAGATTAGATTCAATTTAAAAGTTATTTGATGACAACATTTCGTGTGAAAGTGCGTGGATTGTTTTCAAAGAGTGTTCCCTGATAATAAGTGGTTTTAACAAAAACTTTCAAGTTTTCATGAAATATAATTCCCTTTGGTATGTTATTGGCTCATGCACACCAATTTTTACGCACTTTTTCTTTGTCGAGCGCTACTAATTTCGTGAAAGAATAAAAAAATAATTAAAAAATCAAAGTATTTGTTTTACATAACACCCACGCCGCGCAAGTTGCCCACCGTGCGTTGCGCACTTTTTTTCTGGCGCGAGTTACTATTTTGAGTGAGACCGACCGACGTAACATACATTGGTAATTATGTTAGTGTAGATGTAGATAGATGCCCCAAGACATCACGTTTTAAGGACAAGTTCTGCATCAACGTTCCACAAATTATCAAATAATGAAGGAAACCTTGAGTACTGTGAACAGTAAATAAATTAGTAAATAAATAAATGGCATCCTTTATGTCCAACGAGTACCTGGTAATTACCTTTATTCATTTACTTACTAATTTATTCACAAATTATCAATGCATTCACGTTATAAATATTATCTATGTATTCATTTAGAAGTGGTGGTCCTGGAAACAGGCTGCACCACTGCATTCTGGCTGAGAGAGTAGGGATCGAAAAGGGAAGGCTAACCCGGTCCCAAAAATGCCATGCCGAAAACGGATGTGTTGGGCCGAAAGGCGCAGATATCGCAGCTTTATTGTAAACGGCGACACAACGTAACAAACGTCCTTTTTAGGACGAACGCAGAAGAAGAAGAATTTAGTAGTAGCCCCTTCAGGCAATGACTGACTATAGAAATGCGCTCCTAGGGTGATTGCCCCGAGCTGCTTTTTTACGCGGCGTGTTCTTTTTCTCTTCTGCTTGTTGTGAGAGCTTCTTTTCATTCAATCTGAGTGTCACGAACGAGATTTCCTTTCTCTCGCTCTCTCGATTTATTTTTCTCTTCTTCTCAATTCCTTCATTTTATTTCTTTAAATGGGTTGACATTCCGGTCACATAGTGACTTCGCACTAAACGGCCTTTCCCTCTCTTCATAATTGGATGATAGTATCAATTTCACGCACCTGTGCCACTCGGTTGCCCGGAACAGGTCGCCGGAGGTCCTGCAGTCCATAATGGAAGTAACTGTTATGGTGACTATTGTTGCACTATGATAGGAAACTCTTTACAGAGCGATACAACAGGAGGCAATCTGATCATCAGAAGAAATCCCCCCATCGGACAAGTGTTTCGGCCCAGTATACTCCTTTACACTCTAAGGGGGGCGGGCCCACTTGGGTCATGACTCCCAAGCGTCTCAGCCTCCTGTTGTCTTGTATCGAAAATGAACCCATTTCACTTATGGTAGCAACTTTAATCCACAACTCCGCCAGCCGTGGAGGCAATTGTGAAAGTAACAAAGAGAAGACAAATTATTCCGTTCGTTCCGTCGCACACACTGAGACACCATCGCGAAGCCGCCGAGCCTAGCCACTGAAATTCTGACTCTGACACCTCCTATAATATACATCGCCTGTTGCCCCTCAGTCACAGCCCGCTCACTAGTACACCACAAAACTCAGCGTTTTGTGGACTTAGAAAAATTCCTGGTGTTTTCTGTACCGCAGCGTTTATTGTCACGATTTCCATTGCCCATTGCGGTTGTTCCACAGCCAGCCTGATGCCTTTTCGGCAGTTTCACTAAGCCTCTTCAGTGCCCTTGTTCTCGCCTGTCCCTTCAGCCCCAACAGTTTTCAATAGATCATACATTGATGCAGCCACAAGCCCTCTTGCGCCCACTTCAACAGCCATGACCCTTGTAGTGAACCCCTCGTGTCTCAGATCCGCGGCCAGATCACTATATTTGGCCGCTTTGAACGAATGTTGCTCGTCTAATCTGGATTCAAATGGCACGGTCAGTTCAATCAGTATGACCTGAAGCGTTGAAGAAGAATGAAGCACTATATCCGGCCGTCTCCGCGATTTTCTGATACTCTCTGGATATGCCCCTCGTCCAGGTAGGTCTACCGCCATCTCCCAGTCATTTGCACAATCAAGAAGAGATGGTAAACTGCTACCTGGTTTACTCGGTTTGGGGTGTGCTGACTTTCCTGCCCTCAGAAAGTATGTATTTGCGGTGCTCGGCCTGGGTTTGCTGTTCGCCTTCATCCTTGCTAGATCTATTGTCGCAGCAAGCTCATTTAGCACTTTGTTATGGCGCCAGGTGTATCGCCCTTGCCCTAATGACACCTTACACGCTGAGAGCACGTGTTCGAGTGTCTGCCTCCCCTGGCACAGGGGGCACTGCTCATCATCCGACTTTCCCCATTTCACAAGGTTGGTGGCCGACGGCAGCAGGTCATACATTGATCTAACAACGAAGCTGAGCCTAAGAGGTGCCATATGCCATATATCATTCCATGTCAAGGACCTCTGCAGGGCTCCTTCCCATGTAGTCCATTGGCCTTGTTGGACCTGCTGCACTGCTTTTTGCAACCTCTTATCATTCTCAGCCTCTCGTATCTCATGAACAACCATGTCTCTGCGCTCCCTGCTTGATGCCTTGGACCACCAGCGGATGTCTCCATGACCAAATCCCCGTCTATTCGTCTGTGTGTATCCGATTACCTCCCTCAGTTTGAGTGACTCTTGGGCAGCATCAACAGCTTCTTCCACTCTCCACTTCCTTCCTGTTTTCAGTGTGGGCTGAATGGACTTAACCACGTCATCAGCTGACTCGCGTAGCATCATTGCAAGCCTTGCCTTTCCAACTTTGTACTCTTCAACAACTGACTTGAAAGGAAGCAGAAGTTTTGACTTTTTGCAGTACAGTGCTACATCTGACAGACCTGGTGGTACCCCTAGCCACATTCTCATGAACTTGTTGACCTTCTGCTCTATAGCTTCGACTGTACTTGTGCTTATTTCATATATAAGCAGTGGCCACAGCAACTTCGGTATCAACATGAACTGGAGGCACCACAGTTTGAACTTTCCCAAGAGTCTGCTTTGGTCTATGATCTGTAGCCCTCTGTCTGCCATTTCTATTGTCTGTTGCACTGCCTTCGAGTCTTTTAATGAGGCATCGTACACCCTGCCAAGACTTTTAACAGGTTCCTCAATAACAGTAGGGATTCTTTGGTTGGAAACCACGAATATGTCTTCTGCTATCTTCCCTTTCCTGACTGATAGGCTTCTCGACTTCTTGGGTTTGAAGCTCATTCTGCACCAGCTGACTAGTTCATCCAGGCGTTTTAACATCCTCCGGGCCTGATGTTCATCTGATGTCAGAATTGTTGTGTCATCCATGAATGCTTTGAGCGGTGGCATGTGACACATTCCCCCGAGCTTTGGACCTATAGCCATTCCTTCAGCCGCATTGAGGATTACCTGCATAGCCATCACGAATAGTATCGGAGAGATGGTACACCCCATTGCAATTCCAACTTCAAGGCCAATCCACTTCGTTGTGTACTCTCTGGTTGAAAATCTGACAGCAAACCCTGCGAAATACAGCTTCAGCATTGCTGCAATCTCTTGTGGAACATGATACATTTCCAGGGCCTGCCACAACATCTGGTGTGGAACGGATCCATAAGCATTCGCCAGATCCAACCAGAGATGTAATGAGTTTTTCACACTCTCACGGTAAAGTAAGGTGTTTTCCTGAGACCGAATTCAAATGAAAGGAGTGTCCATGAACTAAGATGGGAAATGGGTGTGTCGTCCCATAAATCTGTTTCTAGTAAAACGGGATTTCACTGCTTCTCAGTATTTAAAATTTCACTAACAATTCTCCGACACTGCATCCAACAACTTTGGTCACGAAAGAACCCAACTCGAATGTCAGAATGAAAGCAGCCTAGCGCGTAAGACTTGACTTTTGACAAAAGCCTAGCTTTTTTTTTGCAAAAGTACAACCGAGTGAGTGAGTGAGATATATATTTATATTGATTTCATTCTATTACACGTATGTAATATCATTTTAGATGGTTATTATTCACGAGTATAGCTGATCTTTGGATGTTATAAATGCATTCTATAACTAACTAGTAAGACTGAAAATTACTTGCATTGTGATAGATACATATCTGCCTTGAGTGTCATAACAGACTAGTATCTAGTGGGATGAATTATCCTCCCTAGGTGTCATTGTTGACTATAATCTTATGGATGAGTTATCTCCCCGGTGTTTTTGCCATTGAATGGAATTTAAAGCATATTTCAGTTTACAGCAAATTTGCTAACTTTTGGGTGTACGGAGATAATATTTTAATGCTCTAATTTTTTTAAAGGAGTAATTCAATTCCAAAGTGTATTGAGATAAAGAATCAAATTTAGCTGGTGCATGTTAATGATAATGATAAGAATAATAATGATAATCATATTAATACCGAAGTATGAATGGCTTTGTAAGATTGTACATTTCAGTTCTGGATAAGGAAGAGAGCCAGAAACATTGAATACTGATTGCAACAAGAGATTTGATTTATTGCAATACTTTAGTGAACATGGTAGAGATTAAACAGACACTATGTGTTATGATGGACTATTAGTGATGGTGGCTAACTGTACATGTAGAAGATGCCCTTTATGGTATATCTGATTTTTTTTACTTAAGCAAACCGGTAAATACCCTTATGATGTGTAGTATGCTTACATGATATTTGTCTCACATGCATAAACTGTAGGGCAGCAGTACAAAAGACAAATATGGGTCTGTACTGTGAATTCTGAGGGACGGGCGACCCAAAGACTTAATAATTAATTTCTCCCATATGGAAGATTACCGAAGTCGTGTTGTATCTTCCCCAGTTCTTTTAGCATAGACTACACCAGGAGCTTCCGTCTTCATCAGTGACGTCGAAACCTGGATCAGGGAAAGAGAACTTCCAACCCCTGAGATAGATTTGCACCTAACATCCAACCCTTTTCTTTCACGTGGAGAAATCAGGGAGTGACCAAGATTGCTGTCAGGAATCCAGATAAGTGGCTCTATCAAGAACCAACCACTACATTCAATCGACTTAAGAAATGTCCTTAGGATGAATTATTGTATCAATAGTTTTGCAAACCACTTAACCAAACGCAATTGAAATCAACTTCTTCAATGTCCCAATGCTGAAAGATAAATAGTCTTTGTTTACAAACTCAAGTCAAATTATATAAGTCCTGAGACCAACTGTCAGCAACTTTATATACAGTATTGCATTTTTTTGTGTGCAATTTTGATTATCTTAAATTCTATAAATATTTGATTGAATACATATTTGATATATGATATTTTATTTCCATCAGTAAAACTTCATTGTAAATTCATAAAATCAAGATTAGTTATTGACTCTTCTTTGGGTGTAACAGTGATGTCTAATACTGTAAGATTATGTCATATTTGTATTTAATTAATGGGGCTCTTTCTAATAATTCAGTACCTTAGGGAAAAGTGGCCTGGATACCTACTAGCTCTTAGTCTACTCAGAGGATTCTCAACCTGCTAAGAGACAGTTAATTTCCAGTATCCCTATTAATAGATCTGCCAGTGATTCTCACTCTATTTTCTTCCTGCGGAACTTATACCTACACTTTCCGCAGATTCTGCTCGAGCCAAATTTTCAGTGAGATTATCTTGGGCAGTCTTGGTACTTATTCATACTTTCATTTTCTTCCATTTATCGATCAATATAATCAGCCAGCCACACTGAGGTGGCGCCGTAGAGAGCAACGCCGCTTGGTGCCACGGGCAGCTTCATCCTCCCAGGTTGCTAAATTTATGTCAAGTGCCTTCATGTCTCTCTTGCACACATCTTTGAACCTCAGCTGTGGTCGCCCAAGTGTTCTTTTGCCATCTGCCAGTTGTCGTAGAAGATATCTTTAGGGATGAGACCATCTTCTTGTTTTCTTAATATTAGGTTCTTTGAGGCTGTTAAATATTCATTCATATTTGAAGCAAAACAAAAGGGGAAAAAATCAAATGAATATGTTAAATAGTCAACTTCCCAGTGTGTTGCAGGAGGTCGTTGACATCCTGTATCAATATAAGGCAAAAGAGAAATTGATTGGACAGTGCGTAGCATTCCGTCTGTACGGGCAAAAAAAAAAAAGGGAGCGGAACAAACAGTTACGACACAACAAAGGCAGTCAGTCAATCGATTACTGCCTAACAAAGGAGTCAATCATTTAGTTCAGTGCACTCCGAGGTCCCGGTGTAGTGATTGAGTCATTACAAAAGCTAATGAAATATGGCAGAGGTTTTCAAACTGTGCGTCGCGGCTCCCAGGGGCGTCGCGGCCCTCGGCTAAGGGCGTAGCGGTGGCTTGGGAAAAGTGTTGGGCTCGATATTATGAGCATAATATATAGTACAGAGAGGAGCCGCGGTGATTTATGCACAGGTCAAGGGAGCCGCGGACCAAAAAAGTTTGAAAACCTCTGAAATATGGGACAAGAGCACAGAAAGTATCTAACTGTACAGGCACAAATGTGATGGACAAATCATGAACGGGTTTGTCTAGTTGACGTACTGCTGATTTACTATGGAACTAACATGCAAAGGACGTATATTTTTTTCGGAGTGGATAATGCGGCACTTTAAAACAAATGTATGCTTTAATGGTAATGAAATCATGGGCGCTGAGGAATAACAGGTAAAAAAAAAAAAAAATAAGAAGAAAATAAAACAGTCTAATGTTGTTGCAAGTATTCTGTGTAGAGAAAAGATGAAACATGTCAAGCTAAAGCATGTTATCATCTCTTGCCAGTATGATTCTATTGCTGCTTTTTCTGCCAGGGCCGGCTTTTGGCAGATTCAACCGATTCCTACGATCGGACCCCGCGCCCTCGTCTGTTAAATTAGTGCCGGAAAACAAAAAAGCTTCAACCAGGGTTGTGGGGTCGGTTAAAAAACTTTCCGACTCTGACTCTTGAAATTTTAGAAGTGCTACTCCGACTCTTGAAATTTTAGAAGTCCGACTCCGACTAGTTTTTTTACTAGTCGTATGGCATAACATTAGGAGTCGGGAGTGCGGACATTTTTTACCGACTCCACTAAAGAACAACCGGCTCCAACTCCCGAGCCCTAGTTTCAAACATAAAATCAGTTGACATAAATAGCTACATACTATGTAAAGAACTGGAAACGCTAAAGCCAATCCTTCTGTCTGGTTGTAGAAACCCCATTAAACATGCTTCAATTTCTTGCACAACCGATCTAGAGCATTCTCAAATTTATATACAGCAATTCTAATCTTGCCCCGCGTAGTTTCCCCGGGAGGGGGGTCTCTGAAGAGACAAAGAAAGAACAGGACTACTACATTCTCATGCATGTCGTACAAGGCGACTAATAAGTAATGTAGAGCGAAGAACACAACTAATGTAGTACACGGCTAGCAATGAGTTTGTGCATGGGACTGGCAACCTTGTCGTGCGAAACAGATTACCACAGAAACTACAGCGGCAATAGCATATAACTGCTTGGTACAGGCTTCCTGCAGGAGGACCAGCTACATTTGTGGCTCCATGCTCCAAAAGAAAATGAAGATGGTGATAAATTCTAATCTTCTTGACTGAACCGGTAATTGTAGCCTCGGGAAATGAAAGCTTTACGAAGCTGTATCAAATTAAAACTGATCTGCGGCCAACAATGCAGAATGACCTATTTAACCGTTTGGCAATCGTGCCAATTAAACGGGACGCACTGAAGAGTGTCTTCTAAACAAAACACAGAATTTATTAAATGAGGTAAATCATTTGCTGCGTTTGCCAACCACTGTAAAACGTATGGAAAGAATATTCTAACAAAACAAATCAGTTAAAATAAATTTACTTACTTCTACTTAGTCGTTCATCTTCTACTCTGGGGTCTAGCGGTTTGCCAGAGAGACCACCATACTATCCTATCGGCTGTCTTCCTCCTAGCCTGGTTCCATTCTAGTCCTCGGTCCTTCAGAGACTGCCTAATGTTGTCCTCCCAGCGGACTCTGGGTCGTCCTGGTTCTTAAGTTTCTCATATTTGTCGTGGTAGCCGATCTTCTCCCTTTCTGCAGACATGGCTAAACCATCCACTTTCTCAGATACCTCATTTATGAGGTTTAGAGCTGGCTTTTGTAGGTTGTAGTCATTGCCCAATACTTGTTATTGTTAAATAAATTTACACAAATTAATTATGCTCAGAAGTGTGGAAAAAAACTTCCGAATAGGAATCTAGACCACACATAAAGCTAATGTTAATGATAACATTCCTATTTTCGTCACATCTTGTATAAACGATGTACAATAAAGCATCAGATCCTGGTACAATAATACCAACAACATGCAAAATATCACAAATCAAGAATATCCCCACAAGCATCAAATCACAAATTAAAGATATCCCCATGAGCATAAGATCAAAAATGAAGGTGATAAGCATCTGATCATACATCAAGAATATCCCTGTACGCATCAGATCACATTTCAGAGCAACGATATGCCAATTAGGACATCAAGAATATCTCTATAAGCATTAGATCACACATCAACGATATCCCCATCAGGATATCCCTATAAGCGGCAGATCACCCATCAACAATATCTCTATAAGCATTAGATCACACATCAACGATATCAAGAATATCTCTATAAGCATTAGATCACACATCAACGATATCCCCATCAGCGGCAGATCACCCATCAACAATATCTCTATAAGCATTAGATCACACATCAACGATATCAACATAAGAATCAGATCACGCTTCGGCGCAACGATATCCCCATTAGCACATCCCTATAAGCGCCAGATCACACTTCAAAGATATCTCCATAGCTTCAAATCACGCATAAAAGATATTACCATTACACCACACTTGAAGGATATTACATCAGACCATACAGTAAGGATATCTCATCAGATAAATTAATCAAGGATTCCCCCCCCCCCCCCCACCATTAGATCTCACATCAAGGATATCCCCTTCAGATCACACATCACATTCATATTCAAGTTGATTATCCACACTCGCTCTTGGGTACCCGGGGCCAGTAATGAAGAGCGAAGAATAGAACCACTGTGCTCAAGCAATGCAGCAAAACAGCTAGAAAGGAAGCTTGTGCACAGGGCTACCCAGTTCACCATGTAAAACAAATGTTATAGAAGCCACTACGCTTCGGTGCAGGCTTACTGCTAGGAGACCAAAAGACCTTATTTTCTTTAAGGGGCTAAAAAAAAAAAAACATTTAAAACGGGCATGAGAGTCCATACTACCACCAGGCCATACATTAACTTAACATTTATAGGACATCTCCACTGCCATCAGATCACGCGATAAACTAACGTTAATTAATTGTGGGGAAACGTAATTTGCTGTTATTTGTTATTTTCCTATACACGAATATAAAATAATGACGGGAGACGATAGAGAATCAATATAACGTGTAGACGAAAATAAGGATGTGAGATAAACAGTTAATGGATTGTGTCCAAGTGTTTGCTTTTCTACGTGGAGCGTGCGCGTTTTGCTTTATACCTGTGAGTAACTTTTGGCTCCAAACATTATGGGATAAAACAGAACAATAACTATTATGTAACAAGCGTTGACACCAACTGTCGATATCTCTATGAATAATCACTCTGTCTCCAAATGCACCACAACACACACATTCTAGTACCCTCGATCCTCAATCTACCTGCATATTTATTGCCAATACTCATCCAGGTCAGCTTGGGTAAACAACAAGCATACGCGCTTTACTGGAACAATAGACTTTCACTCATCATCATAAACAAAGGATGTTTACTGTGCTTTTATTATATCCGTTATTTTATTGCGAGCTTTCTTGTTCTAATCCTAAAAGTCTATTCACTTCTACCTTGGGTTTTGTTTTTTTTTCAAATGAGTGTTATTCTCCTTCAGTCGCTCACTCTTTTTCAAACTTTTGAAACATCCCATCCCTCTCCAACTAGCTATATTCTTTCACCTCGCTTCTGACTCAGATGCTTGACACGATACAAACACGCGTAAGGTTATCAGTACTACTTTACTCATTCCAGCACTCCTCCCATCTTGTGTACAACCCTCAAACGCGAATTCAAATTACAAATAAAGGGAAGTTAATAACGCCTCAACAAGACCAACTATTTGTACCAAACAATTATGTACTGCTGCCAACATAACTTATTTCAGCCAACAATTGCCGCTATTTTTGCTAAATCCAACTAAACATTCGACGTAATTAAATCCAGCTGGGCGGATACCATAAATTTACCGTCTGTGTTTACTTCCTACATTACAAGACAATGAAAATTAAGAAGACGGACTCTATTAACTGTCCGGGTTGGTTGGTTTAAGCATCGATCAGCGCGTAAGTGGGCAGGGGTTGTGGAAAAGCAGAGGTAAGGGAAGTGTTAGCAATCTGAAGACAGCGGTGAGATAAATGAGGCAAGTGAAGTGTGAACTATATGAGGAAACTGTGCGAAAAATGAGGGTGGTGAAGTGTGAACAATATGAAGAAAGCGGTGAGAAAATTTCAGAAAGTGAAGTGTGAACAATATGAAGAACACGATGAGAAGACTGAGGAAAGTGAAGTGTGAACAATATGAAGAAAGCGGTGAGAAACCTGAGGAAAGGGAAATGTGAACAATGTGAAGAAAGCGATGAGAAAACTGAAGAAGGCGAAGTGTGAACAACATGAAGAAAGCGATGAGAAAACTGAAGAAGGTGAAGTGTGAACAACATGAAGAAAGCGATGAGAAAACTGAAGAAGGTGAAGTGTGAACAATATGAAGAAAGCGGTGATAAAACTGATGAAAGTGAAGTGCGAATAATATAAGGAGAGCTGTGAGAAAACTAAGGAAAGTGAAATGTGAACAATGTAAAGAAATCGGTCAGAAAACTGAGGAAAGTGAAGTGTGAACGAACGAACTTTACTTTTAAAGGGTTAAGAATTGGGCACGCAGGCTCGTCTAACATTCTGCCCTTTCTCTCTCATCTTGCATGCTCTATCCTTTCATTCGCATATGTACTTTGAGCATTATTTAGGCATGCAACATTGTAAAGGTAAAATAATAGCATACATTTATAATATCCAATCATAATCAAATTTAATTATGTTAAAGCGGCGAGAAAATTGAGGAAAGTAAAGTGTGAACAATATGAAGAAAGCGGTGAGAAAACTGAGAATTGTGAAGTGTGAACAATATGAAGAAAGCGGTGAGAAAACTGACGAAAGTGAAGTGCAAACAATATGGAGAAAACCGAAGAAGTGTGAACAATATGGATAAAATTGAGGAAAGTAAAGTTTGAACATAATGGAGAAAACTGAGAAAAGTGAAGCGAGAACAATATGAAGAAAGCGGTGAGAAAACTGAGAATTGTGATGTGTGAACAACATGAAGAAAGCGGTGAGAAAACTGAAAACTGTGAACAATATGAAGAAAGCGATGAGAAAACTGGCGAAAGTGAAGTGTGAACAATATGAAGAAAGCGGTGAGAAAACTGGCGAAAGTGAAGTGTGAACAATATGAAGAAAGCGGTGAGAAAATTATGATAAAAATGTAGAGAACGACGTTTCATGTATCTGACTGTTTACCCAAGTTTTAAAGACTTGTCAAACACTTGTATATATTCTTATCCGTACACGCTTCTGAGTAACATATGTTAAATATTAGCACATCACGCAGAAGTACGCACAAACGTGACAATAACAAATGTTTTCGAAACAAATACAAGTTTGGCAATATCCTCAATAAAGATGGAGGATGCAGCTTCGAACACAAAGCAACAAAACCTGACCCTACATTCCACTAGGAGTAACTCGTAGTGACTGAGCATGCCCTTGCTTCAAAAATTCGGGAAAAACAAATAGGAGGTATCACTGAACACAAGCTTGCAAGGGCACGGCTCTACTAGGCGCGGCTGCGTGTCTTAAACTAGCGCTGAGAGAGTTGTACCCACGAAGAGCACTCGAGCCACGACGTTGGCGAAGCCAAGAACTAGACGCGGAGGCGCCAGGTCATACGGGCAGGAAAGTCGCTGGGGGTGGTGCGGTGGGGAACGAATACTGAATTAAACACAAGGGAGGGTAGGAGTACGGGGGGAACACACCGGATAGCTGGGGTCACGTGCGCTGAGAGCAGCGCGATTGACGTGTTGGCGTGGACGAATGTCACGGTTGTATTTGAGCGGACTTCTATATGTCGTGAAGTCAAGCAGGTCATGTACCGTAGATGTGTGATAGTTCATCTAGACTCAGGAGCGGGGTAGACGAGCGCTACTCTTACAGTGGTTATATCGTGCCTACTACTTTTGGGCAGCGCGTATGCTCTGATAAACGCATGACGCGAGGAAGAGTTTACTAGGAGACTAGTAGTTCTGGTCTTAATGTCTTAAGGGATGGGCAGTAGTAGTGTGATTGTAGAGAAGTAGGCACAATACAAAGACAGGTACACAGCGCTGATAACTGGCATCTGCACAGCGCCACACGACAATGCAGCTGGCACTTCACTCTTCCGCGGAGCGGCTGGTCTGAACACTCTCAGTCTGCGCGCGTGAGACATTGTGGGTCTGCGCCGTTCTCGACTGTTGCAGACAGTTGGTCAGTCAGGGCAGACGTGGCACGAGCAATAGACTCAGTTTCCACGGAGACGAGTCATGCGTAGGTCTGGCACATCTCACGTGTGAGCTCATCCTGTGGGGGGGTGGCTCGAGGTAGGTGGGTGGCGCGGGGATATAGAATATTGAAGATGGGGAAGATAGAGAGGAAAGAGATAGCGTGGGGGGGGGGACAAGCTAGAACGCGGCAAGACATACGGAAGCACATGGGCTGATAGACGGAAAGACATTATGGTGTGAGTTGACGAGGATCTCAGCCTAGTATTAGACAATCTCGTCGTGCAGGAAGGAAGGTAGAGATAACAGTGTGGAGATGGACATTGAGGACGGAGGATCTGGGGTGGTGTGACAGATATGCGGGAGACGGTGCGATCACACAGTACGCTCGGAAGCTCTGGAGGCACTGGGGAGACACGACAGAGAGGGAACGCGCGGCTCATGTAGGATGGGGGTTCTGGTATATACAGTGGTTCAGGCGGGGTAATGTGGCACATATGCGCATGACATTGTGTGTGGAGAGAAGCGCGAGGCGGGGGGAGGTCGACAGGAAGATGATGGGGAGGGGGGACACAGGGGTACTCGGGACGATGCATTGTGGATCACAGATAGGGAGTGCAGGCGGGGTATAGGATGCTCATGTATATAGCGTAGATGGTCTTCGGCTGGCGAGTAAGTGTAGGGTGTGATATACAGGGCGCCCGATAGTGTGCGAGGGGGGTGATGGGTGGGCTACGGGTCACTGGAGGGAAGGACACAGTGACCACTTAATGTGTGGTGAATACTATATATCAAGTATATTCGTGAGGGATATACGGGGTTTGATGTTTCATGTTATGTGTGCAGATGATGGGTCATATATCGTCACGGCGAGCAGAGCGACTGAGTAGATTGGAGTGTGAGTGAGGTATTAAGCGAGGGAGAATCGAGGTGCAGAGTAAAGAAAAAGTAGGTTTTGTGTCTGGGAGGGAGGGGGATAAGATATATGACTATAGCGTGTGGAGGCACTCGTTGGGTAGAACACATGGGGGAAAGAGTGTAGGACATGTGGTTAACCAGGCGACAGGGTTGTTGGCGCACATCAGAGATCACACACGTGCGGACACGGATCTCTCTCTGCAGACAGACATGGTGGACGGGTCACGGGGTCGTGAGTCAGTAGTGGTATTCTAATGTGTGAGTCTCGAGGGCAGCTCTCAAGGAGCAACGGATACTCTTTCAGGTATAGTGGACTAGGTATTGCATCTAGTCCAATGTAGTGGAGGTAATCAATTTTCATGTGGGTAGTTACAGTCCTGGATGCAACGGACGAGTTTACACTGTATTGGAGGCACACAGTGATATACTAGAAGAGTCACATTTCAACCGGAGCGGAGGACTTCATAGATCTGTCGGAGACGGAACATATCATCCTGAGGGTGTATGCCGCACGATGGGTATCAGAGTGTGTGACTGGGCTTACGCATATAGCTGTGGTAGATCTTGGACCTTTCAGGTCGCACTTCTGAGTAACGGAGCGACATATTTCATAGGACTGTGTCTTTACGAGACACAGTTGTGATCCAGACTGGGGAACATGCGAGAGTGACTAGCGGACACGACTGGGGTGGGACCAGTACCTACAGGCGTGTGAGTTGCAGATGAGACTGGTGCGGAGACAGTAGGGTGGCAGAACCGTAGCGTATATCTATCAGTATGTACTCTGGTAAGCGGATGGACTGTTAGGACAGGTGTCATGTTTGTACAGGTGCGTGTGACATATCGGTAATAGGATGATGCATACAGGTTGCTTCGCGGACCGTGCGTCTTGCTACAGATCGATGTCTGAGTCGATTGGAGCTGTGGTCGATAGCTGGTACAGCGATGGTCAGTAGTTAGGTAAATCGAGGAGTACTGAGGGGAAGTAGCTTTAACCTCATCGGATAGATGTGTGGTGCGTATACTCCTTAAGGTGCTTTAGATGGTGTTGTCTGGGGGCGGTGAGATGGGGTTATCGGGAGTAGGTGACTCTGGGTATACAGACGGCTGCCTAATCCGCCAGTCGAACACTCGCGGTAAAGTAGACGTTTGGCGTGTGGGAGTGAAGAAAGAGAGGAGATACGACGAATAACCATCTTTAGTGGCTTGTGGGCGAGATATATGACTGGAGGATGGTCTGAAGCCTAGTCGGTGCATTCTATATGGGCTGCTGTGAGTATTATAGGACCGACACAGTAGGAAGGGATCTATTGACATTTGTTACTATGTATCTATCTATCTATTCTATCAGCTATATGCTGGGTCAGTTTATATCTGAGGACTATATCTTAGGGGGGAGGATAGGGGGGGGGGGGGGGGGGGGGGGGGGGAGCGGGGGGGGGGGGGAAGACGGGGAGGGAGAGGAGCATGTTTAGGTGTACCGCTCCACCTGTGGTCCATGAGTTGAGGAGTTTTGGTTATGAGACTCCATTGTAGGCGATTTTAAGACTCTCCATAGTGGGCTGTTCACTTATAACAGACTGTCGTGTGCGGTATGGATGAGTGTTCGGATGAGTGTGAGTTGACGAGCAGACATGGGGGGATATGAGACATGGGTACGATCCAGACGATACGTGGGAGGCCTGTGCATCCTTACCCTACTGGAGGTCTGATCTCTTATTGAAACTTGGCGGATGGAGAGGATGGCGGTGGCCAGGTCTGCAGATGGGCGTGAGGGATATGAGGGGGGTATAGATGACACATGCATCGCGAGGAGGGTGGTGGCTGTATGGATGATCAGGACCCCATGGACGTGTATATATTGAGTTATGGTCCACTAAGGGGAGGGACAAGGTATATGATGGTGGTGTTGAAGGTATGTTTGGTGACTACGGGGCGTTGGAAAACCCAGGCACGGGATGGGATGGAACGAGGGAGCACGCTATCTAGGAGTTGGATGCTGAATATATCCAGAGTTCTACAGATGATTATGTTGAAGGGGACACGGGTTTGAGTAAGTATATTCAGGTTTGACTCGTTGGTGAGAGGTGAGGGAGCATACTTAGTTTGGTATGGCTTTTGGGGAGGGTGAGGGGGTTTTTATGGTAGCTTATATTCTAGATTTACCATAGATGTTAATAGAGATATATGTTATAGGGATAGTTATAGGTACAAAAGAGTGCCTGTACTTGATTAATTGGCATTCCGTTTGGATTACCTCCAACGGCGGGCTTGACGGGCCTGATTCATGCTAGAACCACTTCACAAATAGGCGACGGACCAATAAATAGGGTAACAAATTTGCTCAGCCCTGAAGCAGCTTTAGATACCCTTGCGTTGGGACCATTAGTAGACCACTACTGCAAAGAAAGGGGAGGCAATCCCGTGACAGTTTCAAAACCTGAAAATGTATCTCCAGTTGAAACATGTTACGCTGTCCTACAGAAGCTAGACAGCTTAAACTAAAAGCAATTTAATTTACTTATTTTTATTCTAATATCGAGCACAAATAACAGAAGTAACAAGACCTTTCATTACAAAAATGAGCATATAAACGTATCTGCTGTGACCATCGGCAACTAAGCTATGTATAATACGCGTATTTTATTTGTAAGGTAAAAAGGGTAAAGGATCCCGTTACACGTCCACTGAGGCATATTGGGATTATAGCGTTAGGCCCATATTTTCTCGGCCATCGGCACACTAGAGGTGATGTGGTCAGCATCACGCCGGCCGCCTTAACCTTCCCAGAGTTCCGCTGGTACCCAATTTATGAGGCTGGGTCGACTCCGGAGCCGTTTGCGGTCTAAAAAATCCCACTTCAACTGGGAATCGAACCATAGACCACCGAGCTAGGAAGCCAGTGCACTAACCACTGTGCCACCACGGCATTTTATTTGTTGCCATAAAAATATTATACGCGTATAATATGCGTATTTTATTGTCAGACAACGCACGGTTAAACATTGCTTAAAACCAAACCAAACCACGTTAAGCTGCCCTGTCCTTTGCCATCCGTTCATACTCCATCTTTCCATGTCTGCAGTTCATTTCTCCGTTTGTTATAGCTCTCCCTGTATATCTCTGGCGCTAGGAATTTCAGAACATGTTCTGATTTATGATGCTATCCTATAGTTTTCTACCCTATTCCAAAGTCTGTTAATGACCTCTTCTTCCATTGGTATTTTGTCTGCATCTTTCCATTAGTTCCATAATGGTGATCTAGTCATTACCATTTTGATCCTTCTATTCTGAGCAGGCACACATTTAATCAGTCTGTGAATTTTTTTTGGTCGTTGTTTCTTCTTGTTCTTAAGGTAGTAGGCTACCTTGATAGGGTAAAAAACTCAAATTTTCCTTTCAGAATCAAACAACCATGGGTATAGTGTTAGTATGGACTTAAAATTTTTGTCCACATAATGACCTCATTAATTATGCAAATTAGCTATCCAATATAGCCGCCGTAGTGAATAAATTATACACCTTTTTCAAAACATCATAACTATGTTATTTGTACAAGGATCTGACTGAAACTTGGCAAATTGAATCATTATATATAGCGTGAGGTCATGACCTAAAATGACAGAGATTGACAGAAAGGTTAATTTTTAATGAATTTTCAAAATTTATATTTCTGGAATGTTTGATATTTGTGCCTCATTATATATGCATGATGGTCATAAAACTAAAACTTTGAATTCAATTGTATCCATTTTAGGTCAGAATCTGTAAGATTATATGACAACCAACTGTGTTAATTTTCATGTCAATTGAATGTACAGATCCAGAGCTATCTTGTTTCAAAGATCACCAATTATGTTGAAAAGACAATTCCGAGAAATCAAAGAAAAACAGAAAAAGAACTCACAAAATGAAGTTTAATGAGCTCCTGTTGAATAAAGGTCTCCTTCTACTGCAGCTGCAGTGTCTATGAATCCCCTTTTCGGTGCTCTTAGGGTCTTTCCATTGCAATGTCCTTACTTGCTGAATAGATCCTGTGCAGTGTTCTCTTGTATGCTTTCTTTGCCATGGGTTGACTTGTGTTCATGTATATTGAAAAATTCTGCAATGCACTGTGGCCTTTCCCAATAGAACGCACAAATGCCACCATTCGCACATTTACTTCTTTGTGTTTGTGAGTAGCTGGAGATGAAACATCAGAAGTATTGAAATTGGCATTCCATTCGACACAGTTTGTGCACTTGATACTGATTTCATGACAAAAGCCATCCTGAGTCTCTTCGACGATCTCACAGGTCAGTGAGTACTGATAACATTTGTCACATCTAAAATTAGCGCATAAAAACCCAAACAGCAGTTTTACATCCATAAGGATAAACACATTTCCTCTGTTGTCATTTTTAGCTTGTCCTTCACTTTCTTGGACCTTTATTTTCTTTGCTGAGGAGCACAGAGGCTTTATAGCGCCACTATCGACAATAGGTGTCTCATTTTCAGGCAACGGTTTGTTGGTGTACCGATTTCCAAGGAACTTACTTTGTCTTATTTCCCATTGTGAACAAAAGAAGCTCTGCTAACTACTATTATACAGTATAAAACTAGGTCTAGCAATAAATAGAGTTGATGTGGGTGAAAATGCACAATGCATGTAACAAATGCTGAAATTTACGATCAAAGCTTTCTAGACACACACTTTTGAAAAATTCATAAGAAATCATTGAGTGATTCCTCTTGGAAAAGTTATAAATATCTTTCTCCTGTTGCCTCAGTATAATTATAATTTCGCAGTTTTACAATTATGCACCTTCATGTTGGGTCATTATTCACAAGGTAACCAACTATAAACATTGGTTGCTATGCAAATCACTCAAGGGGGTGTGTGTAGAAAAACACTGATTCCTATCATACCAGAGTATCTCTAAGCTTCTATGAATTATTTTTAGTACAAGAACATGTTGACGATGATTTAAAGCATGAAAATGAAAATTGTTGGATTTTTATTTTTTAAAATCTTTTGTGGGTAGCCTACTACCTTAACGTTTCTCTCCTTGTTCTTAATGTTTCTTTTCTCGTTCTTTGTCGTAGATTTTTTATAGGAGAATTAAGACTTGGGTTGGTCCCTTCTGAATAGATTTGAATAAGTGATAGTCACAGTGAGAGATAGTAAATAGCAATAGATTTCCACGAGTGAGATGGTAGACTGTGATAGAGGCTGTCTCTGAAATCGAGAAATCTTCTCTCTTTCACCTATCTTCTACGACAGATTTAGAGGAGTCAGACAGTCTAAACACATATATATTACATATATATTTCTATCCACTCAAGTGCACGCACATACAAGACGACAGTTAGACGTACAGACGTGGGAAACTATAACAATGATTATACAGATAATTAGGAACGAGCTGACCAACGCGCTGATTAAGTTCTCGAGAAATTTTAATTATCGTAATAAACTTCTATCACAACATAAAATATTACATCAAGCATATACAAATAGTCATAAAAATCAAGGAATTGCTACAAGAAATGATAGACCCACAGTTATGATCTTCCCTCGATGTTTAGCCCACAGTCCCGTTAGGAGAAAGATGATAGCCCAAAGAGTCACAGATACATATGATTTGGGTTTAATATTTTCCCTTTTGAAGGTATGGACAGACTTGATATCTCTGGTCTATTCTGAGGGAAATAAGGTTAGCAATACTTGCATAAAGAAAGTTAAGACAGCAAAAATGGGTGCCAAATTACAACAATAAAGAAATCACTCAGTCCTGCATTCACTCTATTCATTCAGCCGTGATCACGTGCATTTGTTCATACTCACAGCTTTGATAGCCACTTCTAGAAACACAATTTTTAGGACATTCACATACAGAATCGTCAATGGCAGTCTTTGACCAAGAAATCCCAAGTTCCAAAAAGACGGGTTGAATTCTCTGCTTCAGGGAACGATTCCTTGGGTGTTCTTATTTTTCGGATGTCTGTTTAGGTCACATTAAAATTGTCCAGGCAAGAACATTAACAACGAGCACAGTGTCAATAGCTTAGGTTTCTAGAAATGAGGAATGTCAGATCGGTGTCTTTTTCTTTTTTCAGGTTAGGACTTTATTTGGTCACCACACCACTAGTCAAAACTCCGTCGGAATGTTACTGACGTTAATATGTTACTTGCCACACAGGCTAAAAATGTACTTGAGTTGTTTCTCAGGAAGAATTAAATATGGCGCGATAGGCCTGTTACTTCATTTAACCTTTAGAGTACTTGTAAAGATTATGCACCAAGGCTTTTAAGGAAAATGTTTTAGTTCTTTACAGATATCACTCATCAGTACTTAACGCTGGCAAAGTTTGGGTTAACCCCAGTATTCACTGAATAAAGGAAAAAAACACATATAAAATAATTATACATACTAGGTACTCGTTATAACTTACATTTTTAAACTGCAAGCGTACAGCTTGACTTATCATTTAAACCCGGAAAATAAGTTATATACATAAAATCAATCACTATGAATTAGGAATACATACGTATCCCGTCAATACCCACTGATGAAGCATTTCAGTTATAAGTTAATTTTAAAATATATTCCCGTCTGATTATTTAGCAGTACAATCAAATTCATTTATAGCTGCGTGATTTTAAGCTAGAAATATAATTTATTCTGCTTTCCACTGAAACACGTCACTAGAAAATAATTTACTTACTTACTTAGTCGTTCCCCTTCTACCGTGAGGTGTAGAGGTTTGGAAGAGAGAGCACCAAACTATTCTATCGGCTGTCTTCCTCCTGGCCTGGTTCCATTCTAGTCCTCGGTCCTTCAAAGATTGTCTAATGTTGTCCTCCCAGCGGACTCTGGGTCGACCTCTGGGTCTGGATCCTTGGCTTTTTGTTTCCCATGCTTGTCGTGGTATCCAATCTTCTCCCATTCTGCAGACATGGCCAAACCATCTTAATTGGGACTGTTCTACTTGGGTCTGCAGGGGGTAGGATTTAAGGCCTTGACGTATCGTCTGGTTGCGTACCATGTCTCTTCTTGTTACTTCAACTACCTTCCTCAGATACCTCATTTCTGAGGTTTGGATCTGGCTTTTATGGGTTGTAGTCATTGCCCATGACTCGCATCCATATGTCAAGACTGGGACATAGGTGAAGCGGTATACAGCCATCTTCGTTTTCTTACCAACCTCTCTCTTGCTGAGGAATCCTCGATTTATGGCCTGAAAAAGTCTCCCAGCTGCTGCTTTTCGAGTGGCCAACTCTTCTTTGATGCCTCCCTTTCAGTCTATAATAGCTCCGAGGTATTTAAAGTGGTCGACCTGCTCCAGGACCTGTTCTCCCAGCTTAATCTGATGTCTTCTTTCTTCTCGTGATATCACCATGGATTTAGTTTTAGAGCTGCTTATGACCATCCCTCTCTTCTCCAGCTCTTCCTTCCAGACTTGCAGGTTGGATTGGAGATGTGCCTCTGATTTAGCAATCAGGGCAACATCATCAGCAAATGCCAGCTCCGAAATATAGACCTGTCTCATCTTCCAGTACCCCACTGAATACTTTCTTGTTCTCTCCTTACATGCCCTGATGACATCGTCCATAAGGAGTATGAAGAGGTAAGGTGATATCACCTTGTCTTACACCAGGGTGGTCCTGAACTCTTCTGACTTATGGTTTGCTGTCCTCACATAATTTCTGCAAGACTTGTAGAAGCTCTGTATAGCATGAATCAGAGGTGCTAAAATATTCTTCCTTGCCAAACAGTCCCAAAGTTTGCTCAAGGGGACCCTGTCAAACGCCTTTTCCAGATCTATGAAACAAAGATGCATCTCACTCTTATACTCAAGGGCCTTTTCACTCAGCTGTCTGAGTGTGAAGATTAGGTCTTGAGTACTTCGGTTTGCTCGGAATCCGCACTGGACCTCATACAATTGTGGCTCAGCTAGGCGTCGGAGTCTCTGCTCTAAGATTCTAGAGTAGATTTTAGCAGGGACACTGAGAAGGGATATGCCTCTATGGTTTCCACACTGTCGATTGTCACCCTTTTTGAAAATTGGTGTTATGATGGCAATCTCCCAATCCTTTGGTATGGTCTTGTTGCACCACGCTGACTGTAAAACCCTTAAGAGTAATAGGTCGCCTGATGCTCCCATGAACTTAACCATTTCTGGTGTTATACCACCATGCCCTGCTGCTTTGCCCATCTTGATTTTCTCCAGTGCTGCCTTTAGTTCTTCCATCTTTATGTCATCTTCACCATCATTGGTTTTCTCTTCTGTGCTAGTGTTTATCATTTCTGATGCTTCACCATGCTCACCATCCAGGAGTTCTGAGAAATATTCTTTCCATCTTTCCATTACTTCCTTCGGGGCAGTAAGCAATTTGCCTTGCTTGTCCTTTATAAATTTGAGAGGGCATTGTTTTTCCTTCCTCATGTTCTTTAGGGTCTTATAGAACAATTTCTGGTTTTCTTGTGCATCTTTTTCTAGCTTTTCTCCAAATTCTTCCCAGGACTTCTGTTTTGCTGCTAGCACTTTGTTCTTTGCTTCTGTTCTGAGTGTCACATATTCTCTATATTTTTCCATTTGTCCTGTTGTGTTTTTAGCTCCTAAGTATTGTTTCCATGCCATTTTCTTCTCTCTTATTTTCTCTTTGACTTCCTCTGTCCACCAAGGTGTCCTCTTTCTCTTGTTCCCAAGTCGGACTTCACCACATGCTTCTGCAGCAGCTGTCTTTATGATATCCTTGAATTTAATCCAGAGGGAAGTCATCAGGTCGTTCTTCTGTGTTGCTCACCGCTGCAGCAATAAGCCCCTGATATCTGGTCTTAATTTCTGGCTCTCTCAGCTTGTAGGTCATAATGCTCATTTCTCCTGCTCGTTTACTTGGTAGAAAATAATACAAACTATATTTTAATTCTCTCTGCACAAAAGAACTAGTGAAAATGAAATAGGCGATTTAACACTTTAAACACTTCACAAAATACTAGATATCTAATATATAATATTTACCTCCGCACAGAACTACATATTAATACCACGAACTAGAATCATTCAATATAATAGTAGTCTAGAACTCAGCAAAACTGCCCAGAAACTAAAGACTTTTCAATACACAAGATATTTCTTCTAGCCTGGCGATCTGTCTACTGCAGATTTAGGAGTAAGAATGAAAATCTAGTTTCAAACTCTGGTTAATATCTATGAAACGGACAAAGATGAGTGCTATCTCCAAAACCACGCAATAGCCTCCCCTTTCCTTAACACCTACGTACTTTAGACGCTAGCTCATAACTGCCAAAACATGCGTCTTCGCACCTTACGCCAAAAACTGGCCGTGGAGCGTGAGTGTCATGGAAAAACCCAGACTATACGTCTCATTCCAGAGCGCTGCCTGAGTGTCATATCACACTTCACTCCAAGAGAAACGTTAGTGTCAGGTGAAAATGCTAGACGGTATGTCTCATTAGATGGCAGTTTCCACACCTAACCGGGAACTAGCCTGACGAAACGCCCGTGACATGAGAAAAGTACAGATGCATGTCTGCTATCTCTGTCTGCCTAGACGAGTATTCACACGTTCTATCGTCCTGCAGCACTGACATCTGCGTAATAGAATGCGTATCAGTATGAGAAAGAAAAACGGTAAAGTGAGAATGGGAAATGGAAATATTTTTCGCAAACGAACGAATGCAAAAAATACGGGAAAAGGATACAGAGTGATAATAAAATAGAGGACACGGGTAGAAAAAAAAGAAGAGAATACAGAAAATTTATTGATCATAAAACTCTCTGTGACATTCTTAATGTTTCGGAACCAGAGAAAATGACTGCTTGACATTCGAGTTAAAGCTTCTTATTTTTGTGTTAGACTTAATTATCACTTGATTTCTACATGCTGCATTTTTCAGTGCAATTTATTTTTAATCTTAATACCACATTCCGTTCCTAAAATATACAAGGGGCTTGACATAAGTCTTGGGCCTGACCATGAAGGACATGTCATATGTCACAGAGAGCTAAAATTGTGTATAGTGTTTATTCCTGTTCAATATAGCCACTTTCTGAATTGACACACTTCTGCCATCTCTGCTTGACCTTGAAAAGACCTTGGGAGTAAAACACCCTATTTTTCAAACTAAACCAGTCTTCACATGCCAGTATAACTTCTTCATCACTGCCAAATGATTTCCTTTTAGCTGTTTTTTTAAGATTTGGGAATAGAAAACAGTCTGGTGGAGCCAAATCTGGAGAATATGGTGCGTGTGGAAGAATTTCAATATTCAAATCGTTGGCTGCTAGCTGCACAAGCCGTGCTTTGTGAGAGGGCGCGTTGTCTTGAAGCAAAGGAAGATTTTGAGTGCGCGTTATCCCTCGTTTCCTCGTCACAACCTTTCTTAGTTTGGTGAGAAGATCTGCATAGTACTGTCCATTAACTGTGTTGCCACGAGGCAGATAATCTTTCAACAGGACACCTTTGGCGTCCCAAAAAAACAGTCAGTATCACTTTTCCTGCAGATTTCTGCGCTCTCGGCTTGACAGGTGTTGGGGAGCCCGGGGTTTTCCATTGCATGCTGGCAATTTTGGATTCGGGGTCATAATGGTGTACCCAAGTCTCATCTACTGTCACCATGGTCTCCAAAAAGTTTTTTGACTGACACTTTTTGAGCAACTGTTGACAGCAATTTACCCTCGTTTGCTTCTGTTCACGCGTCAGCAGTCGCGGAACCCAGCGTGCACACACTTTTCTCATGTTCAGTCTGATGTGTAAAATTCTATAAATTGTTCTTTCAATCAGTTTTACTCTACTAGCTATCTCCACAATTGTCATTTTTCGATCCTGATCAATGATTTTCTTCACTCTTGTTGCATTTTCATCATTGCACTCTGAGGCTGGTCTACCAGATCTTGGCAGATCAGCAACATTTGAGCGGCCGCACTTAAACTGTTGACACCAGTTTTTTACCGAAGTATATGAAGGACAAGAATCACGAAACACTGGTTCCATCTCCCTGTGTATTTCTGTAGGTGTTTTTCCCTGAAACATCAGAAATTTTATCACAGCTCTGGCCTCCTTCTTTTCTATTGTTTTGTCAAATCTTTGGAGCAGCAGATCCGGTCAATAGGGTACACTGCACCGTGTACCGTAGCGGGAAAACCCATTGAAGAAACAAACGCGTACTTCACACATTCAGTGCAAATATGATGAACTTTAAATGTACCAAGTTTCATCTTCCTCCTGTGATTCCTTCATGGTCAGGACCAAGACTTATGTCAAGCCCCTTGTATGTCTATGTTGCTGCCAAGGTATGAAAGGACATCTTATAGAGATGTTTCTCTTAGTGCCAACTGGCTATCATTCACTGGTGAATCTAAGAATGGTCCAAGGGAGGGCCGATACATCAGAATCAAATTCTCTTCTCCCCTGCATGGTGTAAACCAGTGGTTCCCAAACTTTTTTTCTCTGGGCCACACTTTCGGAATGACAATTTTCTGGCGCCACACCGAATTTTTTTTATAAGAAATGCCTTCAAAGACACACACAAATATAAACTCCTAGCAGTGCTTTCTTCATAACATAAAACACAACTAAATGTAAAGATAGTCCCATAGCAGACATTGTCACAGGGGAGTGAAGTGTTAGAGACTTCACCATACTAGGTAATGAGGTCCCTACCTCATTGCCTTTTCCTTCTCTAACTCAGTCAGGTACCCATTTACAGCTGGGTAGACTTGGAGCGTATCGGTACCGTGATTCGAACCCAGCACCTTTTGAAGCGAGAAACCAGCGCGCCAACTACTCTTGTCAATCGGACGCTCAAAACACATCTACTTTCTAAAATTATCATGAGACATCCAGAAAGTATAAAACAATACAGCTACATAAAAACACGATTCATTCACAAAATATACAAATTCATTGAAAGGTGTGAGCTTGTTTTTGTAGGGTAATCTCATTTATATTACATCTTATTTGAGACAAACAAACCCTCGTCTCATCAACACAAAGAAGCTGTTCTCTTGTCTGGTCTTTGATATGTGCCACAGCTAAAATCCCTGTTCACAACATGCCGGGGAGAACTGTGTCTATTTGATATAAAATAAATTATATTACTGAGAAAAAAAAATCAGAAAAATTCTATGGGTTTCTGTACATATATTTCCTATATTATTTCACAGGTAACAAAATAAATAAGAAAATGACCTTCTATATATTGAAAATATCTAAATCCTTGATTGTCTTTTAATCTTCTGACCATAACGTTTGGGAACCACTGGTGTAAATTATATCACATTATATTTCTAACCATAATCTTTTAGGAAAACTGTCATTTTCATACAACATTTTGACTTCAACATACGAAACCCATTTACGCACAATACGGAGCTACTATTAATTTCCAAGTTTCCAAGCGTCAAACGTTCTTGTGTAACACTCAGTCACTATCACGACACGCGTCATCACTGATGTTTGTCCAGCGCTTAACTCAAACACACGCTCTAAGTAACGTGAGGTCTCCAAAGTACGACTGAACAAATACATCCGTTGTATTTTCAGGTGCCAATGGGAAATAGCTCAGTGAGGTCAAAAATATACAGCTGCTAGCTCGTCGTAGCGGACGGAGCAAATAGATGGCGGAGATTTTTTTTTTTTTTTTTCTTAACCAGCGGCACTTGGGCTTTCAGCCCTTCGGCCCAATGACATGTCATTGCGAGGCTGGGGAATCTGAGGACTTTCCTTCCAACCCGGTCAGGAGCTTCGCTCCTTCCCATCCACAGAGGGTTTATCTCAGGAGCCGTTCAGATTATTCAGTCAAAATACCGGTCGTTGACACTCCTTCAAGCGCCGACGCCCGGGCTTGAACCTTGAAAACCTGGTCGCCAGTACAACGTTGTAACTATTACACCAGCGCGGCTCCCGAATGACGGAGATAATTTATACTTCTGAAAATAAAGTTATTGTAAATCCTCGTGTTAGGGAAACAATAAAAACCTGGCTCAGATTAGTTTGGCATTGAAAATATTTTCGTTCCAAACAGAACGCCGATCTTTGACATTATAACGGCTTCTTACTCATCATGAGGTCATGACCCAAGTATGACAAGTTCAACGTAAAACATATGATATATACTGAAGCACATTAAAAACGCACCACTATTATATATACTGATGCCGAGAAGCTGGAAAAAAAAAGTGTGGGAATGGATTTTCCCCGTGTTTGTCATGAGGTAGAGAGCGAATGGCTGCTGGAATGGAAAGTGCATGGTTCAACCCACGGGTTTGTGTACAGACTACATGAAAACAATGAAAGTTACACGTGCAACACGATTCCCAACAGCTATGACCCTGAAAATGTGTACGCGTTGTGGCAGTATAATAATAATAGCCCCTTCAGTCATAACTGACTATGGGAATGCGCCCCTGAGGAGACAGCCCTCAGCTGCTTATTTTCCTGGTGCTTCTTTCGACGTTTTCTCCCCTCCTCTGCTTGTTGTGTGAGCCTCTCTTCGCCCAATCTGAGGTGGCGCAGTAAATAGCATCGCCACTTAGTGCGATCAGCAGCTATATCCTCCCATGTTGCTAGATCCATGTCCAGTGCCCTCATATCTCTCTTGCACACATCTTTGAACCTCAACTGTGGTCGCCCAACTGTTCTCCTGCCATCTGCTAATTGTCCGTAGAAGATATCGTTTGGGATGCGACCATCTTCCATGCGGCGAACATGGCCAAGCCAGCGAAGTCTGCGCTGTCTAAGCAGTGTATACATACTTTGAAGGCCAGCACGTGACAACACCTCGACATTTGTCACTTTATCTTTCCACGAGATGTCGAGGATGCGGCGTAGACACCGTAAATCGAAGGTATTGAGCCTTCTTTCTTGCTTTGCATAGGTCGTCCAGGTCTCGCTGCCATATAGGAGTGTGCTGGTGACGCAGGCATTATATACCGCAGCTTTGGTCTTCATTGTGAGTTTGGAATTTCCCCAAACACGCGATGTGAGGCGGGCAAAGGTAGTTGCAGCTTGGCCAATGCGCCTGTCGATTTCTGTATCCAGTGAGAGTTTGTCACTGATGGTAGACCCTAGGTAAGTGAAGTGGTGCACCACTGCCAATTCATAGTTATCGATAGTGATAACTGGTGCAGCACCCGCATCCTGAATCAGCACATGCGTTTTCTTTAGACTTATTGTGAGGCCAAAGTCCTTGCATGCTTTAGTGAAGCGATTCATCAAGTTCTGAAGCTCCTGTTGGCTTTGAGTGACGACTGCAGCATCATCAGCGAACAAGTCTCTTATAGTGACCCTTCTGATTTTTGTTTTTGCCTTCAGCCTTGAAAGATCAAACAGACGGCCATCTGACCTAGTGTAAAGGCATATTCCTTCAGTTGCATCTCTGAATGCATGTTTCAAGAGTAAGGCAAAGAAGATCCTGAAGAGGGTCGGAGTCAGAGCACACCCTTGTTTAACGTGTGGCAGTATACTCGGTATAAAAAGGCCGTTGAGACAAAACACCCAGTACATGTGCTTGAAATGCCACGACTATCTGAAAACGACCGCCAACGAGCCATTGGTATGTTGGAGACCGGAATGAGCTCGCGGGCCATTGCCAGAAGGATGAATTGCCACCACAGCACTATTGTACGTCTCAATGAACGTTACGGAACCACTCGCAGTGCCCGGGATAGACTTCGGAGTGGCCAACCACGAGTTACTTCCCCTGCGCAAGATCGTCATATTGTGCTGAGTCACCTAAGGAATCGTTCTCTCCCGGCAAGTTAAACAACAAGAGCAATAGTGGGTAGACGTGGGCAAGTCTCTCGAATGACAGTCATACGACGACTCAGAGATACTGGCCTTACTGCAAGACGACCTTATGTTGGGCCAAACTTGACTCACAGACATCGTCAGCAGCGCCTGCAATGGGCAGAGCAACATGTCAGATGGACTAGACTGCAGTGGAATGCTGTCCTATTCACAGACGAGAGCAGATTCAACATATCCTTTGCTGATGGACGTATGCGGATTTGGCGACGGTGTGGAGAGCGCTTTGCAGATTACTGTGTTCGTCAGCACAACCGATTTGGAGGTGGCAGTATTCACATTTGGGGAGGATTCAGTTTTCACCATCGCTTGCCTCTTCACGTCTTCCGTGGAAATGTTAATGCTGTGACATATCGAGATGAGGTTCTGGATGCATTGGTTGCTCCTGCGTTCACAAATTATCCAGACTTGCAGCTTCTCCAGCAGGATCACACACGTGCGCACACCGCATGCATTACGCAGCAATATCTACAGCAGCAGAACATTGTGACGATTGATTGGCCTGCCCTATCACCAGACATGTCCGCTATAGAACATCTGTGGGACGAGCTTGGACGCAGAGTCTACAGGCAAGGTTCTCCAGCTAATCTGCAACAGCTCGAAGCTGCTCTTACACGTGAATGGGACTTGATTCCCCGGAATTTCCTTCAGAGACTTGTGCGTTCCATGCGGAGCCGCTGCCAAGCTTGTTTGCAAGCACACGGTGGACATACCAGATACTGAGGATGGTGTGAATGAATTGTTTTATTGGTTGCATTTTTGGTTTTTTCCCTTGCCTGCACAGAATGCAATGAATTTCATAACAATCAAATGTACAAATTAATGACCAGCATGGATTCATAGGAAAATGAATAAAGATTCCAAATATGTAAACTTGTAAACACTTATATTTACATTTCACACTCTGTTCCTGGATTATACAGGTGGTGCGTTTTTAATGTGCTTCAGTATATATAATAGTTCTCCAGCCGATACAATCACTCTATATAATTTACAAAATCAGTGAGGAGATTTGAAAGTATTATACTATACCAGCCTCCTCAAGACGCAGCAATAGAGACCGCAGTCAGCGACTCATAGCTTGACTGCCTGCGTCAGGACCAGCGAACCAGAGCTGGTCAAGACCGCACTCCACCTCCACGTGGTGGTCCTGGAAACAGTCTGCAGCTGTGCAGTCTGGCTGAGCGAGTGTGGATCGAAATGGGAAGGCAAACCCGGTCCTAAAAAATGCCGTGCAGAAGTCGGATGTGTCGACCGAAAGGCGCAGATATCACAGCTACGGCGTAAACAGACACAACGCAACCACCGTCCTTTTTCTGGACGAACGAAGAAGAAGAAGAATACCAGCCCTACTAGTTTCGCCCCCACAGATTGAAATACCATCTATTCAACAAGCTCAAGATAGAAACTACCGATGAACGTAGCTGTGGCACCCATAAAAAGACAGATGAACATATTCCGCAAAAGTGCCCAACATATGAAGAACAGAGACAACATATATAGGTATCACTAATACCACCCCAGGGCGGACTCTATGAAGATACCAACAAACTCCAGCAGACCAGCTCTTTCTTTAAACTTATTTAAGTTAACGTTTGAAAGTGTATGAAGAAGAAGACATCAGAGCTCTCCTCTCCCCGCCTTCCACGGCTCGATTTTATTTTCCTTTGACAAATTACCCAATACTCGTATACCAGTCCCCCCGCTGATAATGCACATCCTAAAATAGGACAGACCCTGGTGGCTAAGAGACGCCGAGGCAAATGACGACAGGGACAAAAAAATGTAATTGAACAAACAGTGTGTTATAAGTAAAAGAGGACATACCCTTCCTCTATCTCTCCCCCCCCCCCCCCCCTTTTTTTTTTTCTTCCTGTCAAAAGTACGAACAAATTA
Organism: Oreohelix idahoensis; assembly: GCA_024509875.1. Lineage (NCBI taxonomy): Eukaryota > Metazoa > Mollusca > Gastropoda > Stylommatophora > Oreohelicidae > Oreohelix > Oreohelix idahoensis. Next base: position 83,478 of record JAMPIV010005695.1, on the reverse strand, counting down.
TACAGACGTGGCGTGGATGTTACAGCACCAGAAATACAACACTGGGTGGATGCCATGACCACGGACTGTCTCAAATAAACACCACCACAGGTCGTGGGCACTAATGGTTATGGAAATCCCTAATCTACGCAAGAATAAACTTGAATAATGGTGCCACGGAAGGAGATAATGGATAAACAATCTCTTAAGGAAGAAATATGACGTTTAAAGGAAAGGGTAACATTGATTATACCTATTTATGACCTATGGCTTCCATGGTCATTAACTGGTGACGAAGGTGATTCATATGTGGAATCATACACATAAACCCAGGCAACAATATAGGCAGAAAGGGAGCAACAAACAATGATAGTGTGGCAGCCCTGGTCGCTGTATCTTCTTCTTCCTCGTTCGTCCTGAAAAGGACGTTAGTTGCGTTGTGTCTGATTACACCGGAGCTGCGATATCTGCGCCTTTCGGTCGACACATCCGACTTCAGCACGGCATTTCTGGGGACCGGGTTTGCCTTCCCTCTTCGATCCCTACTCTCTCAGCCAGACTGCAGTGATGCAGCCTGTTTCCAGGACCACCACGTGGAGGTGGAGTAGGGTCTTGGTCAGCTCTGGTTCGCTGACTGCATTCTCTATTGCTGCATCTTTGGGTCCCGGTCGCTGTATCAGTATTCTTCTTTATGGCCGCCTGCCTGCCCAGGTTCTTTGCCTCTTTTATTAGCGATGCCATAATGCATAATTATTAACAGTCACACACACAGCGAGCGATGACATAACGCAATAGTTAACTGAAATACTGTTTATTTACACGTGAATGGACCGTTGCTGTCGCTTTGACCTCTACAATAGTGGTCCATCACAGAATTATACAATGTGTAAGTTCTTCCTTTCCTCACTCTCTCTCGTTCAGTATCGAATCTACACCTTAAGACCTTTAACCATCAATGATCACTCAGGTGCTATAGTCTCTACTTCTGTTCTTTCTTCCTAACAATTTCTTAGTCTATTGTTATATACCATCTCAGTGTTCAGGTTATCTATTGGTGGAACCGGACCTCTCCGGGGTTGTTCATTTCCCTTTCATCACTAAAGAATAGGATTACTGAATATATATATATATATATATATATATATATATATATATATATATATATATATATATATATATATATATATATATATATATATATATATATATATATATATATATATATATATATATATATAAGATTTCACTCTACGTACCTTTTTCCTTTTCTGAATATAAATCTAACTCACACCGTTCCTCCTTCTAGACAAGAATTCTCACTATTCAATATATTGGTTTCATCATCAACCAACTCGTCTGCCTGCCTGAGAAATATTCACCACACAGTCTACCTGAGTACCGCCTTCAACATGGCTACTAGCGTATATGTGCGCCCTGCACTCTCTAACTCACGCCTCTGGAATGCTGCTGAAAAGCGTGCCCTAACTGGATTTCCGTTCACCCCTTTTTTCATGCACATTCTTTGTCACATATGGAAATAGTGCAGCAGTGATCATCCACTTTTGCCCCTCCCCATCTAGTTTATTTTTTGCTATACAGTAACGCCAGATTCACCATCGCAATTAACACGCGAGCCATCTGGCAATTAAGCACGAACGTAGAACAGAGCGAAGTGAGCATTACGGCGTAATCGTTCTTTGATCAGAGAAACGGAGCGATAAGCCTAAGATGTACTTTGAGTGTTACATTTTCAAAGGAATTACTTACGTAGCTGAGAGGCAGCAGAGGTGAAGAAATTACCTTTTATTCAGGAATGGAACGGCAAATTGGCCCGGCTCTGGTCGGAGGTGTGACTTTCGCATTAAGGAGCGAAAGAACGGAATCCATAGATATATTCCTCGTCTCTCCTAGCTCAGATATCAGTCACTCAGAGAATTCTGAGAATAACTAGCTCGATATTATGAGAGTTTTCGTACATATTACTTCTTATATTCGTGGAGATATTTTCAGTTTCTTCGGTTTTGTGGTAATTTATATACTAGCATCTTGTGATTTAATGTGTTTAAAGTTTTCATTTATATTTCACTGGGATTTTCTGAGTTAAATTGAATAACGTATTAAATAACTTATAGCTAAATTTTTCCAGCTGTAAAGTAAAAATTACCCGCTATTTCCCAGTAAGAGATGTTTTAAATTGACTAGTACATACATTAAATAACTGTCTACCGACGGTATATATTATTTACTTCTATCCATTTTATGTAAAGGTCATAAATGACTAGTGTTCATATCACACGTTAAAAACGATAGGATAATGTAAACCCTTGTGTTTTAAATCTAATTTATAATGGAGTGGTGAAGAGGGCTTACTTTAACACGTGGTAGATATAATATTGATATTATGTTTAAATGTTTATATTTTCTTTCCTAAAATCTAGGCGACCAAAACCTGCATACTAGCAGACCTGTGATCATATGAACTTACGTTCTATAGTCTTATAATCTTATAAGCAACCAGAAACTTTATAATATTGTTGAGTCTTCGGGCTATGACTTGTGCAGTCCATTTTCTTCAATTTATGAGAGAGACCAAACTAGAACAATAATTGTAAAGGTTAACTGGACCAAAACTATTACCAGATTTCATTTTTACCAATCTCATCCGCCAACTGTGGCCAAATATATTGTCAGCAACATTTGTGTAACTTCAAATAGTGTCTCAGCGGTCAGTGGCTAGACAACACAGAATATATCTGTATTCTTCATCTTATGTTGGTGACCACCACGTATGAACCTTACTCCAACCAACTGAAGGCAGAGATACCGTATTTTAACCAGGAAAATTAAATCACCAACTCTAGCGACTACCGTGAAACGTGCAGTCAGCAACTACGGCTAGTCTGGGGCTGGATTTGGCAAAACTTAATATGACACTGAGAAGTTGTGTTACTTATTAGTGTTTATTTCCACGGAATGCCTGCGACATCTATTGGTTATTTCTGTTGTTAACCACTATCATACAAATCTTTTCTTTTGTTCTCATTAATCTGAGTATTTACGGGATAGACTAATTAGGGACTTGTCCTTTATTTTCTTTACGGTCTATTCCATACACTTATTATTAACTTTTGATCTTTTGGGTGAATTTACCTCTGTTGGGATCTTCTTCTATTTTCCTTTACCAGAGGGGAGAACCTATTTGATTAATTTTCATTTTGTCTGTAAAACCATGATCTATTGTTGTATATGATTTATGTTGTAAAGTTCTAGTGATAAATAAACTTAATAAACCTTAAGTTATTGTGTTGGTCAACCCCTGCCCTATCTGTTATCCATAGTTTGTTTTCAAGTCTTGTGCGTATTTGTCACATAATTGTGTGCACGTGGGTGCAGTGTGACTTGTATTTTGTATAAGGAGAGAAAGTGCGTCTGATTTAAAGATAGTCATACGATAGGCTGGATTAGAGAAATTACTCAACCCAGAGACTGTCCTTTCTCTTACACGATCACCTCGTGAAACAGAAACTATTTCTACACCTTACTCTCACATAGTATCACTATCACCTCTGCTCAGACAGGACTATAAACATCTATTACCTATCTGAAAAACATCTACGACATTCTTTTTCGCGCATCTCCTTTTTCTACTCTATCTGAACCTTCCTATTTCTAATTCTCCTTATTTGTTCCCTTTGCCTGCCAGTCGTTCTCTTTATCTGCCACAATAGCAAAGTAAGAATGCCATAAGCAAGATGAGCTTTCGCTGCATTGAGAAATGTGGAAATCGAAAAAGAAAAGTTCAACACACCAATCCGAATGTCAAAGCTGTACTGCCAGTTGGTTTTGAAACATGGAGAATAACAACCATGTCGGCCACAAAATTAGATAAGTGCTTGCCGTAGAGGAACGAAGTGTTACTTCACCATACCGGTCCAGCTTTTTTAGGCGGGCCGACCAGATCACTTCCTCGATGCCTTCACCTTCCCTAACTCAAAAGCAGAGTCATGTACCCATTTACAGCCGGGATGAAGGCAATAGGCAGTGAGGAAGGAAACTGGTCATCCCACCTATCGAAGCTGGACCTAGCACAGTGAAGTCTCTAAAAAATAGCATTAGAATGCTAATAAAATGCCTGCTATAATTGCAACAAGGATCTTTGAAAGAACAACAAATCAATAATTACCAAGGCACAACATCCATACACACACAAAAATGATCATTTTTTTAAAACATCAACCTAATGAAACACGACTAAACAAGCAATGAATTCAACATAAAATAAACTTAGAACAATCAATGAATTAATTACATGCTTTGTCAGATACCCAAGCAGTAGCATGGACTAGAGTGAAACACTAGTAATGGACAGGAAAATATACATGGTCAGAATATAAATATGAACTTTATTTTTTAATACACACATTAAGAACAAAGAGAAAATAAAGTGTTGCGTGGGTGGTTTACTGGTGTTGGAGGGTCCTTCGTTCGATTATTATAAGTTTAGTTGGGATGCTTGCTTATTTATCATTACACAACTTGTGTCCAAGCAAACCCCGATTCCGTACGAACTCATCCATTATTACTATAAACTTCTTACAAGAAAGAGTTCATCAGGTCAAAGGACCGTCAACAATGCAAGTTGAAGCAATCAAACGTAATCAAAGGAATGTGGGTAAGCCTTCGATTCGAGTCCAATATTTATTACAAGTTGACGCACGAAGACAGTTCACATCGGTATACATTCATATATAGTCATTAGAAATTACATGCATAGTATTCATGTCCGTCCGTGTCAAAACAATATGTCAGAAGAACATCGTGGCTATATACGTGCGCTGTTGTAGTCAACAGCCAGAAATGAGCACATGAGTTCTTGACAGCTACAATTTGAATCATAATGCGATTCTCCTTCCATCATTTAGTTTAATTTAATTAATCTCATACTTAGATTAATAACCGAACTGACCCTGAGTTCTACATCGATTCATATATCTAATATAGGCTATATACTCAGCCTTTTTTCCTTGGAAGAAATACAAGACACGACCTTCTTGCTTGACGGATAGCGTAACAAGGGCCATGTAACCAAGTCACCCAGCGTGACCTTCCCAACGCGAATGCGTCATAATCTCCGCATATATTTCGCGTTCAGTATACCGTAAAATATCGACATATTCTATAAATGTTAATGACCCCTAACGTTGCGCATGGCTAAACCCCAGCAGACGCCGTCATTTAAAATAACACCGTAACATAAAGCAAAGCATTAAAAACCAAATATGGTCATCAAATAATGAGCATGTAAATCCAAGAGCTCCACATATACTGACAAAAAACAAAACAACATAAATCCAACAGCAGCAACTTCAAACAAAAGTAAAAGAAAATCAATTAAAAAAGGTACAGAACTTGAAATTCTTCCACTTGAAAGCCTAACAGACCACAGCACAGAGATGTACACTATTCAACAGTAAACAAATGTCACACACAAAAAATGCTACAACCAATGTTCATTTCACTATCCAAGACGCCAGAAAGATTGGTGTGGGTAGGCATTACACATAATGGTAATTCCAATCTTACCATCAACCTCGGGAACTACAGAAGAAACTGAAACAACTCATATGACCATAGCAAGAATCTAGTTTAAGCAGACCAAAGGAGACATAATCGTACAGCAATATGGCTTTATGTAGGACATGGAACAAGACATGAAACTTCTGTAATGCAGAATTTTTCAGAAAGATCATGAATATGGCCACATTACTGAGTTTTAGTAAATGTTAGAAAATGTTTTTTTCTTTTTAATGTTTTACTGATTTTTAACTGTTATCGACATGTCCTTAAAACTGGATTGAACGAAGAGTTATGATGGACGCTGTGGTAGAAACATTTTGCTGTGTGACGAAATCAGTTGTGCACTTTTCATGACTGTTGTTCTCTCCGGAAGGAACACCTCATTTCTCCATTTTCCTCACTCATCGTCCTATTATTTGGCATATTTTATGCACTTACATTTTTGCTCTGAGCCGCTCCCATACTTATTTACGCTTCGCCAGGTGAATCGTAACAATACCAGGCTAATTAGACAGGTTAGCGTATAACACTTTTATCACTTAAGTCGTCTAGCCACCTTTGATTGAGACGATCTTTGTTGACGCAAGGTGGTCGCGCACTATCGATGGAAAGAAAGCCAGATTGACTGTCTAAGAAATCCGTCTGAGGAATGTACGAAAACACAGGTGGTATATGTAATCGCTCTGCTGGACCATCTCTGCATCAAGATTACAGATAACCTGTCAGAGGAGACAATATGGGCGGAAGGTATTAGCCAGGAAATATGAGTTCACCGATGTGTTTGTGAGTTTGCATGAAAGCGCAATCTGAAATATTACGACATATGTGGAAGAGGTCACGCGTTTAAATTTTATATTTTTTAAACTCGCGGGGGATATTATGATTGAACACCCCAACCCACATAGTTCTAAAGAGCTTACCATTGGGTTAATTTCAGAGCAGGAATAGACTTTGACTTTCATAGGCAAGTTGGTCTAAAAGTACAATCTGGGATTTGAACTGAGAAATGGAAATATAATCTAGCGAAATCGGAGGTACAAATCAGACTGCATCGCAACGTCAAATTAGAACTCCCAGGAGCCAGAGATACATAGGACAAGTATTCTAGAATTAAAAGTGATAGATCCAAGTATTTGGGTGTCTTTATAACTTAAAAGAGAACCCACATTTTAAATACGAAGACTGGATACTTAAGGAATCAGAAGCACAAGGATCGGACAAAGAATTACAAAATTATAAGTGACAGATCAAAGTATTTGAGCGTCTTTATAACTTAAAAGAGAACCCGCATTATAAATATAAAGACTGGATACTTAAGGAATCAGAATCAAGTCATAAGAGGAATAATAAAATTTCCCAGACCAGTGTTCGAAGCATCTAATCAAAGTGCTGTGTCCATACATCTGTGCGAGGAGATTGTATATCCCATTGGGGGTAAGTGTAAACATTTATTTTACAATCTGAATTTGACATATCTGTACTTGCTAAGTGGTTATACAAGTCATAGGAGGCTGGCAACCTCAGCATAAGAAAATAGTATATTCATAAACCACTACAGCAAGCGCTGGTGTTTGTTTTATGCTAATTCGCTCAGAAAAGCGAAAGCTGCAGCAACCCCAGACTCCAAAGGGAGCAGTGATTAGTGATGATTATATCCCATGTGCATCAAGTGAATCGTATCATTTTGTGAGATATGTGTACATTTATAATGTTCAAGCTAAATCATTGTACTCGCGCTGCCCAAGCACATATTTTCCCATTAAAATACCCAGAAGAATAGCGGTGAGTTCTAATCATATTCCCTGATTTACGCTATGCATACTCAAAAGATCTAATTATTCAGAGAGGCTAACATTGGTGGGTGGACGGCGAGACAATAAGCCTGTTAATCTTCCAACCCAGTGTACTCAGCAGAGGCATTTGTTCTTTTTATTTTGTCTAAAGGTCGTGGTACAAAGCTGCAAGACTAGTTTCTACACCACTAGTTGTGAGTCAGGAGCAGGGATTCAACACTAACAGCCTACATTGGACGGGTTGTGTGGAGAAGTGCCCTCATCACAAAAGAATTGACGAAACCACGGCTGCAGGACTCACTTAGATCAGCTAAGTTCTTATTAAAGGAAACAGCAAAAGGACAATTGTTTATAAATCCTCACCCAAGTCTCAGTGAAGACAATTCTATATACATCAAAAATTCACCATCATTCCATCGTTAGTTTAACCTGTTAAAAACTAATTGATTATTAAACTTGTTAAATGTTATTTTAAAACCAAACAATCATTGTTGTTTCAGTTATTATAGGTATGAAAGCAAACGTATGAGCAAGACTCTTTAATATATATACATCTAGACATATATTAACATCTATAGAGCAAATACTTATAAAAGAATTTTGCTGGATTACACGGGGGGGGGGGGGGGGGGGGGGGGCGGTTGAATGGGCTAAAACTATTGCTTAATTCTTCACGAAAGGTGACGGATCAGATATAAGTTAATAGTGCTCTGCCCTATGCAGCATTGTTCTTGACTTCTGAAAACATCTTGTGAATACTCCCTGGAGATAGAAGCATCATGATCCTTCTATCTACAATTCTGCCAAGAGTAATCTTGTGTGGAGGTAGATACCTTTGAAGACCCATATTAGATAGTCGAGTGTTGGTCACTGGTGGACCACTACTGCAGAGCTAAGGAGAGGCAATCCGTGACATGCTGTGTACTGTGCTCCCCAATTACTGTTTGAAATTCACAGTTTATTTATTATTCCTTTTCATTCCATGAGGAACACTAAGCTTCAAATATTGCTTACTACCAATTTCTATTTCTAACCATCTTCTTCAGCTCTGCCCATGAGATCCACGGTGCACACTGATCTCTTCTACCATTTCTTTCCTGATTTTCCTTGACCTCCCCATCACCATCCCCTGTGGGTTCAAGTCAAGGCATGTCTAGTTATATTGGTTGGTTCTTTCCTATATTCACCATTCTCTCTTTTAATCTCTGTGATAGCTGTATAAGTTATCTGGTTCTAACCTCCGGTCGTTTGATTCTGAGAATGTGACGCAGGTATCTGTTGGTAAATGCTTGTGATATTCTAGGTGAAATGCCAGGTTTGTGAGCAATAAAGTAGGATAGTGTTAACAGCTAATATTACTTTCCTGGGAAAAAGCTGCAGAATTTCACACTCATCAAAGCAGGTTGAAAGTAAATCTGACTTTATTTATCCTAGTCTTGACATCCTATGTGAAATCATATATATATAAAACATAGGCAGCAGTACAAACAGAGGTTGAGCAACAAACAATGTCATCAAAGTAAGAATGCCATAAGCAAAGGGAGCTTTTACTGTATTGAGAAACAAAATAAAAATTAAAAAAAAAAAAAAATAAAGTTCAACACAAAAATCTGAATCTTCAACTGAAAAGTCACAAATGTCCTGCCACATACATTTAAAAAAAAAAAAATGTTGCTTCGTTTTGGCGAGGCGCACCCCAATCAAACAAGTTGGTTATATTAAGGCGCATGTCCAAATATAAAAGACTTTTTTTTATATTGTCCTGCAATACGGTTTTGAAGCCAGCAGAAGTGGACTTACAAGTTAATTGTGAAAAACTAATAAGGAAAAAATAATGAAAGCCATAACAATTCTAAGAGATGGAAAGCTGCTGGTTCCAATGATATTTCTGCAGAGGAAATCAAAGCAGACGCTGAAACCTCTACAGAGATTTTATACAAATTACTTGGTAAAGTCTGGGAGAGAGAAGAAATACCAGCAGACTTGAAGGATGGATATCTGATCAAGTTGCCAACATAGAAAGATTTGCAAGAGTGCACAAATTATTGAGGAACAAAGTTATCACCAGTGTCAGAAAAAAATAATAAACAGGCTCGTCCTTGAGATATTAAAAGAAGCCACAGACAGGCAGTTGAGAGATGATATTAAAAGAAGCCATTAAAAGAAGCCATAAACAGGCAGTTGAGAGAAGAACAGGCAGGTTTTCAACAACAGATTTTGTGTGACCAGATAGGTCACACTGTGCATAACAGATAAAAAGAGCTTGATACTGCTCAAGAGGCCATCAAAGCAGGAAATGACAGAAATATTATTTACTTACTTACTTAGTCGTTCCACTTCTAGAGGTTTGGAAGAGAGAGCACCATACTGTCCTACTGGCTGTCTTCCTCCTGGCCTGGTTCCATTCTAGTCCTCAGTCCTTCAAAGATTGTCTAATGTTGTCCTCCCAGCGGACTTTGGGTCGTCCTGGAGGTCTGGATCCCTGGCTCTTAGTTTCCCATGCTTGTCGCCAATTTTCTCCCATTCTGCAGACATGGCCAAACCATCTTAGTTAGGACTGTTCTACTTGGGTCTGCAGTGGTTAGGTTTTTAGACCTTGACATATTGTCTGGTTGCAGATCATGTCTCTACTTGTTACTTCAATCACCTTCCTCAGATACCTCATTTCTGAGATGTGGATCTGGCTACAGAAATTTTATACACGAATTACTCAGTAAAGTCTGTGTCATGTGTTGCAAACCCAGTGCCTAGTTATGATAGAAAGAATGGAAAAGGGAACTCTGCCTAGGCCGGTCCCAAGCCCGGCTGAAAAAGGAGGAGGGTGGCCTGCATGGAGGCCGTAAGGAGGCAGCCCCTCCATCATGCAAAGGCACAACAGGCCAATCACCTATTTTCTTTAAATCAAGATTACGAGAACTACAAGAGAGAAAACTGGACTGATTCTAAAGGCGACAAACTGGAACAGACTACGACTTATGGAACTTGGAACACAAGAAGTATAAATGGGAAGGAAGAGGAGCTGGTGGAAGAGATGAGGAAAGCAAAACTAGAAATCCTGGCTATAACGGAAACAAAGAAAAAAGGACAAGGAGTCATGGATCTCGATGGCAACACGCTGCTCTACAGTGGTGTACCCACATCTGAAAGAGCTAAAGGGGGCGTGGGTTGCATTGTGGCCAAAAATCAGAAAGATAGTATCAAGGGATGGAACTTTGTCTCGGAGCGCATTATGGTCGTAAAACTAAAAGAAGGAGAAACCATAGTCAACCTGGTAATGTGTATGGGCCAAATGAGGATGAGAGAGCAGAGGTCAAGGAGGAATTCTTCGAGCTGCTTCAAAGGACAGTGGATGACTGCCTAGATGAAGTTATCATGCTCGGAGATTTTAATGCCAGAGTTGGAAATGACCATGCTAGATGGGGTGGAGTTATCGGAAGATATGGAGAAGATACTCTCAATGACAATGGAAAACAACTCCTTAGATTCTGCAGTGAGCAGAATCTGATCATTACAAACAAAAAGTTCCCCCATAAGCGCATACATGCATACACTAGATGTGAACCAACAAAGAATGAGAAGTCAGTGATCGACTATGCCATTGTTCGGAGAAGCTCATTCAAATATGTCCGAGATGCTAGAGTCTGGAGGGGGCCAGAGATTGGAAGTGATCACTACCTGCTAACAATCAAAAGAACAACTGAAAGAGTTGCTCAGCCTAAAACTGCCCAACATCACGCAAGAAACCAAGTAAACGAGCGGGAGAAATGAGCATTAGGACCTACAAGCTGAGAGAGCCAGAAATTAAGACCAGATATCAGGGGCTTATTGCTGCAGCGGTGAGCAACACAGAAGAACGACCTGATGACTTGGAAACCCTCTGGATTAAATTCAAGGATACCATAAAGACGGCTGCTGCAGAAGCATGCGGTGAAGTCCGACTTGGGAACAAGAGAAAGAGGACACCTTGGTGGACAGAGGAAGTCAAAGAGAAAATAAGAGAGAAGAAAATGGCATGGAGGCAATACTTAGGAGCTAAAAACACAACAGGACAAATGGAAAAATATAGAGAATATGTGACACTCAGAACAGAAGCAAAGAACAAAGTGCTAGCAGCAAAACAGAAGTCCTGGGAAGAATTTGGAGAAAAGCTAGAAAAAGATGCACAAGAAAACCAGAAATTGTTCTATAAGACCCTAAAGAACATGAGGAAGGAAAAAACAATGCCCTCTCAAATTTATAAAGGACAAGCAAGGCAAATTGCTTACTGGCCCGAAGGAAGTAATGGAAAGATGGAAAGAATATTTCTCAGAACTCCTGGATGGTGAGCATGGTGAAGCATCAGAAATGATAACCACTAGCACAGAAGAGAAAACCAATGATGGTGAAGATGACATAAAGATGGACGAACTGAAGGCAGCACTGGAGAAAATCAAGATGGGCAAAGCAGCAGGGCATGATGGTATAACACCAGAAATGGTTAAGTACATGGGAGCATCAGGCGACCTACTACTCTTAAGGGTTTTACAGGCAGTGTGGTACAAAAAGACCATACCAAAGGATTGGGAGATTGCCATCATAACACCAATTTTCAAAAAGGGTGACAATCGACAGTGTGGAAACCATAGAGGCATATCCCTTCTCAGTGTCCCTGGTAAAATCTACTCTAGAATCCTAGAACAGAGACTCCGACGCCTAGCTGAGCCACAATTGGATGAGGTCCAGTGCGGATTCCGAGCAAACCGAAGTACTCAAGACCTAATCTTCACACTCAGACAGCTGAGTGAAAAGGCCCTTGAGTATAAGAGTGAGATCCATCTTTGTTTCATAGATCTGGAAAAGGCATTTGACAGGGTCCCCTGGAGCAAACTTTAAATGTACGCACCAGTTTTATGTAGTTATATTGTTTGAGCGTTCGATTGATTCACGCACTGACGTGCACAAAGCAGTGAGTGTTGCTTTGGACGCACGTGTAACCTAGTTGAGTAGTTTGTGACGTCAGGTTTTGAAGTGGAAACATGGAACTGTCTTGTGTCCATGATAGTAATTTTATATTTCGTATTCAATGGCATTTTAAGGAAGCCCATTTATTCTAGTGATCTGTATTGGTCTTCAGGTCGAAACCAATATCAGGAATGTCACGTGAGTTATCGTCCCACTTCTTATTTTAATGCTGTATGAAAAAGGCCGCTCTAATACTAGTCTAGCGGGAATTAAGATGTTCCTAGAATGGATCTACAGAGTCGCTTGCCTTTAAGATTTGAATCGTAGACGGAGAATTCCTACGAGTAGAAGAAGTTATATTGTTTATCTTACGCACATGTTTTATATGCCGTACATGCTTCTATGCCAAAGTCGTGGCTTGGATGTAAAGAGAGGTTAGCCAACTGAAAGCCTTTACTGTTAGGATTATCGTATATAACTTTGTGTGAAAATTATGATGTACAACGCTATGTATGAAGAACGTCTGGGAATTTTAACAAAATGTAATATGGAAGATTTCACCCCAGAGTATGTATACGTTACCATGATAGACGTCCTTGAAAGAAGGTCAACGGTCGTGACTGAGAAGGATATTATACGGTAACAGTTTTGTAATCCTTAGTCTATGGACAGAGGTCTTTACTAGAAGAGAATCTTCAGGAACTTTAGCAGTAATAATCAATATGTTGTCGTGTGATCTTTGCGCCTGTGACGATGTCCGTCTTGTCCACTTCGTGTCCTGGTGAATAAAATCTATGTAAAGTTACCAACGACTCGTGTGCTGCTAATACTTGACCAGTTCACACAATTCAAGATACATTGTTGGTTTTTCGTTTGAAAGACATTGTTGACATTTATTCCATTGTAACCATTCGCGTTTCAATTCATCACTATGAAAAACGACACCAACAATAACTGGTAGGCCAGTGCGGTCTGGAAGTAATTTCAGGAACGTACCCATCCAATTGATCGTTTGAAACGAAGAATTTTTACTTTCAAGGCGACATCATCTCAATGTGGATCCTGGCGGAATATGAATCATAATCAACTCAAATGCTCAAAGTCTTCAATCAACCTCCATCTCTTCATCATTATTGCGTGCGAGCTGTAATCTAGATACGCAGAGCGAAGTATTGCATCCTCTTACGTACATACACGGAGACGAGGCACTTTGATTTTTACCTGCACGCGAGCTAAGTATAACTTGTATCCGTTATACCCTTTATTACTATTAGCTGTGCCTTGATTGATTATGTACACTTATATATTTTCTATGTTATGTGTTATGTTTTGTGTATTCTTCGCGGGAGGTTGGGCGGTAGATCTGACGAACGAGATCCATCTCGAAGTCAATTCGGGCTCTTCGTCAGACGTTCTGTAGGACATTATTTTGCAGACTTCCCGCAGTGGAATGTTCCTACGCGTGAGCGTAGAAGGATTCTAGGTCCACTGTGTCTGGTGGTCTGTGACACCTGTCTGTGTTAGCTGTAGTGTCACGTTTACTTGTTGTTTTTGGTAGCTATTTTTACTTGTGCCTTAGTTTTATGATGAATTTTGTATGTGATTATTGTCCGTCTCACCTTTCCTGTCGTTTAGTTTTTTACAAAACCTTTGTTTTTACACTGTGGTGTCTATTGTCTTGTTGAATTTTAATCGCAGTTATCATCGTAATTCTTTACGACATTCCATTTTAGTTTCTCATTTTATTTTAATTGGATTTCTGCGAACGTCTTCGTTTGGCTTGAATATCTTGTCGTGTCATTATTGTGCTATTGTCTGTCACGTTATTGCTTTCACACCATTACATGTTATAAATTACATTATTAATTATTAATATTATTGCCTATTATATAAATTGATTTTACCGTTCTAGAACAGGAACGAAGAACACTAGTTGTAGTAACACTTTTAAATAGTATTATTACATAATAATCTTGAATAATGGCTACCTTAGACTATTTCATTAAGCAAGCAAAAGCTCTTCAGATGGCTCCTGATGAAGCAAAAACATTTGCACTTGCAGAATATAGGAAAGCTCAAGAAATAGAAGCTGATCAGAGAAGGTTAGAAACCTTACGTTTGGAAAAACTTCAATTTGAGGCAGATCAAAAACGGATTGAGGCTGAGGAACAAGAGAAGAAGAGGAAATTTATGGCTGAGGAAGAGGAGAAAAAAATGAGATTAGCCGCTGAATTAGAAGAGAAACGATTTCAGCGAGAGGCAGAACAGAAGCAAAAGGAGTCTGAAGAAAGACTTAGAAAAGAAATGGAAGAAAAAAGATTAATAGCTGAAAAAGAAATGGAACAGAAACAAAAAGAAATAGAAGAAAGGAGATTAATAGCTGAACAAAACACAAAACGACTTCAGCTTGAGATGGAAGAGAATGATAGAAAACCACAGCATGAACTGAAATTAGCAGAGTCAGAATATGAGAGACTTAGGTTAACTCAGGAAGCTAATTCTCAGAGAACTTTTGAAAGCCACACTTCATCCAGACAGGATCATTTTAAGGAAATTCACCTTAAATTACCAAAATTTAATCCCCCGTCTGATGACGTAATATTCTTCCTAGATAGGTTTGAGGCCACTTGTGGGTCTTATAACGTGGATAAAGCTCTATACTGTACATATTTATCCAGATTACTTACAGGAGATGCATTAGCAGTTTATCATACCACCAGCATTGGTGAGAAAAATGACTACAATGCTCTTAGAGCAGCACTTCTGCAAAAATTCCAAATGACAGAAAACGAATATCGTTTGAAATTTCACGCATTACTACCTCAATCTGGCAGAAATTTTAGTGATTTTCTGTCACAGATACGACTAACATTAGAAAGATGGATCGAATTATCCAAAATTGAAAAGTCGTATGAAGGTCTCTTTGATTTACTGATGCGCGATAAGGTACTTTCGTCGGTAAACCCTACATTTCTCGCATTTTTACACGAACGGAAACCTTTATCAATGAAAAACTTAGAAGAACATGCAAAAAATTTTTTGCACTGCTCACCCAAACATGGATCTAAGTAACGCGCAGATTAAGAGTGAATTGCCTGTTGCTTTTGCAGCACAACAAAACAATTTTTCACGCAATCGTTCTTTTAGTGCTGATAGGTATGTCAATAAGGGAAATAATCATAATTTCACCAATGATAACTTTTACAAAGGGAAGCAATTTCAACAATCTGCTCCATTTAATGTTTCTTGGAACCAAACTCACAGATCGCGAGATTTTGGTAACAATTATTTTAAAAATAGTCAAGGACATTATAATAAACAAAACTGGAGATCAAGATCTCAGGGTCCGCAAAACAGACAATTTTTTTGGAAATAAACCATTTAACCAACATCATAACGATCATTCTACAAATTATCGGACTAATCCAAATTTTAACTCTAGCAGAAACGACAATTATGGCAATTTTAATGACAAAAATCACAATCGATCGCGCCGACGAGATAGATCGTTGAATAATACAGGTAGACATTCTAATGTTGCTTTTAATGATACACAGGCTAACATTGAACAGGGTAAAGTAGCTGAAACTCACAATGCTATGTCTTGTTCTCTAGATTGTTCCCAGGTGAAAGACTGCCCAGAATGCTCGACTCTTTTCCAGCCTAAGGCGATCACGACGCTGCGTTGCGGACATACCTTGCCTAGCCTGCCTGCAGTCTGTACAGCCACTGCTGCGTCAGTACACCAGGGACAGGGCTCTCTTAAGTTTACAAGGGATTTGTCAATAATATTTCATGCTCTCTCCTATTTGACTCAGGTTGTACAACAATCGGTGTCCGGACTTCGCTGATCAACCCAAGTTGTGCCACGGGCCGGGTTGTCAAATGTGTAACATTTGGTGGCACTATTGAAACATTTCCCACTGCTATTATTGATCTTAACACACCTTTCTTTACAGGAAAGATCCAAGCATGTCTTCTGCCTAACCCAATTTGTGATATTAATACTTGGTCGCATACATGGTATTAAAGAGTGTACACCACAGCAAATGCTGAATGGGAAGAGCGACATATTCAAACTGCAAATGCAGTAGTGACTAGAGCGCAAGCTACTAATATGTCGCATGATACACCTATTGAACCTACAGTTCATACCACTTGTGATGATGATGCTCCTATTTCACGGGAGTTGTTTGCAACATTGCAAAAGAATGATAATTCATTAAAAAAATTCTTTCAGTATGTTAACAAAAAGAATACAAGCAACAAACTTGCAAAATCTAGACATGACTTTATACTTAAAAATGGGATTTTGGTTAGAGTAATACGGGAAAAGGATTTATCCTTATGTTCTCAGATTCTTGTCCCATCCTGTATGAGATCTCGTATATTACGACATGCTCATGACTCGCAATGTGCGGGCCATATGGGTTTTTCGCGTACCAAATCCAGAGTGCTTTCGGCATTCTACTGGCCAGGCGTCCATAGAGATGTTACTCTCTATTGTCGGTCCTGTTTGATATGTCAAGAAGTTAAGGTACGGGGTCCATTTCATGCGGCTCCTATTCAAGCTGCGGACATCCCGATTAGACCATTTGATAAAATGGCCATTGACATTATTGGTCCAATGCTTCCATCTGCTAGAGGGCATACGCATATTCTTACGTGCATTGATATGTGCACTCGTTGGCCTGAGGCCATCCCTCTCAAGAACACTTCATCTGCCAGTGTAGCAGAGGCATTGATGTTAATCTTCTCACGCATTGGTTTTCCACGGAAAATTTTGTCGGATCATGGGGTTCAGTTCATTTCTGAATCCATGTCTCAAGTTATGAAGACATTAGGTATAGACAGATCTCTTAGTTCTATTTATCATCCGATGTCAAATGGGTTAATTGAGCGTCTCAATAGGACACTCAAGCAGTTGTTGGGTAAGATGACTCAAGACCATCCCCAAGACTGGGATCGGGTCCTACCCGCTTGTCTCTTTGCGTATCGCGAGGTACAAAATCAAGCAACGGGGTTTTCTCCGTTCCAGCTTGTTTTTGGCATGCAACCACGCGGTCCGATGTCGTTAATCCACGACTTATTGGTGGATGAGAATATTGAAGAGGAAACTCAATCCTCTTATGAGTATGTGATCTCTCTTAGAAAGAAAATCATAGATGCTTGTAGACTAGCTACTGCATCATCCGAACATGCCAAAGAAAAAGCTCGTCTATCTGCAAACAAATATAGACGTCTTCGCCAGCTCATACCTGGTGATGAAGCTTTTGTATTACTCCCTGCGCATAACAATCGTCTTTTAATTACCTGGAGAGGTCCTTTCAGGATCATCTCAAGAATATCCGATGTCGACTACATCGTTGATGTTAATGGCAAACATAAAACCTTCCACATTAACATGTTGAAGGAGTATTACTCACGTCCTGATTATCTACAGTCAGTGTTTTCAAGCAACTGACGATCCTACACCACCTATTCAACACTATTCTAGTTTGTCAGTCATCCAAGAAGAGGAATCTTCTTTCGATGATGTACAACTACCAATACCAGTTGTACCACTCCATTCCACTGAGAAATGGAATGATGTTACTATCTCATCTACTCTTACTGATGATCAACGTCAGCAAGTCTCTAATATTCTACACACGTATGAGGATGTCCTCACTGACATCCCAGGTCATACGTCAGTCATCCAACATGACATTATTCTGACTGACGATACACCGATTCGAGTTCGCCCATATCCTATTCCTTTACACTTTCGTGATAAGGTTGATAAGGAATTGGATGAGATGCTCCAATTAAATATAATTGAACCATCTTCATCACCATATTCTTCTTCTATGGTAATCATTAGGAAGAAAGACAACAATATACGTCTTTGCGTAGATTACAGGAAGTTAAACAAAGTTACAAAATTCGATGCGGAACCATTACCTCTTTTAGACGACTTATTAGAGAAATTATCTCATGCTACATTCTTTTCGAAATTTGACCTTTCAAAGGGTTATTGGCAAGTGCCACTCACTACGAAAGCAAAGCCATTCACCGCTTTCTCGACGCCACGGGGTCTTTTTCAATGGAATTTTATGCCTTTCGGGTTAATGAATGCGCCAGCTACCTTTGTACGCATGATGCGCCGCATATTGTCTCATCGTCCCGATGTCATTACTTATATAGATGACATCTGTCTTTTCAGTGACTCTTGGGATGAACATATTCAGGGTTTAAAATCTTTACTTTCTACCTTACAGGATTATAACTTAACAGCGAAACCTTCAAAGGCTTTTGTCGGTTTTCATGACATCTCATTTCTTGGTCACCGTATAGGTCGCGGTTTAATGTATACAGAAGACAGTAACGTCTCTAAAATTTTAAACATCTCAGCACCTAAGACAAAAAAACAAGTGAGGTCACTCTTAGGACTAATACAGTTCTATTCTAAATTCATCCCTCATTTGTCTACTATAACTGCACCTCTTTCTTCATTACTGAAGAAAGGCACACCTAATGTAATAAAGTGGTCGCAGGATCACCAAACGGCGTTAGACTATATAAAACAAATTTTTTCAAATAAGCCTTTTTTAAGGTTGCCTAACAAAGATCTCACCTTTGTTCTTCGCAGTGATGCTTCTTCCTACGCTATCGCGGCAGTTTTGATGCAGGAATACGGAGGCACCTTATTTCCAATTATGTACGTATCCAGAAAGCTTACAACGAGCGAGATGAAATACTCCGTTCTAGACAAAGAGCTCCTTGCTCTTGTCTGGTCAATCACAAAACTGGATCGTTATCTCCTCGGATCACACTTTGTGGTGGAGTCTGACCAGAAAGCTCTTACCGCATTGAATACAGGAAACGTTAAGTCATCAAAGTCAGCGCGTTACGCTATAGCTCTTCAACCGTTCCATTTTGAGATACGAGCTATTCCTGGAGTGCAGAATGTATTTGCAGACTGTCTTTCAAGATGCCCTAGTGAACTTGGTGAAACTAAACCACTTTTAGATGGAGAAACGTCCTCACCGAAACATGAATAACTTTGTACAGTGTCATTAATTGTACATCTGTGAAGACTATGTATAGTTTTGCAGTATTCGTATAAATATAACTTTCAGAACATACTTACATATGGATTATAACATTATTTCTTGTGAAGTAACGTTTTGTTAGAACGGGAACAGTGATATTAAAGTAACATTTTTTTTAGTATGGAAACATTGGTAAAAAGCAACAAATAGACATTCGTTAGTGTTATGGAACATATTACACTACATATCGTGTTCGTAAACTTATTTCGTGCATGGAACATTAGGAACATATTCTTGTTGACTCTAAATAGTTCTGAACGAATATTCACAATGACTGAAATTAGAATTACTTAGAATAAATTACTAGTTATTTATTTATGTGTAATTAAGTACTAGAATTAGATTAATTCAATTTAATCAATTTGATTGTTTATAAATCACACATCTACTAACGTTATTAGTGTCTCGCAATACGTGTAGTCACGTATTCCACTACATGATATTTTACTTTTAGATAACTAGTCAAACTTACTAGTGCTAGATATCAGTAAGTGCGTTGCTTCTTAAAGTGTTTAATTATGCATTGCTTCATTTTTGCATGTTGTATTTTAAAAAATTTTCTGTTCTTTTGATTTTCTTATCATTGCTTATCATCAGTGTTGCTGTTCATTTTCATTTTTGAAATCATATGTTTCAAATTTTGTTGAAAACTTAGTTGAATTTTATTATCATCTTTTTTGTTGATTCTTCATTTTCATTTTTTCAACTTCTTTTTACTTCGAATATTACCACATCGTTCCAAAGTAGGTCGATGGTGGATGTGTGCTTTAATGCATACTGTCATTTAGTTATATTAATTTCAAGTTAATATTCTTTTCTTAATATGATAATTTTATGCATGTCATAAATCTTGTTGTAGTTTTGACTCACCTCTCTCGAGTAATTAGTTCGAAAAAAATTAATGGGATTAATTTTTTTAAGGGGAGGTAATAAGGGAGCTGTTACGTACATTTATTACCTAAGGGGGTAGTCTTCGGTCCTGCCAAATGTACGCACCAGTTTTATGTAGTTATATTGTTTGAGCGTTCGATTGATTCACGCACTGACGTGCACAAAGCAGTGAGTGTTGCTTTGGACGCACGTGTAACCTAGTTGAGTAGTTTGTGACGTCAGGTTTTGAAGTGGAAACATGGAACTGTCTTGTGTCCATGATAGTAATTTTATATTTCGTATTCAATGGCATTTTAAGGAAGCCATTTATTTCTAGTGATCTGTATTGGTCTTCAGGTCGAAACCAATATCAGGAATGTCACGTGAGTTATCGTCCCACTTCTTATTTAATGCTGTATGAACAAGGCCGCTCTAATACTAGTCTAGCGGGAATTAAGATGTTCCTAGAATGGATCTACAGAGTCGCTTGCCTTTAAGATTTGAATCGTAGACGGAGAATTCCTACGAGTAGAAGAAGTTATATTGTTTATCTTACGCACATGTTTTATATGCCGTACATGCTTCAATGCCAAAGTCGTGGCTTGGATGTAAAGAGAGGTTAGCCAACTGAAAGCCTTTACTGTTAGGATTATCGTATATAACTTTGTGTGAAAATTATGATGTACAACGCTATGTATGAAGAACGTCTGGGAATTTTAACAAAATGTAATATGGAAGATTTCACCCCAGAGTATGTATACGTTACCATGATAGACGTCCTTGAAAGAAGGTCAACGGTCGTGACTGAGAAGGATATTATACGGTAACAGTTTTGTAATCCTTAGTCTATGGACAGAGGTCTTTACTAGAAGAGAATCTTCAGGAACTTTAGCAGTAATAATCAGTATGTTGTCGTGTGATCTTTGCGCCTGTGACGATGTCCGTCTTGTCCACTTCGTGTCCTGGTGAATAAAATCTATGTAAAGTTACCAACGACTCGTGTGCTGCTAATACTTGACCAGTTCACACAATTCAAGATACATTGTTGGTTTTTCGTTTGAAAGACATTGTTGACATTTATTCCATTGTAACCATTCGCGTTTCAATTCATCACTATGAAAACGACACCAACAGACAGGTCTATATTTCGGAGCTGGCATTTGCTGATGATGTTGCCCTGATTGCTAAATCAGAGGCACATCTCCAATTCAACCTGCAAGTCTGGAAGGAAGAGCTGGAGAAGAGAGGGATGGTCATAAGCAGCTCTAAAACAAAATCCATGGTGATATCACGAGAAGAAAGAAGACATCAGATTAAGCTGGGAGAACAGGTCCTGGAGCAGGTCGACCACTTTAAATACCTCGGAGCTATTATAGACTGAAAGGGAGGCATCAAAGAAGAGTTGGCCACTCGAAAAGCAGCAGCTGGGAGACTTTTTCAGGCCATAAATCGAGGATTCCTCAGCAAGAGAGAGGTTGGTAAGAAAACGAAGATGGCTGTATATCGCTCCACCTATGTCCCAGTCTTGACATATGGATGCGAGTCATGGTCAATGACCACAACCCACAAAAGCCAGATCCAAACATCAGAAATGAGGTATCTGAGGAAAGCGGTTGAAGTAACAAGAAGAGACATGGTACGCAACCAGACGATACGTCAAGGCCTAAAATCCTACCCCCTGCAGACGCAAGTAGAACAGTCCCAATTAAGATGGTTTGGCCATGTCTGCAGAATGGGAGAAGATCGGCTACCATGACAAGCATGGGAAACAAAGAGCCAAGGATCCAGACCCCCAGGACGACCCAGAGTCCGCTGGGAGGACAACATTAGACAATCTTTGAAGGACTGAGGACTAGAATGGAACCAGGCCAGGAGGAAGACAGCCGATAGGATAATCTGGCGCTCTCTCTTCCAAACCTCTACACCTCACGGTAGAAGGGGAAAGACTAAGTAAGTAAGTAGTAAGTAAGACTGGAAAAGGGTCAGCTAATCAGAAGCCGTGAAAGCTCGCTTGCGACGAGCCGGTTTCACAATGGCATCTAAAAAAGGGAGAGATTGTGCATAGAAGTACGTAGACTTAGATGGATTAAAAGAGAATGGCTGGATGGAAAGACATGATATTAGTCTCGTTTGTTGAAGAAGACCAACTATATGCATGTCAAAGGAAAAGTTGCTACATTATTTCGTTTTGGAGAAAAGTGAAGGTAAAGGTGCCAGCATGCTGAAAACTGTTGTGTCGATTGACTTTGGAAATTAATATTAAATCAAAGACAAAACCAATTACGGATAACCATATACAAAAATGAAGTTAACGATCGTACATATAAAAGGAGATATGGATAACAGTGATCGATAACACTGACAAACAACATTTTTCTTTCTTATATAAGAATAAGTGTTCTTAGGTCAGTTTCTTGCGCTGATTTCAAATTTGAAATCCGTTTATCTCTATCACATCAGGATCTTAAGATATTTGTGAATAAATATATTTTTGGGAAACCGTTATTTGCTCCGTTTCATTTTTACTATATACGTTTCATTTTTACTATATAACATTAAAAATTAATAAAATGCAAAATAATTCTACTTTATATACTGCTAAAAGATGCATGACATATGTTACACTATTTTTCAAATAGTTACTGTATTTTGAAATAATTCTGAGCGAAATATGGCTTCTAGAAGTTGTAGAAATTCGGCTGATCTGTTCTGTTACGTGTGCGGATATTTTACCGATCGTGTTCACCAGAAAAACTTACACCATTACTAAAGAAAGCATATGAACTTTATTTCGATTCGAAAGTTGATGATGCAAATAAATCTTGGAAGCCAAATGCAGTTTGTTCGACTTGTGCAAATACATTGGCAGGTTGGTTACGAAAATCGCCGAAGCATAAGTCGATGCCTTTTGGAGTGCCAGTAATATGGCGTGAACCGACAAATCACGCTACTGATTGTTACTTCTGCTTGACAAATATCCATGGTTTCACTTTTAAAACTAGAAAGTCTGTGGTTTATCCAAATATTGAATCGGTTTCGAAACCAGTGCCTTATGATCCAATCACGTGTCCGATCCCAGTTCCACCAGAACAATATCCGTTGGACGTGAATGAACCATCAGAAAGTGATAGTTTACCTGCTTTAGAAACTAATTCTGACTTGGATTATATACCGGTGAATGATGGTGTTCACTTAATTAACCATTCAGAACTTTCAGATCTAATACGTGATCTCGCTCTTACCAAAGGACAAGCGGAATTACTCGGTTCGCGACTCAAAAAATGGAATCTTTTAGCGCCCAATACTCCGATATCTAAATTTCGTCATAGACACAGAGAACTTGTTCAATACTTTGAGATGGATGATGACATTTGCTATTACAAAGATGTAAACGGTCTAATGGTGCACCTCGGTCATGAGCACATAGTCAACGAATGGCGACTTTTCATCGATTCTTCAAAGACTAGTCTAAAAGCCGTGTTATTGCATAACGGAAATTTATTTTCATCAATTCCAGTCGCCTACTCTGTTCATATGAAAGAAACTTATGACAATATGGCTATACTTTTGGCAAAAATAAAGTACAATGACTACCAATGGCGGATTTGTGGAGACCTAAAGGTCAATGCAATTCTCACGGGCATGCAGACTGGGTATACTAAATTTTGTTGCTTCCTATGTGAATGGGACAGCCGCAACAGACAGGAACATTATGCAAGAAAGGTGTGGCCTATCATGGATCGTATGCAGCTCGGGCATAAAAATGTAATACACGAGCCATTAGTTAACAAAGACAGCATCATTTTACTACCATTACATATAAAGTTGGGGCTCATGAAGAATTTCGTAAAAGCGTTAGATAAAACGAGCAAAGCTTCCACTTATCTTCGAGAAAAGTTTCCGCAAGTTAGCGATGCAAAGATAAAGGAAGGTATCTTTGTAGGACCTTAGATTAGGAAAGTTATTGCAGACAAACAATTCGAGAACTTGTTACATGGTAGTGAACTTCGCGCATTGATGGCATTCAAATCGATCGTCGATAACTTTCTGGGAAATCACAAATCTGTCGACTATGTGCATATTGTTAAGCAGTGCATAGATGCATACAGAATTATGGGCTGTAACATGTCCCTCAAAATCCATTTGCTCGATTCGCATCTTCACTTTTTCCCTGACAACCTTGGCGAAGTCAGCGATGAACATGGAGAACGATTCCATCAAGATATCGCCGTAATGGAGTCACGTTATCAAGGACAGTGGAGTGTGACCATGCTTGCCGATTATTGTTGGATGCTTCATCGCAATGTACCACATGCCATTCACCGACGAAAGTCGACTGCAAAGAAATTCAAGCCTACATAACTGTTATACTTCTTGTACGAATGATGTTGTAATACTGTATGCGTTTTTAAAAAAACTTCAATTGCGTATTTCTAGAGATCCCGACCTGATAGAGAAAAACGGTTTGCAGATTTAAAAACAGCGCATTAAAATTGACTAGAAAAACATAGAAATATTAGAGAAAGAAAAAAAATTTTTTTGTTTGTTAGCCAGTGTAATCTGGTTGAACAAAACGAGCATGTTTTATGGTCCATGCTAAGCACAGATTCCCCATATCAGCGAGGAAAGCTAACATTAAGACTGAAATTTGTACCGTACTCTCTCATACGTCCACGCTCAACCTACAAAAGCCAGTGGTGGTTCTTTCAAATCATACAAAGCGCAAATAAAAATCAGAAGATAGACAGACTGCTGGAGGTAGAGAGAAAGCAGCGTGCCTAGAAAGCTATTTCTTCATCTGCATGCCAGGCAGTTCAAATCATCACCAATTCCTCAGTCCAGTTTGAACTTCTGAACCATCCTAAGAGGGTATGTATAAATATATATTGTAAATAAATTTAATTTTATTTCAGGTTAGATAAATCAGGAGTGTTCAAAAGCTTTTAATCAATAAGAATACTTTAATAGATGACTGCAAGCTACTATAAATGTAGAAGGCGACTGCAGCATCATGATTTGCACTAACAGTGTATTTTATTTATTTATGAAAATGTATTACAGTTAGATACCTGTCATGACCATGTTATACTGCCAATAGAACAGATCACTGTGTCATACATACACGCATAACGCTGAACACCTTCACTCACTGACACGTAGACTTGTGGGCCATTATGACCAAAGGTTAGCCACATGTCACACTGTGTTCGAGGTTACTGTTCTAGTTTGGAACAGCTGGATCTCGAACTGAAATCCACTCGTGACTCACATCAACAATAATGAGCACCTCAGTGTGATTCTGCTCATGCACTGACTCCATCAGATGTTGGTTAGTCTAGTGCAGGGTCAATAACCAACCGCTGTGAAAACCACTCGTGTAGACCAGAGAGCTGTACCAGATCACTGAAGCTGTAAACTATATGTGAATATGCTACAACCAGTGTGAGAGTCAAAAGAAAAGATCAAAAGAACAGCAGAAGTGTTATGATTACAACTGATCAAATTCAGTATTCAAGACAAGTGACATTTTAGTCTTAGAGGAAAATTGAAGGAACATTCTATTTAGTTTGAAGATTTCAACAAGGACTTTTGTTTATGTAATACTTACAACTCAACTGTAAATAAGTGTGAAATTAATCTTTTATTTCATTCACTTTCATCATTTTTCATCATTCATAATTGCATAAGAAGATAACAAAGATAGATGTACATAAAAAATGATTCAGTAATTGTATTCATCTGACTTATCAATTTTATATTGTTGCAGTTTGAATTTTACTGAATTGTTACTTATCATAGGTTAGTTACAAAGGTGGCATCTTAGGCTCTGACTTTAATCTGAATACTATATAAAGCAGAGACCTTCACAGCCGTGACTATCCTGTGATACCAGTGCTCTTTGCTGACACTGGGAAAATATTCTTGTCAGACAGAATCTTCTTCTGTTCTATCAGTATCTAATACTGACAACTATACTCTTTTAAAACCTTTTGCTACAGTCTGAGGGATAGAGAAAATAACAGATTGAAAGGAATGATATTTGGTCGAGTTGATAAAGAAAGGAAGATCTGCACTGCACACAAATTACAGAGGAACAATGTCACTATTAGTGTCAGGAAGGATGGTAAATCGGACCATCCATCAGAGATTAGTCATAGACAAACAGTTAAGAGAAGAACAGACCAGATAGCCAGACTGAACATAATAGCTTTAAACTAAACTGACCATTTTACATCAAATTTATGCAGTATGAAAAGGCATTCAATGGGGGCATTGGGAGGACGCGGCAGGTAGGCGCTCGGTAGTAAGAGGTTGGCTGAGGATTTGACAGGCTAAATTGAACAATATTACTCAATATAACGCTTACAAGTGTTTTGATTACGCAAGGCCCTGACATGAGCACTTAGAAGGAGAACATAGCCTGAACAAACCCAAACCCACCACTCTTACCTAACTTCAATTGCCCCAGTTTCTCATACACCATATAGCAGAGGTTCCCAAGATCAGTGACGAGAGGACGAAATAGGAAAGATATATATCGGAGTAGTTGTACTACTATGATCACTAAGCAACGCATAGTTTTGTCTACACTTGCAATAATCAGCTCAGGTAACTAACTATCACTGTTTATAAATTATAACAGTAATCGTCTGCTAAAAAGCGGGTGTGAAGGATAGCAAAGCTCCAGTTGTTCACTCTGTCAACAAAGAAGAAAGAAAAACTAACAACAAGAAGGATGTGGTCAACTCACTAAGATTCAACCAGGATTTTTGGAAGGTAACCACCAGTGCTTAATAGTGTTTACCAGTTTAATATCGTTGAGGTTCACCTGTAAGGTGTGCCCGAATGTACTTTTCGCTGGAACCTGTTGAAAGTAGATATCTGCAGGTATTTCAAAAAGGTTCAACTCTGCTTTGTTGCAGATTTGATTGTCTCAGTATTTAGGTCAGCTAGTGAGTGATAATGTGATATCCGTGATATGCTCACAAACAAAAGAAAAGTTTCAATAGAGTCAAGTGTATAACCAATGGTGCTATTTATAGTTTTTTTTATGTAATGCACAGAAATTGAAGGGGGCACTGAGAATGTGCTCTGGAAGCCAAGTTGGCGGTAACTCAAAAAAAGTTTGGGAAGAACCGATTTAGGCAGCAATTTGCTCTGAAAACGAATAAAACAATTTGGAGTTCTGCTTAAGTTAATTAAAAGAATTATAAGCAAGAAAGAAGGCCCAACACCTTCCATCTACAGAGCCTACGCCACATCCTTGGCATTTCTTGGAAAGATAAAGTGACAAATGTCAAGGTGTTGTCACGTGCTGGCCTTCAAAGCATGTATACACTGCTTAGACAGCGAAGACTACGCTGGCTTGGCCATGTCCGTCGTATGGAAGATGGTCGCATCCCAAAAGATATCTTCTATGGCCAATTAGCAGATGGCAGAAGAACAGTTGGGCGACCGCAGCTGAGGTTTAAAGATGTGTGCAAGAGAGACATGAGGGCACTGGACATAAATCCAGCAACGTGGGATGATGAAGCTGCCGATCGCACCATGTGGCAATCCTATCTACGGCACCACCTCAGATTGAGCAAAAAGAAACTCACACAACAAGCAGAAGAGAGGAAAAAACGTCGAAAGGAGCACCAGGAAAATAAGCAGCTGAGGGCTGTAACCTCAGGGGCGCATTCCCATAGTCAGTTATGACTGAAGGGGCTATTATATTACGTTAATTAACTTAATGAAGAAAATACGAGGGGCGTTCAGAAAGTAATGCACCACATCGTTTTTCTCAGCTAATAATGAAGATAGAAGCATGAAATTTTGCACACTTCAAATATGGCATGTGCCAATTGTGTGCACCAAATTGCACCGCAACCGGCCAAATAATACGGCTGCCCTAAACTGTTGAAATGGAGCGTGTTAGCAACTTGCGTTATAAACAGCGAATTGTGATAGAATTTCTCGTTGCAGAGAAGGAAACTGTTGTGAATATTCACAAGCGTCTATGTGATGTGTATGGAAGTTTTGCAGTCGACAGGAGTACAGTCAGTCGCTGGGTTCAGAGAATCAAAGAATCAGGAAGTGGAGATACGGAGCTGCTTGATCGGCCACGCTGTGGATGTCCTGCCACAGCCACCAACGCAGAAATGTTGAAATGCGCTGAGGGCATTATTCTTACTGATAGGCGAATCACTACTCAACAATTGGCCTTACAGCTGTCAGTCAGCATTGGTAGTGCCAATGCAGTTATAAAAACTCTCGGATTTTCTAAGGTTTGCGCAAGATGGGTTCCTCGAAGTCTCACAAATGACCACCGATTGCAAAGGAAAGTAATTTCTTCTGAATTGTTGGAGCGTTTCAATGCTGATGGAGAGAACTTTTTGGCTAAGATCGTTACAGGTGACGAAACCTGGGCACATCATTTTGAACCTGAGACAAAAAGACAGTCAATGGAGTGGCATTATCCGCAATCACCAAGAAGAAAGAAATTCAAGACAATTCCTTCAGCTGGAAAGGTCATGATCACTGTCTTTTGGGACATTGAAGGTGTGATTCTTGTGGACGTTATGCCAAGAGGAGAGACAATCAATTCGCAAGCTTACATTAAGACATTGAAAAAACTCAATCAATGTTTTCGCAGAGTTCGGCCGCACAAGAATCCAGCAGACCTGCTTCTCCTTCACGACAATGCGCGCCCTCACACAAGTCTGGCAACACGGGAAGCAATCACCAAATTGGGTTGGACTGTACTACCCCATCCACCCTATAGTCCCGATTTGGCACCCTCTGATTTTCATCTATTTGGTCCACTTAAAGATGCACTCCGTGGGACAAGATTTGAAGATGATGGAGTGATTCATGCAGTGAAGAAATGGCTACATGATCAAGACAAAATCTGGAACGGGCTAGGAATACATGCACTTGTTTTGCGCTGGCATAAAGCTGTACAAGTTGATGGGGATTATGTTGAATAATACCGATGTTTACATGACATATCCATGTATATTGTGTATAAATTTCATGCTTTTTGAATAAACAGCTCCTGAGAAAAACGATGTGGTGCATTACTTTCTGAACGCCCCTCGTACTTGAAGACAGGAATGTGAATTCTTCATGAAGGACAACTTAGAGAGCTCTTTGAGATAAGAAGTGGATGGTGCAGGGATGCCCCCGTTACCATTTTTATTTGTGCTGGCTATTAATTGGATTATAAAACAACTAACAGAAACAGGATTCAGTAAATCAAGAATGATGATCTAGATTTTGCTTATAACTTGGCTCTTCTGTCTCATAACTGTAAACAGATGCAAGACTAAAAAAAAAAAATAATAATACTTGATGAAGGTCACAGCAACTGGATCAGGAAATACACAGGGAAAAAAACCCAAAGATTATGATAACAAGAGCCAGACTACACTGGGAGTGCACTAGGGTAATTTTTTTTAAATGTCCAAAAACTGGGTCACTTTAACCCGCACGTGAAAATTGCCATTGTTGCTGCAAAAACTCGTGGTTTTTGCAACACGCCTCACTAGTTCAAAAGGTGAAAAAGTGAGTTGAATTTCTTTTTGTTAGTAAGTCACACATTATTTAAAAAACTTGACTGATCTTTTCCATGGATGAATCAACTCTATTTTGTAATAAATTGTTTACAACTGGTTGCATTTAATTGGTCCATAGAGGAGTTTTTCTTGGTGGCCCTTAACTTTTGTCCAGTAGTATAGACCAAGTTGAAGGAAGAGGTAATAAATAAGAATACAGAAGGTGAGAAGAGCTGTCATTGTACAGGGAAATATATAGAAATCAAAAGAAATCACGTCCAACACAACTCAAATTTCAAAGGTATTCTATAGTCTTATAGAAACACAGAAAACAAACCAAAATGACAACCACAAAGATAGACTTTCATAAATGGGTGCCTGGGCAAAACAGAAGGATTGAAATGACAGGACAAGGTCACCTATGTGAAACTTGATGGAAAGAATCAGACAAATACCCATGGAACATGATGTGAGTAGACTTTGATGTTGGATAGGACACACACTGAGAAAACCAGTTTATAGCATAACAAGGCAGTCTTTGTTCTGAAATCTCCATGTTAAAAGAAATAGAGGGAGACCAACAAACACAATAAGAAAGGAATTAGACATAAACACAGAAGGAATAAAGACATAGAAAAGATAGTGAACATTTAGCATAGGGGAGGAATACTTGGTGTGTATTTGTTGAAGGCTTGTGCTGAAAGGAAGTGATTTTTCCTTTCAAATGATGTATATTCAAATTGTTTACAACTGGTTGCATTTAATTGGTCCATAGAGGAGTTTTTCTTGGTGGCCCTTAACTTTTGTCCAGTAGTATAGACCAAGTTGAAGGAAGAGGTAATAAATAAGAATACAGAAGGTGAGAAGAGCTGTCATTGTACAGGGAAATATATAGAAATCAAAAGAAATCACGTCCAACACAACTCAAATTTCAAAGGTATTCTATAGTCTTATAGAAACACAGAAAACAAACCAAAATGACAACCACAAAGATAGACTTTCATAAATGGGTGCCTGGGCAAAACAGAAGGATTGAAATGACAGGACAAGGTCACCTATGTGAAACTTGATGGAAAGAATCAGACAAATACCCATGGAACATGATGTGAGTAGACTTTGATGTTGGATAGGACACACACTGAGAAAACCAGTTTATAGCATAACAAGGCAGTCTTTGTTCTGAAATCTCCATGTTAAAAGAAATAGAGGGAGACCAACAAACACAATAAGAAAGGAATTAGACATAAACACAGAAGGAATAAAGACATAGAAAAGATAGTGAACATTTAGCATAGGGGAGGAATACTTGGTGTGTATTTGTTGAAGGCTTGTGCTGAAAGGAAGTGATTTTTCCTTTCAAATGATGTATATTCAAATGCATATTATGATATGCATTTAAATAAATGATATCAATCATTAAGTCACACAAAAAAGTTTGCTAATAAACGCCTGTTGTAAGTTTTGGAGGATATCTTTGCCCTGCATAAATAGGCTTATGTTTGTTATCATGCTGTAAGTGCAGTGAGAATCTGATTGGCTAAGTGGTTAGAGCCTTTTCCTCTTGCGGTACAGTTACTAGGTTCCGGGATCAAAACATGGTGGTGTCACTTCAGTCTACCCAGCTGTAAATGGGTACTTACCTTACCTCTTGAGTTAGAAAGACAAAAGAGCTGAAGAAAGGAACAGGTCACACCACACACAAAAAAGCTGGACCTAGTATCATGAAGTCTCTAACAATTCACATCCCTACCTCAGTTTCTGCTAAATGTCCAAATGTTCACCTTTACCTATAAGTGCTGTGTGAGGTGGATATAAAAACCAGCCTTTTTTTTTCTCTACAAGACAATAGGCCTACTGAAGAATGGCTGTACTTAATTTTAGACAGTTCTTTTCCAACCCAATGATACTTACCCTGCTACTTTTTTTCGCCCTGATAGTGGGGAAAAAAATTCGGACACTGTCTTAACTCATTGACTCCAGAACAACGCACAGAGCGTTGCAAATCTGTAATTGCCATGCCACTGTAACGCTCAGATCATTGTTTTTAGCTTATCACGAATAAACCCCAAATATCATCCATTTAATGCAATACATATTTTAAAACTCGTAGAATGACTTCTGCTACTATTTAAACAACTAATTTGAGTGTAGTTAAGCAGCACGTGTGCATGTTTTGATGTTATTATCACAATTTGTGTGACGATTCACGTGTTTGCGTTTTTCGTTGTTATTGCTACAGAAATATATCGAGCTTTATATTTACATTTTCAAAGTCTCCTATACATGCCACACCTTGGAGATGAAAAACCTGTACAAAAATTCCAAAACCCTGTACAAAGACCCGCAAAACCTGTACAAAGACCAAAAAAAAAACATATCAAAAGAGTTAATTCTTGTTAAAATATTTTCAATTACAGTGGGCTGCATTATAAATGAGGCACAGGGACTTTGCCTTTTAAAGCAGGTATTCACTTATTTTAAAACGCAAACAATAAGTGTCTGAGTTTATTTTACATTAAATATAATGTGATGGTGTCATCATTTAGTCTATTTCTGTGCTTAATTATCACTAACAAACTGGGAAATCCTGTGTTCAATAGGACCTTATAAAAGAACTCTGAGACACAGTAATAAGGGGAATGGGTTAGAAAACTGTAAAAATTTTCTTCCTTTCCACTCTGTAAAGTGTCAGTCTGTAAAGAAGTGTGGTGTGTTGTTGAGATCAGGCATGCTCCAGTCTACCCAGCGGTAAATGGGTAACTCACCCTAGTCCTGAGTTAGGGAAGGCAAAGGCTCCAGGGGAAGCAGGCCCTAAACTTGGTCACTTCAACCGACGCAGGATGGTGTATGTATGGAGTAGAAGTGTAGAGTGTGATTAACGCGAATGGTGTATTGTTCGTGTTCTGACCAATCTAATCACTCATACACTTGTGTCTACAAGGCACCAATGCAGACTGCTGGAATCTTTGTTTACACGATTTATTCAGACGTACACACTGGGACATAATGAGTACATCATGGGTATGTTGACACATCAATTTGTAGGCATACATAGCAGATCCAAAGTCATGACACATTCGTAAATAATGGGTAGTACATCAAAAGTTCAATGTCATGATACATTATGGCCGCATCCCCTATCTGACTAAACGCGTCAGTGAAGACGGATCGGTAAATAACTAAAGTTGCTTGACGTCCATAGTTTGTAGCATATTATGAAACCACGAAAAGGGGGTTCCTATCAAGATTGAGATCTCCTTGCCACTGTCCGATAACAGGATATGTAATCTGTTCTCTTGGCAGTGATCAAAACATATGATGACAGAAATATAACATGGCCGCCTCCCTGAGTTGTCACTCGCTCACTCGTAGGAAGGTGAATATAAGCCAAAGTTAATTTATAATGGGCATATAAATCATTTCATAAATGTTTCCATACAGCTCTACGGTAATCAGGTTAATTCACGTAGCCATAACCGCTGTAGGAAAGCCTGTCATCTTCGTCGATACAAAACACGACCCTGGCGATACGAAGCACAATGTTCCATCTAGGTCTAATCGACATGAGATCATCAAAATAGGGTCTGGCAATACATGGAGTCTGAATTATACATTGTACCGTACCTTAGGAGAGTCTCTAACACAAACTCTAGTAGAGATACCATCTCCTTTAGAAGAAAACCACTTCATAAATCATTTTTCCTAAAGAATCTACCAGCCCTTTGAAAAATGCGTACCCGCCATTATCACGGTACATCGGAACTCATCACGACTTGTCAAGACAACTCATACTTCCGCTAGAGCGGAATAACAAGAATCTAGTCCCGCCTACCCATCCAAAATATACAATATAGGACTGATTCTACTTGTACTAATAATATGTAATACATATGAATTCAGGCCATAAACATAATAAGCAAATTAATCTATTTTCTGGCCCTAAAAAATAAGTACAAATATAAGAGCAATATCCATGCGCCGGATCAATATCAAGAACGATTACTCCTATAATCAAAAGTGTGAATCAAACATGGATTATCTCGCTTTCCCCATAGACAGCATTTTCATACACAAATGAATGAATGTCTATATTTTTTCCATATTAAATAGCCATATCGATTTTTGTAATATGTGCGTCAAAATATGCACGCAACAAAAACATGTACAGAAATTATGTACAGGGTGTACGCAAACACCTTGTACAGATTATGGGTAAACCATAGCATGTGGCATGTATGCCTAAGCGAATAATTGTGTCAAACTACTTAGAAACATTGCTGACATTGACGATGATTGTTCAGTGGTCACAGTTTGTTGTCAAATAATGGAATCGGTGCAGAAAAGCTAGACACATTAGATTTAGTTGATGAGTGGGCGTAGTTCTATTCTGGTCGATCGAAAAGCAACAAAGCTAGACCTACAGTAACATCTAATCACTAGTCCTTGGTAGAAGATGAAGCTAGGGATACTATTAAAACATTAAACAATGTAAAAAGTTTTCATAAGATGTTATTCTTCTTTATTTGTTTGAAAATTACGTAATGCAATATTGCATAATTTATTTTCTCTTATAAGGGACCACAGTAAAAAGTGGTGTGAATTACACTAAATGTACTAACTGTGGCCATAATCAATGGTTTTTTTTACTTTGTAAATGGATTACCTTGATGTTTGAAGAATAAAAAGAAAGTTTTATTGTCTACAACAGTAATTTGTCTTTGGTAAGCTCGTATCCTACAGTTAACTTTTTAGTGTTTTTCAATTTTACATACAAAATGTTTTAAGTAGGCCTATAGCCTACCGAACGTATTTGTGTTAATCCTACCAAAGACACTAGGCCTATATATTAAAATTCTCTGTCTATTTCCCTACAGTTTGGTAGGCTATATAATAAGTAGCCTAGGCCTACATGTTCACAGAAAAGATTAAAATAAAATTTACATTAAAAGATAGTAGCCTACACTTCACCGTTTAGAATTCTTCAAAAAATAATTACGGCACAGGGTGGAAAATAATTATGGAGTCAAAGAGTTAAGTTTAAGTGGTTGAAATGATGAACAGTGGGACGTGTTTTTCGATGCTATCCAAATAAGTCGCGCACGTCGTTGGGGCCAGGATTAAGGTTTAGGGGGTAATCCCGCAATGACCATCGCCGAACGCTCCGCAGTGAGTAGGCTATGTGTATTTTTAAACACATAAGGAAGGGTTAGTGTTTCGGTTAGGGTTAACCCTAATCCTAACCCTAACTCTAAAATAGGAATATTCGGTGACGGTCATTGCGGGATTACCGGTTAGGGTTATGTTCAGAAATCCTTACCCCTCATTACTGCATCTCTGAATTATTGAGGCCGTATCGAACACACGGCTCACTAGGGCCTATTCTTCATTTCAGCCCAAGAGGAATTGTTAACCGTTGTTAAAGAACAGGACACTAGACAATAGCCTAAGCAGAATGAATAAACTTGTAAATTATATTTAGGAGACTAGCAAAGAAAGTGATGAGCACAAACATAGTATCACTCACGATTATGTAGCATGAAAATGTTCGGCACACTCAGTATCGTTTTAGATAG
Source organism: Oreohelix idahoensis (assembly GCA_024509875.1). Taxonomy (NCBI): domain Eukaryota; kingdom Metazoa; phylum Mollusca; class Gastropoda; order Stylommatophora; family Oreohelicidae; genus Oreohelix; species Oreohelix idahoensis. Next base: position 48,112 of record JAMPIV010005695.1, on the reverse strand, counting down.
GTAAAATGATCCATTGTGGGCATATCTCTAACAGCGACTGGTGTAACTCTTTTTCCTACAGGGAAGCTATCGCCATATTGAACCAAAAATATGGAAACATATTTAGTTCCGGGTCATGAGCGCATGAGTTCAGTGTTTCCACTATAACGGTTTCTCTCTCTCTCTCTCTCTCTCTCTCTCTCTCTCTCTCTCTCTCTCTCTCTCTCTCTCTCTCTCTCTCTCTCTCTCTCTCTCTGCAGGCATGGCCAAACCATCTTGGTTGGGGCTACACTACTTGAGTCTGCATGGGTTGGGTCTTTAGCCCTTGACGTATCGTCTAGTTGCGGGCCATGTCTCTTCTTGTTACTTCAACCACCTTTCTCAGATACCTAATTTCTGAGGTTTTGATCTGCCTTTTGTGGATTGTAGTCATTGCCCATGACTCGCATCCATACGCCAAGACTGGGACATAAGTGGAGCCATCTTCGTTTTCTTGCCAACTTCTCTTTTGCTGAGGTATCCCAGCTGCTGCTCTTCGGGTAGTCAAATCTTCTTTGATGCCTCCCTTCCAGCCTGTGACAGCTCCGAGATATTTAAAGTGGTTGACCTGTTCTCCCAGCTTAATCTGATGCCTTCTTTCATCTCGTGATATCACCATGGTTTTTGTTTAAGAGACCTCGTGTTCCAAGAACTTTAATTTGTGACAACGTTTACATGAGTTGACAGGAAAGGGCGAAGTATCATGATATGCTGCTAATGTGTGTGTTTGTCTGCAGCTGTTCGTCATAACGTCGTACTGGCTGCCTCTTCCTAAACCCGCTGAAAACGAAGAGGAACAATATTGCACTTCCACTTTTTCTTTTAACCCAGGAAGTTTTCCAGTTTTACCCAGGCCCCAAAATGGAGGCATTTTTTTTCTACCTCGGATGAAGACAATCAAAATATTCTAGCTGTTGCAAACAGAAAATGCTAGACAGGCACTGAAATAGGGAATTCCGGTAGTGTGCAACTTTTTTTTCAGAATCCAACTTTTAAAGATCAGGCTGCATAAAAAACCAGGCTGAGGGATTCATTATTTGAGCAATGAAATCAACCTCAATAAATGAAATGAAAAAGATAAAGAACTGCAATCCATGAGTAACAGAAAAGACCATGGATTACTACAATCGTTAAAACGTTAAACTGGCGACCCCTTTTTTAAACTCGTTGAAAACGAAGAGGAACAATCCTGCACTATCACTTTTTTCTGATTTTCAAATCACTTTTACAAGAGAGGCAATCAATACAAATGTCTTTGTTCCACAATTCTTATTACCTTTCTTGCACGTCATTAATTTGGTTTATATATATATATATATATATATATATATATATATATATATATATATATATATATATATATATATATATATATATATATATATATATATATAATCATCATCATGTGACGTATTCTTTCCAGAACGTTGTCTCCATTACAGCTGCTCTGAACGCATCACGATTTTGGGCAAGTCGACCTGCATCAGCCAAAGACAAGTTCAGACTCTCTGTGATGTCCTGGGTCCACCGTCGTCTAGGTCGACCCCTTCCCCTTTTTCCAGGGACCATGCCTTCCATCACACAACGGGCTGATCACCCGTTTGCCAGTCACTTCGATTACGGAAACAACGGCAAATGGGTTGATTTGCCGTTGCCCTAAAGACGCCATTAGGCGTGATGGGAAATAATGGCAAAGAAAACCTATCTGCTGTTGCCCTAAGACGCCACTAGGCGTAATGGCCACTGACTGCTTTGACGGTCGGTGGCTAAGGACGGAAGAAGAAGAAGATGCCTTCCATCACTGTTTTTTCCAGACTATTATGTCTTTTTATATGACCGAAAAATTTCAGCTTCCTTATTGCGATGGTATTTAGGAGCCAATGTTCCTGTACGTTTAGTGAGTGCAGTACTTCTCTGTTGGTCTTTTTTTCTGTCCAGGGTATTCTCAACATCCTTCTGTAGCATTTCATTTCGAATGATGTAATCTTTTTTGCAACTGTTTTATTGAGTGTCCAAGTCTCGCAGCCGTATGTATGGGAATATACATGCTCTGATCAGTTGTAACTTTGTTTCTTTGCTTGTGCCTTGCCATAGGTTTTTCATCTGTATTAGTTTATGTGAAGCAATTGCATGTCTTCTTTTAATTTCTACTGCACAGTCGCCAGAGCTGTTGATGATTGATCCTAAGTATTCGAATTCATTAACACTTTCCAGTTCTTCGTTATCAATTTCAATTTCTGGTTTGGTCTTTACTTTGTCTGTTGTCAATACTTTGGTCTTCTTGGTGTTTAGGTATAGATTCTGGGCCTCGCTTTGTTTTTTGGTGGACAGAATTAATTGTTCAAGTCCTTCTGGGTTGGTCGATAGGAGGACTGTGTCGTCAGCATATCTGATTTCCGGGATCTAGTACCCGCCGATGTTAAATGAGTCAAACTCTGTGTGTTCTTGGTCATCTCTTACGTTTCTCATGATATTCTCGGCATAAATGTTAAACAGGTAAGGGGAAAGGGTACAGCCTTGTCTTACTCCTTTCTGTACTTCAAACCATTCCGATGTTTCCCCCTCTATTCTTACGGCTGCCTGTTGTTCTTGGTACAGCAGTGCGATGAGTTGTATAAGGTGGTTTGGAAATCCCATATTTTTCATAATAGCCCATAACTGCTGATGTTGTACACAATCGAAAGCTTTGGTGTAATCAATGAAACAAGTATGTAGGTCAACGTTGAATTCTCTAAACTTTTCTATGATGATCCTCATGTTGAATATATGATCTCTAGTGCCTCTACCTGGTCGAAAACCCGCCTGTACTTCGTTTATTTCTGTTTCTAACTTTTGTTGCATCCTTTTCATTATGATTTGTAATAGTATTTTGCTGGCATGGCTTATTATAAGAGCTATAGTTATGTAGTTTGTGCACAGTTTCAGGTTGCCCTTTTTTGGCAAGGGTATGTCAATTGATATTTTCCATTCCTTGGGCCAAATTCCGCGTTGCCAGATCTTGCAGCATAATGCATGGTATATACGAGCGCTGCCTTCTCCTCCTGCCTGTATCATTTCAGCTGTTATTTCATCACAACCAGGAGATTTTCCACTTTTTAAGTGTTTGATTGCGTTCCGGACTTCCTCTATGGTAGGTTCTGGTTCACGTTCCGCTTCATTCGTGACGATGTTATCTGCCGCTTTGTTTATTTCCGTATACATTTCTTGACAGTACTCCTTCCATCTGTTCAGAATATCTTTACGTTCTGTTCATACAGGAAAGAATAAAAAGTAAAGTAGACAGCGAAATCCAAGAAGAACAGTTTGGTTTTAGACGGAACAGTGGAACAAGAGAGGCAATATTTTGCCTAAGAATATTAGCAGAAAAATATACAGAGGTCCAAAAAAGTATGTATATGTGCTTCATTGACTATAAGAAGGCTTTTGACAGAGTCCATCATGAGAAAATAATTGAATGCCTCGAAGACATAGGTATTGATGGAAAGGATATAAGAATACTCAGTAACCTTTATTGGGAGCAAACTGCCACAGTAAGATCGGGAAGGAATTATTCACCATACATAGACATAAAAAGAGGTGTCAGACAAGGTTGTGTGCTGTCCCCCTGCCTATTTAATTTATACACCGAAAAAATTTTCAAACAGATACAGGAAATACCAGGACTGAACATCAGTGGAAGGTCAATAAACAACCTTAGATATGCAGATGATACCGTGTTGTGAGCTGAAAGCGAACAGGAGTTACAAGAACTAGTGAAGCAAGTGAACAGTATAAGTCATGAATATGGACTCGACATTAATATTGAGAAAACAAAAACTATGATAATTAGCAAAACAGACCACAAACCCACATTAAAGATAAGCGTAAATGGGAAAATCCTGGAACAAGTCAAGAGCTACGTATACCTTGGTCATATAATAACAGAAGATGGCAGATGTGAAACAGAAATCAAGAAGAGAATAGGAATGGCCAAAGCTACATTCAACAACATGAAACATATACTGACATCCAAACAGTTATCTCACAAAATAAAACTGAGAATCATAAAGTGTTATATATATTCTGCATTTCTGTATGGTGCAGAAACATGGATGATGAATAAGCATTTGGAAGAAAGAATTGAGGCTCTTGAAATGTGGATATATAGAAGAATGGGGCGTATCTCATGGAAAGAGATGAAAACAAATAAGGAGGTCCTAGAAAATCTAGGTATGAAAAGAGAACTAATGAGGGAGGTCAAAGTTCGGCAGCTAAAATACTTTGGACACATAAAAAGGCATAACACCTTTCAGAAGACCATAAGATGCAGCAATAGTGAATGCAGTCAGCGACTCATAGCTTGACTGCCTGCGTCAGGACCAGCGAACCAGAGCTGGTCAAGACCGTGCTCCACCTCCACGTGGTGGTCCTGGAAACAGTCTGCAGCAGTGCAGGCTGGCTGAGCGAGCATGGATCGAAATGGGAAGGCAAACCCGGTCCTTTAAAATGCCGTGCAGAAGTCCAATGTGTCGACCGAAAGGTGCAGATATCACAGCTTAGGCGCAAACAGACACAACGCAACCACCGTCCTTTTCAGGACGAACGAAGAAGAAGAGCCCAATGGGCTGATCACCCGTTGGCTTGTCACACCGATTACGGAAACAACGGCAGATGGATCTATTTGTTGTTGCCCTAAAGACGCCGCTAGGCGTGATGGGAAACTACAACAGAGAAAATCAATCTGCTGTTGCCCTTAAGACGCCACAAGGCGTGATGGCCTCTGACTGCTTGGTCGGTCTTTGGCTAAGGACGGAAGAAGAAGAAGAAGAAGAAGAAGAAGAACCAAGGTACCTAGGGCCATAAAAGTTATATATTCGTGTGCCTTGAGACTTTCTGAGCAAGAATATGTTATCAGTTACACAAATAGTCCACCAAATGACCAAATTATAGCCATAATACTATAGAGGATCCGACAGACTGTCAGGACAAGTCATGCCTGCTTATTTTTTTAATGGCATATTTTGAAAACAACTTTGGGGAAAGAAGGTACGGGGAATTGGATTGGATAGTATTTAAAGCAAGGCGAAATATTATTGGTTGATCTAAAAATACAAATCTAGTTGGTAGTAGTAACGCATAGTGGTTTGAGATATTTTTTTTTAAAGTTCATTCAAAAATAAGAGATGCTTGGTCCCATTGGCCAAAGCCTTTTACATTATAGGAAAAGTAGGCTGCTCGCTGCCATTTTTTCAAAATATTCTGAGGAGCAAGCAGCGATGAGCAGACTTGTGCTTTGTTTAAAATACTAATAACAGAAAGCAGTCTGAACAGGGGCAGTGCTGAAAGTGTGCCATATTATATTGCCTATTCATCGTTACTTGTTTATATTTCCTTGAATACGTGGTAAGATTGGTTTTATTCACTTTTTAATTAAACAAGGGTTGATAGTAAGAAAAGGCCATGTAAGAAGATTGTAATTAAATGGTTCCATGGCAGACTTAGGCATGGCCTAGATGTTGATCCATCATATAATGGACTATCCAAGAAGTTTAGAACTACAGGACTATATATATGATGGTCATACAGGAACATTACACCTATCTTATTGCATGGAATAGATTACTGCTGGAATGATAGAGGCGTAGCAGCCATAAGGGAAAAGAAAAGAAAACTGGTATAATTTGTTCCATCAAACTAGAGTGGAGAAGATAGGTTGGTCAGAGAGAGCTGACCAAGTTCTTTATGTTGACTTTATTATTTCATGTAACTTTGGAGGAATTAGTTTGATATTGAGACAGAAACATAACTTGCATTTACAGGGGTTTCTGCTGGCACTTGTCTAGTGCTGGTACTTGCTGATTGAGAAATTCTGCACGATTTCTAAGAGTCTCTGGTACCTGCTTATAGTAAAGAAGTTCAAGACCAGAGGAGACTGAGGTGTTTGGCCAAACCAACTACAACTGCTGTGATTCCAGGGCCCAGATAAGTCTTAGTATCTGGCCTGGGACAACTTATCAGTGACTAAGAAAAATCTCCTGTGTATACATAAACATTCCTCCCAAAGAATAAAATAAACAATCCTAGTGAAACAAAAGAACTTTGGGATGATGACAATCCCCAACCTGCCTCCAAGTACCAGTTAGTTAAAATAGAGTAATTAACATCAAATTGAAAATTTGTGACAATGTACTATGGACATATTGTCTTTTGTATGTAACCACTCGTCTTAAAACTGGCTGGAAACTTGCCAATGAAAATTTGAGACAAGCCAGGAAAAAGCATGCAGCCTATTTTAATAAGAAAGCTAAGGAAAGAGAATTAGCTGTGGGAGAGAAGGTACTTCTTCTTCTACCCGGCAGCCAAAACAAGTTGCAAATTGGATGGCAAGGTCCATATACAGTTCTAGAGAAGGTGTCTAGAACAAATTATAAGATAGATAAGAAAGAGAAAGAGAAAATCTATCATGTGAATCTCCTGAAAAAAATATTTGGACAGAGAAAACCAGGAAGAGACACACTTACTGACCTTGTCTGTTGCAATGGAAATGAAAAAGGAACCACTCACCTCTCATGAATATCCCTTACATCCATGTGAGACCGCTGCACAGGTAAAAATCAGTACACATTTAACGAGAAATCAGAGGGAGAGAGTTCAACAGGTTCTGAATGATCATACAGATGTGCTAACGGACAGACCGGGGCATACAAATTTATTAGAATATGATATGAAACTTATAGACCCAACACCAATCTGTATGAGAGCCTATTCGATTCCGTTCGCTAAGGAAAAAGCTCTGAAGGAGGAGATAGATTATCTGTTGAGAGAAGGGATTATCTCGCACAGTGAATCTCCTTACAGCTCCAGTGTAGTTCTGTTGAGAAAACCCTATGGAGAACACAGACTGTGTATAGATTACAGAAAATTGAATGCTGTCACAGAAAGTCAGGTGGATCCATTACCTGATACAAATCAGCTGTTTGCCAGGCTGAACAAAGCAAAATATTTCTCTAAAGTGGATCTGAGCAAAGGCGATTATCAGATTCCAGTAAAGCCTGAGGTTAGACCTTATTTACCCTTTAGCACCTCGGATGGACATTATGAATTCAACATGTTGCCTTTTGGGTTGAAAAATGCCCCGAGCGTGTTTTCGAGGATGATGCGAAAATTGTTAGATCCTCTGAATAATCCATGTATCACGAATTTCATGGATGATATTCTCATAGCAACAGAAACATTTGAGGAACACATTAACTCTCTGAATATGTTGTTTGATAGACTCAGGGAGGCTAACTTGACCGCTCGACCGACCAAATGTTCTATTGGATGTAAAGAGTTGGAATTCTTGGGACACACAGTATATCAGGGAAACATGACCCCTGATCCCAAGAACTTGGAGAAATTGAAGAAAGCACCGAGGCCACAGACAAAGAAAGACGTGCGATCTTTTGTCTCATTATGTGGGTTTTACAAGAAGTATATCAGAAATTTTAACTCTATATGTGCACCACTGACTGATTTAACGCGCAAAGGAAATTCTGATAGAATTACTTGGTCAGCGCAGTGTGAGTCGGCATACCAAGAGTTAAAAGAAAAGCTCACAAGCAAGCCTATATTGAAGTTGCCTGACTTAAGTCAAGAGTTTGTTGTGAGAACGGACGCTAGTAACGTCGGATTAGGAGCAGCCCTATTGCAAAGGTCCAATTCACTTGATGGGGAATTAACCCCAGTTGCTTATGCAAACCATAAGTTGAACACAGCAGAACAAAAATATTCAACAAGTGAAAAGGAATGTCTGGCTTTGATATGGGCGATAAAAAAGTTCCAATTCTATCTCTACGGTAGATCATTTAAGATCCAAACAGATCATAAACCTCTCGTATTTCTGTCACAGGCAAGGCATGAAAATGCTAGATTATTACGTTGGTCGTTGCTCCTACAGCCATACCAGTTTATCATAGAATATATCCCCGGCTCGAAAAATGTAGGTGCAGACTTTTTAAGCAGACACCCGTACGACGAAAATCAGAGTAGTCACTAGGCATAATGATTCAAATTTATCTATGTGTATTTTGAATTAGGAACTGGCATAGGATAGTCTGTTCTAAAGTGGGGAAA
>JAMPIV010005695.1:0-35000 GCA_024509875.1 Oreohelix idahoensis | reverse complement strand
ATTTCCACAATTACTCAAACTTACCATCATCCGTGGTCAGGCTTGGGTGCAAACATTTGCACTAGCCCTTAATTTATTTGACTTCACTCTGTACTGTGTTTACATTCTTCTTCCTTATGGCTGCAACGCCCCTGTCACTTAAACAATGATTTTCTCCCATACAATCAGATAGGTATACAGTTGTCTTCTTGTAACCTGTTACTTCTTTTGTGCAATCATTCTAAGTATGTTTTCAGGCTTCAGTTTAACACTGTGATACTGCAGAAGACTGCCAGTAGCTTTCTGGACTTACAGTCGTAATGGTTTTTGTATGGCAATATTCAAACATAATTTACTTTCGTTTCTCAATAATTCTGCTTAGGCATGCTTGCTGGGATGTCGTAATTCTTTTCCCGTGGCAATGTCGTACAACACAAATTTTGGTCCCCTATCTGGGTTTGCCTCTACATATTAACAAAATATATCAATAAAATTATTTATCTTAAAGCAATCAATGAAATATTACACACAAAAGTAAGATTAACTGGCGATCAATGGCACAGGTGTAGATCGCTGTCACCCAGACTGCAAAGGCATTAAGGTCACAACTGCTATGCGTCTGATCTTAAACTACTATGTTGAAATATTTTTCTCAAGTATTCTGGTAACGCGTTAATTTTATCCCCCCTCTCCTAAACTATCGTTAACCAATCAAACGAGTCAAGCAAATGTGACTGTTCAAAAACACGTTCCCTAAAATGTAACATCCGAAGATTTTCAAAATTGAGCATTCCTCAGTGTGTTTGTCAGTCTGTCTCAATTTTTATTTTCTACAATATCTCGGTTATTATTGGGTCGATTTCAATTTTTTAAAATGATTCTTAAACTGCCCTTTGGCCTCTATCCTCCTATCTAGTTTTCATCTAACTCTTCGTCATTGTTTTCCTCTATGTACTTTTTCTCTTTATTTATTCTGAACAAAATACTTTTCTATACGGCAAGATAATTTATTATAAGGGAATAGTATGGTATTTTAATAAACGATATTATCGCTATAATTCAATACCTCCATTTTTATTTACCCTCTTTATAAGTTATCTAAGTTTCTCTCTTTCCCTCCTCTCTGCACAAATTAGGTTTCAGTTTCAGTTTCAAAAGCATAAGTTAGCCTTGATTCTTTCCATTTTACTCCCCTCCTTTTCCTCTCTCCCTTTTCACAAGGCGAGGTATCAAGTGGCTAGTTGCGAAACTCTGCTAACGTTCTTTCTAAATGTTGGTAAGGGTAGACTGTGTGCGGGGTTTAAAAGGGGACGGGTAACTTATTTTGCGCTTGTCATCAAAAGAAATTCAAATCTTGTTACTGAGTTACATAGAGACCGCTGCAAAACTGTTGTTATTTTTAGTTACAACCTCCACTAAATAATAGGGCGGGTGTGTATAAGATTTGGGGAAGGGTACCATTTTTTCAAACGATAATAGTAGAGAAAATTCAAATACTGTGTCCAAATCTTAGCCGACGTTTTGCCTTTTGCCCTTGGCAATTTTCAAATATAGTAGGAGTGGTTTATTAGTGTTGAATTTACGTTACTAGCTTTTGCATGGGGTAATTTGAGCGGGGAGGTTTACACGGAGTTAGTTTTACTACATGTGCCCCTGAGGTGATAGCCCATCCAGTCATAACTGACTATGGGAATGTGCCCCTGAGGTGATAGCCCATCCAGTCATAACTGACTATGGGAATGTGCCCCTGAGGTGATTGCCCATCCAGTCATAACTGACTATGGGAATGTGCCCCTGAGGTGATAGCCCATCCAGTTATAACTGACTATGGAAATGTGCCTCTGAGGTGATTGCTTATCCAGTCATAACTATGGGAATGAGCCTCTGAGGTGATTGCCCATCCAGTCATAACTGACTATGGGAATGTGCCTCTGAGGTGATTGCCCATCCAGTCATAACCGACTATGGAAATGTGCCTCTGAGGTGATTGCCCATCCAGTCATAACTGACTATGGGAATGTGCCCCTGAGGTGATAGCCCACCCAGTCATAACTGACTATGGGAATGTGCCCCTGATTGTCGTAATTTTATCTGAGAGAGTTCTGATGGATATTGGTCCCTTTAGAGTGTAGAATGATAGTGAAGGCTCTGTGAGAATAAGGATTTAGGAAAGTGAGGTAGTAGATTCACAAGTACTGGGAAGAGTAAAGACAGTCTCTTATTACGACAATATTTGTCTCTCAAGACTACTCCTACCACTCTTCTGAACAAACAATTGTTTGCCAGTCTCCAGTCACTCAGGTGCACACACTGATTTGGTGATTCTGACGCACAACGTACATGAATACAGACTACGATAACGAATATGGGAATGTTGGGTTTTGGCCAGCCGACACCAATGCTAATAAAGTTTTTATACCTTTATTATCATAAAATCAGATCACAAATAATTATCAATTTACATGAAGAAATCAAGGTTACAAAATACAAAATGACAAAGGGGGAGGGGGTTTTGAGGAGAAGTATCCAATACACCTTTCCCGCTTGTATTTACTAACAGAAAAGACTCGGTCCCAAAGACAGGGGGGGGGGGGGAGGTGATGATGATCAGAGATAGGCAATTTAACCCAACGGTAAATTTATTACTCTGAGACAAGGGGTTACAGTAATAAGGGGTAGAGGAAAAGCTAGGGTTCTCAAATGTTTCCCTTTATTCAACAAATTTTACGGGAGGGGGAAATAAACACAATTACTAAATCCCGCTAGGAGAAATCCCGTACAATGAATATAGTACGCCTTAATACTAGGTCGAATTAATTAAAAGGGTAAGAAGATCAAATCTCCTTTCATTAAAAAAAACACGCTTGGGCTGGCTAGCACACAGTCATACACACAGACTTACCAAATGGTGAATTCTGGCACTTCATAGGAAATACACCAAAAACAGCACTAAACCATGGCTTAGGTAAATGTATTTTCTTCCGTGTACAGCCCCAGATTAGCGGGTTGTTGAAGTTAACAACGTGTCCCGAAATCGCTGGACATTGAAGTTTAACGGTGCTGTTTGTTTATAAGATAAAGTTCCTAAAGAATGGCACAGGCACTTGGCTAGGTGTGAGGTATTGTGTGGTGTCTAAGATTGGCACAGCTGGTGGAGATAACTTTCTTTTGCCGTAATGTCACAAACTACAAAACACTGAGGTAAGTTCTTCTTCGGGGGGGGTAAAATCCACTGAATATACTTGACAGACAGTGTTCAGGTAAATCTATGTTCTTCTTCACAAATAGAGCAGTGAGTAAAATATTGCTACTGGCAACTGTTCTTCTTCCAGTTTGTTAACTTTAAAACGACTTTATGAATTGGGATCTTAAAACAGTCTTTTGGTTTGCTTTATTTCTGTAAACTTCAGATAGCTGAATCCCAACAGGATCGCCACAAAGATTAAATTTTAACTCTTTCAGTCCCAAGCAAAAAGGTGGGTTTGGCCCAAACAAAAATGGCCATACCAGTATGTTTTTATTGTTTTTGTTTGGAAATAATTTTTTTTTAATGTTTATATTCATAAATAACAAAAGTCCATAATGGATGGCTATACTTTAAGAAGATAGCGTTTTTGAGTTGTCAAAATTAGAAAACAGCCCTAGAAAGAATCAAGAGATACGAAAGCCAGTATACTGGCTCTTGGGCCAAATGGGTCTAGCGGGAAGTACAGTATACTGGCTCTTGGGGCTTAAAGAGTTAAATATGTTCATAAGTCACTGGAGTAATCGAACTGAGTCGGCAGGACTCTGTATATATTTTATTGCTGCGTAATGGCTGCTTAATTGCTGCTTAACTGCTGCTTAATTGCTGGGATGCTAGGTTCGAAAGATCATTCTGGATGCAAATAGAAAAACATGAAATGCAATGAAATCATATTAAAATCTACCGCGCGATACATTTACAGTTAGACTATTTTCTGCACTCGCGTCTTCAATTAATAAAATTCAAGAAAAGCTCCCCGTGAAGTTAATAATTAAAAGCACATCTATCTATACAGAACTAAACTGTATTAAAGTTATAATTCCCTTTACGACTGCAAAATTAATTTACGCGGCTATTGTATTAGGAAATTAACTTACAGATGTAACATTTAGTTTGCACTAGAACTTTGAAAATGGGTTTATTTAATAAGGTTAAATTTGCACCACAATCCAGTGAAATAAAAATAAAATAACTAGACCACTGATCACTCGAAGCTAATGTATAAATTACCGTCTGCACAGAAAAGAATTCACTCCAATAGCCAACAGTTTAGATGAAATCTAGCAGGAATCCAATTATATGCTAGTGAATCTTAGAATTCTGTCAGAACGAATGATAAAATGCAGTTTCTCAGGTTCTCTATATATTTAATTGGAATGCAAGATGAGTGGGACATGTTAGATTCTAACACCTTTCTTCATCTTGAGAAAAATCGAGGTTCTACGCCGTTGTGTTAACCGCGATGCCCCCCTGGCTTCCGATCTCCGTCCGTCTCAGGCTGCTCGCATGAGGGTGCGAAATCTCTGCGAGAAACTAACTTTGTTAGCTGGGAGTTCCCTGATTCCTCAGATCGTATACCGCTTCTACGTTGATTCTGAAGACCAGCCTGGCTTTTGATGGGACCGCTTTCCCCGAGAAGCTTTGGCAATTCCCACTAGGCGGGGTGACAGAAAGGTAAGGAAAATGAACTGCTGTTAATTTCTCTAGAAACCGGGGTGAGTCTCTGGCCACGTCCACTTTGGGCCGGCGTTTAAGGAAAAGATTGCTATAAATCGTTCTCAGAGATGGTCGTAGGCGTGATTTAACCTCCCATCAAAGGCCATGCGATTTCAAAATGCCCAGAAGGTAGCAGTTCACATATTAATGATCCAACGTGTAGAATCCTCGTGGAAATGCGGCATGCTTAATTAGCTCAGGTGCAACGTTCCAGGCTGATGAAAAGTTACAACAAATGTTCAGGGGTTCTAATGTTATAGAGAGGGAAATACCCTGTCATCTTAATAATTCAGGTCAGCTACAGCCGTCCGTCACACTGATGTGATTGCCCATCCAGTCATAACTGACTATGGGAATGTTCCCCTGAGGTGATAGCCCATCCAGTCATAACTGACTATGGGAATGTGCCCCTGAGGTGATAGCCCATCCAGTCATAACTGACTATGGGAATGTGCCCCTGAGGTGATAGCCCATCCAGTCATAACTGACTATGGGAATGTGCCCCTGAGGTGATTGCCCATCCAGTCATAACTGACTATGGGAATGTGCCCCTGAGGTGATAGCCCATCCAGTTATAACTGACTATGGAAATGTGCCCCTGAGGTGACTGCCCATCCAGTCATAACTGACTATGGGAATGTGCCCTCAGCTGTTTATTTTCTTTTCCTGGCGTTCCTCTCGACGTTTTCTCCTCTCTTCTGCTTGCCCTGAGAGCTTCTTTTCTCCCAATCTGAGGTGGCGCCGTAGAGAGCATCGCCCCTTGGTGCGATCGGCAGCTTCATCCTCCCAAGTTGCTGGATTTATATCCAGTGCCTTCAAGTCTCTCTTGCACACATTTTTGAACCCCAGCTAAGGTCGCCCAACTTGTTTTTGTTTTTTTTTTGCAATCTGCCAATTGTCCGTAGAAGATATCTTTCGGGAGGCAGCTATCTCCCATGCGGCGGACATGGCCAAGCCAGCGTAGTCTGCGCTATCTAAACAGTGTTATACATGCTTTGAAGGCCAGCACGTGACAGCACCTGGACATTTGTAACTTTGCCCTTGTACGAAATACCGAGGATGTGGCGTAGACACTGCAGATGGAAGGTATTCAGCCTTCTTTCTTGCTTAGCATAGGTTGTTCATGTCTCGCCGCTATATAGAAGTGCGTAGGGGATGCAGACATATACCGCAGCTTTGGTCTTCGTTGTGAGTTTTCTCAAACACGCGTTGAGAGGCTTGCAATTTTTGTGTCAAATATATATATATATATATATATATATATATATATATATATATATATATATATATATATATATATATATATATATATATATATATATATATATATATATATATATATATATATATATATATATATATATATATATAATCCAAACTTCTATAAATTGCTAATATGATCAGTCTGATTTTTCTGTCCTATGGTCTGGGGATACTCATAAAGCTTTATGCATTCTTTATGTAGACACATGCCTCCTTCTATCTTCTTCTTCTTTGATCCTTAGCCACCGACTGTCTAAGTCTGGTGGCATCTTGTAGGGCAGCAACAAACTGCTTCCACTTTGTTCGGTCGGCGGCCATCCTTCATACAGTGCCCCAGCTCTGGTTCATTCTTTGCATCTCGGCCTCACAGTTCTCCGTCAAGCTGTTTTTGGTCGTCCTCTCTTCTGATTTCCTTCAGGGGTCCTTCTTCTTCTTCGTACACTCTCAGACGTCCACTTGAATGTTCTCAAAGAAAGCAGTAGTCAGTTTGAGGCTATTTGAATCCCCGTAAAGCTTTTCCACGAAAGGAGCTGGCGTCGGCCATATGCACTTTCTCTGTACCACATATAAGGGGCAACTTTGAAGCAGATGTTCAGCAGTCATTTTATCAGTGCCACAGTTACACTGATCGGTAGTTCCTATCTTTAGCTTGTTGAATAGATGGTATCTCAATCTGTTGTGGCCAGTGCGGAGTCTGAAGATTACCACTTGTTCTCTTCTGTGGAGCTGGTAGTAAGCATCATTCTGTGTGTGCCATGGATGTTCTACATTCCATTTGTTTCTGTAACTGATTCTGATAAAACTCTTTGCCTCCTCAAAAGTTATGCTTGCATCAGGCTGAGGTAGATGTGAACCTTCTTTTTGCCATTCTGTCAGCCTCTTCATTGCCGGCGATGTTACAATGAGATGGGATCCACTGGATCACAACACTTTTGAATCGTTGACAAAGTTTGTGGAGCACTACTCTGAGATCATCCAGGTCTGTATTATTTGGTCTTTTCAATGTTGCAATTACTGACTGTGTATCAGTAAAGAAAGCAACTTGTCTCTCTGCCGTTTCTTCTGTCAATATAACATCTGTTGCAGTTTTCAAGGCCTCTGCCTCTGCTCTGAAGTTGCTGGAGAATCGTCCTGTCGCCACTGACAGCCTTTTTTCTGCACCAGTGCTTAAGGTCAGAAAGACACCCCCACCTCCATTTTCTGTTGCATTTGTTGCTGATCCATCTGTGTATGCATGGGTCCAGGTGTTGCGTGGATAATGTTTCTCTATGTATTTTGTCGCTATGGATTTTCTATCTGTTGCAGTTTGGCTCTTTTTACTTTCAATTCCAGGAATGTTTTCTATCATTTTAGGGAAACGATTTTGTTTCCAAACTGGAAGCTTGTGTGCAGTGTAGATGGGTTTAACAGTGGATATTTCATCTATGGATACTGCTCTCATTTGTGGTTTGGTTGATTCTACAAAATTACTTCGTTTGAGTCTTTGCCTTCTAAGAGCATTTATTCTATGGCACATTGGGTGGTCTGTTAGTCTGTCATTGGCTGGAGGCATGTAATCTTTTCGAGTTCTTTTATAGGTGTTGACTTCATGCCTCCCGTTATAATTCTCATTGCTTGATTTCAGGGGTCCATAGCATAGCTGTTCTTGTGATGGCATCGGGGTCTCTTCTGAGGACGTGGCCAACCCAACTCCAGCGTCTGCCAGCTATGATGGAGTGCATGTCCTCTTGGTTACCCCAAGTAAGTAGTTTTAGTTGGTGATATTTTTCGGCCAAAAGATTCTGAGAATTTTCCTTAGGCAGACTGTGTGGAAGTAGGGCAGTTTCGACATTTCCATCTAATTTACTCTCCATCATTCCGCACCATAGAGAAGAACAGAACGTACACAGCTCTCATATAATCTTAATTTGGTGTTTGTGCTGTACTGAGAGGACTTCCAGATGTTGTTTAGAAAGTTGATTTCAAGCCAAACTTTTTATAAATGTCTCTCCAGTTTTTATCATTGTCACACACACACACACGCACCCGCGCGCGCACACAAACACGCGCGGGTGCGTGTGTGTGTGACAATGATAAAAACTGGAGAGACATTTATAAAAAGTTTGGCTTGAAATCAACTTTCTAAACAACATCTGGAAGTCCTCTTAGTACAGCACAAACACCAAATTAAGATTATATGAGAGCTGTGTACGTTCTGTTCTTCTCTATGGTGCGGAATGATGGAGAGTAAATTAGATGGAAATGTCGAAACTGCCCTACTTCCACACAGTCTGCCTAAGGAAAATTCTCAGAATCTTTTGGCACACAAACACGCGCGCGCGTAAAGGAACACATGCACACATTCTGTCTTGTCTGTTGTTAATGTATTAAAATTAAACACAAACAAAAGCATAACGCTCCCCTTCCCGATACATTTAATAACTCTTTGTCCATATTTGTAAAGGCCATAGAATAACGTCATGTAATACTGTAACATTTAACAAACACCTGACATGTAAATGTATCTGTGGTCCTGTGTCACATAAAATAATGACAATATAGGCACTAAAGATTATAACAGTATTTACAAATAGTATGAATTTATAAAACATTCTATGTGCATGTTGCTGACATTATTCTAAATCGTTTATATAATGCATTTCTATCTTTACTTCCTTAAAATACGAGCTGCATGAATTGCTTTCACACTTCTCCTGGGTAGTGAGATTGGATGACTAGCCTTCTCGAATAAAGGCGAAAAAATAGCAGGTCCCGTGTGCAAGCTGCGCACGTTAAAAATCCCACGGCAGTTGGAAATTATAAAGAATAGGCCAAAAGGCCGCTGCCCTGGCAAAATTTAAAGATTAGAAACCAGCCCACGTCACAAATATTTATAGAATAAACAGAATTAAACAGAATCGACATCACTGCACTCTGGGCAAACCCATAGGTGCTCAGTCTCCCTCAGTATATGTCGAAGAGTGTGAATGCTAACTGTTCCTGTAGCTCGCTGGTTGTATACATGACAGATGCATCCTCTCATACGTCCATCTCAGCTAGCCTTACGTTTGATGCCATATTCCAACAGTCTTAACCTTGATGATTCATCTATTGCAGTGTCATTCTCTAACAGGCGAACATTAACTGTTCTCAGTATCTCTCCCTTATCCATATCCAGTGTTCCCACCGTGGGTGCTCTTGCTGCGAGTCTGTCAGCTCTCTCATTACCACATACCCCTGCATGACCAGGACAGTAGATCCACACTAGCTCTTGTAGACTTGAATCTTCTATGAATATTTTCCATTCATGTCGCAACCAACCACTTTGAACCTTTCGAAGGATGGACTGAGAGTCTGACACAATGACTGCCTTTGTGAATGAAGTTTCAGATATCCACCTTAAGGCTGCAGTGACTGCCTCTACCTCCATTCTCATGCTGGAAGTTATCTTGTAAGCCCAGCTATGTTCCGCGTCGATTCTGCAATTTACCCTAACAGAGAAACCCCAGCCTGATTTCTCACAGACCTATCTGTTTACACAATGGCATCATTATCCCCGGCATGATCATGTATCAGGTGATTAATTTCCAGTTCTGCTTTTCCATTGCCCTAAGTTCTACATTCTCTGCCAAGGCTGATGATGACTTGCTGGTAATTAATCCAGTTCTCATCTGACATACTCCACTCGCCCCCTTTGAATAAGTTTTCAACTGTGGTCCCCTGCTTGATCGTTGTCTCTGCCTGTGCCATCCATGACATCCCTCTCTTTATTCTTGATTCCTTAATGTCAGCTATGTTTCCATGCAGGGGGTGCCGTTTGTCTGTGGTTACTGGCATATAGGCTTTTGCTTGGGCCATCGTATATCTGGATCTAATCGACAGCACTCCAAGCATGTACCTCATTGTTACAGTGGGGGTATCTCACGTACAGTCCAAGACTATACGTATCCCTTCATTTTGAATGCGTTCTATTCGTTCACATTGAGTTACTGACAACATGAGCATTCCCAGCCCATACTCAATGACCGATATGACTAGCTGTTGATAAAGAAGAAATAGTAATCTCTGCTCCAGACGCGCCGCAGCCATTATGTTCAGGGCTGCTAGACCTCTCCTGCATTTCAGTGTGATTTGCTCAACATGGTGCTTACACGAGAGCCCGCGATCGAATGTAACTCGAAGGTATTTCCTTTTATCTTGCCGTTCAATTTTCTGTCCATTGAGTGATTTCTGGGAGGTTTGTTTTCACAATGGATTTGTTCAATGAGCACCACATCATGCAGGCCTTGTTGGGATTGACTTTGGAGCCAGTTTCCTCGCACCATTTAGACACTTCCTGTACTGTCCCATGTATGCTATTAACTATTTCTTGTCGGTCAGAGCCAGTTCTATAAATGCGTATGTCGTCAGCAAAAGTCAGTGTTCATCCCAACCCAGTTGGATGAATGGTGGCTTCTTTCACTGTTTTATTAAACAGCACTGGTGATAGTGGACAACCCTGGGGCAAATGAGCATTGGGTCTGATGTCCATGTTCCCAAGCGAAATGCCACTGATCTCTCAGTTAAGGCAGCTGCTATCCATCTTGTAAGCCAAGGGTTAACACCGCAGGCCATTACACAGTTTATTAATATTGTGTGATTCCTATATACACAAATTGGGATTCTCGCCGGTGCTACAGAGTTTGTGCACTGTGCTGAGATCCTCTTTATGGGATCTAAGGGAGGAGATCAGAGCATTGATGGAAGTTTGTGAGCAAGGAAGATAGTTCTTAATAACCAAACTAAACCAAGGTAATGGTGTAGCCTAAACTCTAAATGAACTGAGTCTTCATCTCTGAGTTTCCATTCTTCACATTTTTCCATTTTATATTTTGAGTACTTGTTTTTTTATGTAATTTTGCTGTATTTTCTCTGCTGAATTCACACACTTTGAGTTTTAAGTTTTCTTAATAAACTGTTGATCACTGTCAGCGAGTACCATAGATACATCCTCAAATACAAATAGTGAGAATATTTATTATCTTATATAATATAAATTCTATTATAATATATCATAACAGTAATTCAAAATATATAAGCGACAGAGACCTGGGGACCAAAACAAGCCAGCAACTAGCTGAGTTAAAAAAAAAAAGCAAGAAGAAAAAGAGACATTAATAGGCATGATGTCAGGAATCCTGTTAATTAAAACTGCGTTCTGGAGCAGACACTGTAGATTCAGCAAAGTACGGGTAATCAAAAATGGGATGGATAGTTAAGTGTTTCCTGAGTGGGTGAAAAGATCATTTAAATATTGATGACACTCAAACCACTTACTTTAAATAACATCATTTAAATATTGATGACACCCAAACCACTTACAATAAATAACACCATCTAAATATTGATGACACCCAAACCACTTACAATAAATAACACCATCCAAATATTGATGACACCCAAACCACTTACAATAAATAACACCATCTAAATATTGATGACACCCAAACCACTTACAATAAATAACACCATCTAAATATTGATGACACCCAAACCACTTACAATAAATAACACCATCCAAATATTGATGACACACAAACCACTGACATGAGATAACTTCATTTAAATCTTGATGATACTGAGACCACTTCCAAGAGATACCTTCTTTTAAAATATAAATGATAGGGTTAAAAGAGAGTAAAATCCCAAATATTAGAGTGTAAAGCAAAGCTATTATTTATTAAATATACTTTACTTTTCTCATTTACAAAGAGGATTGCTAAGTCATTTAATCAGCTTCATTATTCAATCATCACCATCTCAGCCCGTAACCGGTCATGGGTCGTAGGGGTGCCATGGTGGAAGCATCAGCAGACAGGGTCCTCCACTGCTCTCTATCCTCAGCAATGCGTACAAGTGTGGAAAAACCGTGTCCTGCCCATTCTTTGATGTTATCAGCCCAGGATTTTCTCTGCCTTCCTCTTCTCCGTTTACCTTCGACTGTTCCCTGAAGGATCGTTTTCGAAAGGGAGTCATGACGAGTTACATGCCCAAACCAGGCAAGCTTTCGACGTTTCACTGTTGACAAAAGTGGTTCTTGGTGGCCTGCATAGGTGTTTATCTTCTCTCTAACATAGACATTTGTTTTGTGCTCTTTATAGCAAATGCGCAAAATTCTTCTATAACATTTATGCTCGAAAGCCTGAATCTTCGCTCCGTATCTGCAGTGAGTGTCCAGCTCTCACACCCATACAAGAGAATAGATAATACAAGTGATTTGTATAATTTGATCTTCACAGGAAAACTGATGTTACTTTTCCAGATCACATTCAACCTTGTCATGGCAGCTGAGGCCATCTCAAGTCTTGTCTTGATTTCTTTAATTGATCTTCCATCACTGCATATAGTGGACCCGAGATATTTAAAGGTGTTAACTTCTTCTAACGTTTGCCCATTTAACGTAATGTTGGTCGGAACATGTTTCTTATGGCTATTCACCAATATCTTGCTTTTTTCTATATTAATTTCCATCCCATACGTTCTTGTTACTTTCTCCAGTCTAGAGGTAAGGTCTTGAAGTTCTGATTCTGATCCAGCTATCAGATCAATATCATCAGCAAAACGTAGGTTGCACAGAGGTCGGCCTCCAATCGATATGGTTGATTTATAATCGTAGAGAGCCTCCTGCATAATATGTTCTAGATAAATATTAAAGAGCACTGGGGACAGGATACATCCCTGCCGAACTCCTACAGTTGTTTTGAAAAATTCTCCAATGTCGTTGCTTGCAAAAACAGCACTGCTTGCGTCCTTGTATAGTGCTTCAATGATATCTATGATGTTGGTATCAAAATTGAATTTTCTCATTACTTGCCATAAGCCTTCATGCCAGACTCGATCGAAGGCTTTTGTGAAATCGATGAAGTTATGGTATAAATCGTGTTGATGTTGGAGATGTTTTTCGATAAGTAATCTAATATTGAAGATTTGTTCTGAGGTACTTCTTTTTGGTCTAAAGCCAGCCTGTTCCTCTGACAAGATTTCTTCTGATTTCTGTTTTATTCTGTTCAAAAGTATCCTTAACATCACCTTACTTGGATGACTAATAAGGCTAATGGTTCTGTAGTTCTTGCACATTTTTAGATTTCCTTTCTTTGGAAGCGGTATTACTAATGACTGCGTCCATTCTTTTGGCCATTTTTTTGTACTCCATATCTTCTGGCAAATTGTTGTCATGATTTTTACTATATCTGGTCCTCCATATTTCAAGAGCTCTGCTGGGATATTATCCACACCTGGTGACTTCCCTCCTTTCATCGAACATATAGCCTCTTCCACTTCTTCCCGTAATATTGCTGCATTTCCGAGTTCCCTGTTTTCGCACTTAATGTTGTTTAATATGCCTAAGTCAGTGTCAAATTTACAGTTATATAATTCTTTACAATATTCTGTCCATCTTCTCATTACAGCTGTTTTTTCATTGAGCAGAGCCCCATTGCTATCTTCTATGACAGTTACCCTGGGCTGTTGGGGTTTTGATAGTTTTCTTAATGTGTCAAAAGCTGCCTTGCTGTTACCTTTTATTAGCCCCGTATTAATGGACTCACATTGATCAGCTACCCATTTTTCTTTGGCCTGTTTCATTTTCTTCCTAATATTTTTATTCACCATACTGTATTGCCATGCTGCTTCAGGAACCTCTTTCTTAACCTTTTTCATTTCCCGCCGTGTATCACATAACTTCAGAATGTCATCTGTAACCCATGGTTTGTTTATTTTCTTTCTTTTACCAAGTATTTCTGTTGCTGATTCAATGAGCACGTCTTTCATGTTCTCTGTGATTGAGTTGATATTATTCAATAGGTTCATTCAAATGCCGATTTTGTGCAGATGCCTAATTTTCTTTCAGCCTGTTGGCGAAGATCAAAGCCAGGGGCTAAGATAAACAAATTTTGCATCTTAAAACTAATAAACTATTGTTACATGCAGGATTTTGGCTTCTGCCCAAAAATTTTCCAACTCTGACACCTGAAATGTTAGAACGACTGTGACTATAGTTTTTTTTACTAGTCATTTGGCATAAAATTCAAAGTCTTGATATTTTTTACAGACACCACTTAAAAAAAAAACGACTGACTCCACAGCCCTCGTTATACGACGCCAAAAATTTTTTTTTAAAAATGGTTTATTTCAACTTTCATGTTAACGGCATATTGCAGTTATTTTTTTTGTGTCTTTATACTTTGACGTTGTATTTTCAGTGTTTGAATATTCACACATAATTGCTGAAAGTTGCGTCTTTATACCTTGACGTATTTTCAGTGTTTGAATATTCACACATAATTGCTGAAAGTTGCGTCTTAATCTTTATTTAATCCTCATTTTCCTGCTGGTTCTGTATAGAGCATGGTGGCCACCTTGTAGAATGGCTGCAGCAAGGCATTCATGTGCACCTCCGCAGTGACAGTTTTCATAGCAATGTGTTTTACATGATGAGGTTACCAACCAACCCCCTATGTACAATGTCATATTAGTTACTTCTTATGGTATTCTAGAGCTGAGCAGCGTCTTATTCTCTCTTTGCCTACTTAGACCCCCCCACCATTCCCCCTTTTTCCCCCTGAAATTGATATACGTAAACATCTTTAAAATGTATTGCAAGTTATGCAATTCATCAAATGTAGCTAAAATTAAGTTCCAGCCGTAGAAAATTTATTAAATGTAATTAAAAATAAGCCAAGGCCGCTATATTATTTACACATCATCATTATCTAATATATTCTGTTATAGTTATCTGATAAACCCAAGAGATTAGTTTAAAACAAATCGTTAGAATAAAAAAATAAAAAAAACTGTACATTTTAATACTTAAACACCTAATGTAAATGTTGTAAAATTAAAAAGACTGTATACACAAGTTACTCTGCTACGCATCATATACCTTTTAAAGTACCGGGTTCGATTCCCAGTTGAGAGATTATAATTTATGGACATTTTTTTTTCAGAACCAGTGGTCCTAATGATGTCATACTCCCCCCTGGTCTCCTGGGTAGTGAGATCGGATGCCTAGCCTTCTTGAATAAGGGCAAAAAAATTGGAGGTCCCGTGTGCAGGTTGTTCGCGTTAAAAATCTCATGGCAGTTGGAAACTGTAAAGAGTAGGCCTATCTGGAAGGCCGCTGCCCTGGCAAAATTTAAAAACTAGAAACCTACCCACCACAAAAATATTTGTAGAATGCGTGATTCCTATATACACACAATGGGATTCTCTCAGGTGCTATGGAGTTCGTGCACTGTGCTGAGATCCTCCTTGTGTGATCTAAGGGATGAGATCGGAGCACTGATGGTGTTGTCTGTGTGCAATGAAGATAGTCCTTAAAACTAAACCAAACCTTTTAAAGTAAGAATAACACATCATGTGTATGGTAAAATGCTGCACATCATAAATACAGTGCTCGCATGATGTTTGTGCTCAAGTCATCATTCTCTCGTCTCCTTCATCAAGCAGAAGAAACCATTACTTCTTGTCTCAAGTGTTTGTTTAGTAATTCTGTTTTTTACTTTTTCCATGTCATGATGTCAAGCTGTCTAATATCTTTTCTCTGTAGGTCGTCCATTACCTCTTTTTCTGTCAATCTTTCCACTTGTCATGATATAACCAGCTTTCTTCTTCTCATTACACGATCACGGACAATGGATTGTGTCCATGTAATGCGAGTAATAAGCTCCCTTCTGCACAAATTATCCTGCAGAGATCAATGTTTCTGTCTTTGAGCTTTCTTTAGTTTCAGCTCTCATTTTCCACTGGTGTACATGAGATAATAAATCAAGGTTTGGCGTAGGCATTTTCCACTGGTGCACATGAGATAATAAATCAAGGTTTGGCGTAGGCATTTTCCACTGGTGTACATGAGATAATAAATCAAGGTTTGGCGTAGGCATTTTTCACTGGTGTACATGAGATAATAAATCAAGGTTTGGCATAGGCATTTTCCACTGGTGAACATAGCTAATGAAATAAAAATTTGGCTTAAGCTTTTCCCACTGTGAGATAACATAATAAGGATTTACCATGGATATAAACATTTTCCACTGCACTCGTAACATAATAAAATAAGGATTTAACTAACTATTTTCCATTGGTACATATAAGATAATACAATAAGGATTTAGCTTAAGCAATTTTCAATAGTATATGAGCTAATAAAATCAGGATTTGGCTTAAACATTTTTCCCTGGTACATGTGAGATAATAAAATCGGGATTTGGCTTTAACATTTTCCACTTGTACATATGAGCTAATAAAATCAGGATTTCACTTAAGCATTTTTCCCTGGTACATGTGAGATAAAATAAGGATTTAGCTTAAATATTTTCCACTGGTACAAATGAGATATAAAAACAAGGATTTAGATTGAGCATTTCTCACTGGATATGGATTATGAAACAGAGAGATTCTGAGAGACATTTCCAGAATCTTTAAATAAGGTGGTAGAAATGAGATGAGCAAACTGTTAACAAAAACTAAGCTATCATAAGTCAAAAGATTTTTTAGTTTATCTATGGCAACTTCATCATGTTAAACAAATTGTTACAGTAACCACCACTTCAAGAGCCTGTAAATGCCTGGTGCAGGCTTCCTATAAGGGGAGCATCTACAGTGGTGGCACCATGCTCCATAAGGAACAAAAAGG
Organism: Oreohelix idahoensis; assembly: GCA_024509875.1. Taxonomy (NCBI): domain Eukaryota; kingdom Metazoa; phylum Mollusca; class Gastropoda; order Stylommatophora; family Oreohelicidae; genus Oreohelix; species Oreohelix idahoensis. Next base: position 18,366 of record JAMPIV010005695.1, on the reverse strand, counting down.
AAAATAATGATGATGGAGGCAAACAAAAATTAAATTCATATAAAGAAACCATTTTTTTTAAGACCAGTGTTGAATAGGTAAGCTGGAACACAAACATCAGAGAAAACACTATGTGGAGGTCACTAAAATATTGTCTTCATATGTGTTAAAAGAAGTTTTCTTATGCAACTAAATGATAACTTCCTTACACATACAATCTTTTTCTTTTTTTTAAATGACTTTATTGTAACCATAACTTTGTTGGTGCTATTTGATGTCAGAATGTTTGATTAATAAAGCCAACTGTAGCTGACAGCACTGGACTCACAATTAACATATTCTATATTGAGTGGATATTGTCTGGTAAGTTGTTGTTGTTGTTTTTTTTTTTTTTTAAAGACAAAGCATCCAATTCAACCCTTGATGGGTTACAATTAGGATTTTGTTAATACAAAAAACAAAAATAAAAAACAAAATCATTTGTGCTTATATACAAATAATATAAAATCGTTCATGGTTTTCATCACCTGTCTCATCAGGTGAACAAGTTTTGTTTTCAGTCAAACAAATAGAATGTAAAAGTAAAAAAAAATTTGAAATGGCAGGCATTCAATTATCTGGCTTCTTTTTCCGGTAGTTTGTCATATCATCATCAATGTCAACGTTGTTGTTATACAGATCTGACTGAAGATGTCAACATCATCTAGTTGTTGTCAGGGTGATAGGAATTCTGGGCTGTCTCTGGACATCGACCCTGTAAAAGAAGAAAAAAAAAGAATAGGTGGTAGGTAATGAACAATGTGAGAGATCTACTGCCCCAACATAAAGAATGAGAGCAAGGAGAAGCAAACAATAAATTCAAAGATAAAATGGAACATTAATCATAAATAAAAGTAGATTGAATGAAGGATGTTAATTGAAGGGAGTTAACTTACAAATGGAGTTCTCCTTCCAAATTTGGACCAGAATGTCACCTTTGTGGTTACAGTGCGACCAGTTCTTTCATCAAAGCACTGACACTCGTCAAATGGAGGACTGGGGACAGAACAATTTTTAAAGAAATCATTAATATTTGCAAATCATCACTTAGTTCCCATCTGTCATCATCAAGTGACATATGGCTAATGTAGGTAATCATGCCTTTGTGTAAAATTCTGGCAACTAAGGTTTTTATCAGTTTTGCAGTGGACTATACACAGTGTCCATTTTTTTAGACTTTCTTATGTCTTCCATAGCTGACATTAAGGGAGCAAGAATAAAGAGAGGGATGTCATGGATGGCACAGGCAAAGACAACGACCAAGCAGGTGACCACAGTTGAAAATATATTCAAAGAGGAAGAGTGATGTCAGATGAGAACTGGATTAACTACCAGTAAGTCATCATCAGCCTTGGCAGAGAGTGTAGATCTTGGGGTAATGGGAAAGCAGAACTGGAGATTAATCAGTTGATACATGATCATGCCGGGGATAATGATGCCATTGTGTATACAGATGGGTCTGTGATCTGTGGTGAGACATTAGGTTGGGGCTTCTCTGCTAGGGTAAAGGGCAGAACTGTTACCGAACATAGCTTACAAATAACAACTTCCAGTATGAAAATGGAGGTAGAGGCAGTTACTGCAGCCTTAAGGTGGATATCTGAAACTTCATTATCAAAGGCAGTCATTGTGTCCATGCTTCGAAAGGTTCAAAATGGTCGGCTACGGCATGAATGGAAAACATTCATAGAAGCTTCGAGTCTGCTGGAGCTGGTGTGGGTCTACTGTCCTGGTCATGTAAGGGTATGCGGTAATGAGAGAACTGACAGACTAGCACCAAGAGCACCCATAGTGGGGACACTGGATATGGATAAAGGAGAGACACTGAGAACAATTAATGTCGCCTATTAGAGATTGACACTGAAATAGATGAATCTTCAAGGTTAAGACTGTTGGAATTTGACATCAAGCGTAAGGCTAGCAGAGATGGATGTATGAGAGGATGCATCCGCCGTGTATACAACCAGCGAGCTACAGGAACAGTAAGCATTCACACTCTTCGACATATACTGATGTAGACTGAGCACCTATGGGTTTGCCCAGATTGCAATGATATCGCTTCTGTATAACAATAACAATATCTTCCATCTTCATTGTCCTATTTATCTTTCCATCAATTTCATGTGTTGGCACAATGTGTGTTCAACTTTTCTTAAGACAACCAAATCAAGGTCAACTGCCTGATCTTAGCAAGGCTTTTTCCTTTACAAATTGGTCTCAAATGTCAAGTCAGAACTATTTATGGCTCTGAAATATGGAGAACAAAAAAAAAAAAAAAAAAAAAAAAAACCTAAAAAGTTCAGATTTTTTGTCATAAATGGGCGTAGAATAGAAGGATTGAAGTGGTATGACAAGATTACTCATGTGAAAGTGATGATAAGAACCAGGTAAGTGCCAATGGAATATGAGATGAGAAGAACTGGAGATGGATGGAACACACACTGAGAAAACCTGTTGATAGCATTACAAGGCAGTTCTTGTTCTGGAATCCACAGGATAAGAGAGGTAGAGAGACCTTTTTTTTTTTAAATTAATGAAGAAAAATATCCTGTTCAACCTGTGATGGGGTAGCCTATGATTAGGATATATATTGTTTTCAATTCCAAATAATATGAACAACTGCCGATATGAGACAGTGGCATCACATTTGTCAAATCATTGTAAATAGGGAAAATCACAATTACCAATTATGCTTGTGTGTAAAAAAAAAAAAACAAAGAAAAAGCAATCAAAATCAAGCGGAAACTCTGAACAAGAATAATATTAATGTGGAGGGGTGTAAAGGCCTGATGGTTCCAGTTATATAACTGACTTCAACAGATATTTAACTGACTTTCACCTGTTAAAAGTCATATGCATTGTAAGAACAGCATCAGACCCTCACATTCCCAGCCACTATATATCAACCTTTGTTGGTGTTAAATATTGTTTGACCATATTATGCAGTTCCCTAGGTCTGTCATTTCTCAACACTGACCAAAGAATACTTGCAGAAGATAATAGGATGCAGACGTGAAGTTGATGAAGAAGACAAGGAAAGACCTTGAGCAGCTGGCACTAGACAGGAAGACTTGGTATAAGTTTGTTGAAAGCCTTTGCTCCTGGGGGAGCTGAAGAATGATAAATGAATAAAATTGGTCTCAGTGAGTCAAAGTTATACCTCTACACCTCACGGTAGAAGGGGAACAACTAAGTAAGTAAGAGTCAAAGTTATTAATTAATATTTTTCAGCTAAACGTTAGATTTGTCATATTCTAATTATCTGTGTACAGCACTGTATTCATTTAGAGTATTTTTTAAAATTATTTTTGTTATTGATCAGAATCGACATCGCTGCACTCTGGGCAAACCCAGAGGTGCTCTGCCTCCCTCAGTAAATGCCAAAGGGTATGAATGCTGATTGTTCATGTAGCATGCTGGTTGTATACATGATGGATGCATCATTTTATATGTCCATCTCTGATAGTCTTATGTTTGGTGCTAAATTCCAACTGTCTTAGCCTTGTTGATTTATTGATTGCACCGTTGTTCTCTAACTGGCAATCATCAGTTATTCTTAATATCCATCATGTATCCATAATCCAAAGTCCTCACTACTGGTTCTCTCAAAGCTCTCATTGGTATGTAGCCCTGCATGACCAGGATTGTAGATCCACCACCAGTTTCTGATGATTTGGGGCTTTTTTGAATACTTTCCATTCATCCAGTAGCCATCCATTTTAGACCTTCCAAAGCACTGACTGAGAATTCTTTTAAATGCTTTCAGTTATCAGCTCTGCAGCTTACTGTCAACATTATCATCATTACTATTATCAGAATCAACAACACTATCATCAACTACAGATAGCAACACTATTATCCTCATTAGCATATTTTTTTTCTTACCATTCTTGCTAACATGTTTTTGGACAGATTAAGTTTACACCTGGGCTGTTTGAATTGCTTGTATTGTGATAAAGCCACCTCAATTATATCCTTTGTTATTCATTTTATTTTCTTGTTGTCTATCTCAAGCTCAGTGTTTTGTTCAAAACTGAAGATGTTTAGGCATCTTATATATTCTGATTTTATTATTTCATTAGAAACAAATAACACAGTGGTAACAAAAATAATGTGCCATATCTACAAACAAAACATTAACAACAACAAATAATGAAGCTGCTGTTACCACTGAGGCTATGGGACAATGAAAGATAAAGTGTTGTTAGCAGCTCCCATCAGACGGTGCACTTTACTAAATTTATGTTTCTGATGTATTTGTTTGGCTCATGAATATGCTGATAATAAAGTTCTGCTTTGGTGCCGTTTGATGTAAGAATGTTTGATTAATAAAGCCAATTGTAGCTGACAGCACTGGACTTACAATCAACATATTCCATATTCAGTAGATACTGTCTGCTAGGTTTTTTTTTTTAAAGACATTAAGTATCTTGTTCAACCCTTGATGGGTTATAATTAGGATATATAATGTAGTAAATTCTGACTTACTTACTTAGTCGTTCCTCTTCTACCGTGAGGTGTAGAGGTTTGGAAGAGAGAGCGCCAGACTATCCTATCGGCTGTCTTTTTCCTGGCCTGGTTCCATTCTAGTCCTCGGTCCTTCAAAGATTGTCTAATATTGTCCTCCCAGCGGACTCTGGGTCGTCCTGGAGGTCTGGATCCCTGGCTCTTTGTTTCCCATGCTTGTCGTGGTAGCCGATCTTCTCCCATTCTGCAGACATGGCCAAACCATCTTAGTTGGGACTGTTCTATTTGGGTCTGCAGCGGGTGGGATTTTAGGCCTTGACGTATCGTCTGGTTGCGGACCATGTCTCTTCTTGTTACTTCAACCACCTTCCTCAGATACCTCATTTCTGAGGTTTGAATCTGGCTTTTGTGGGTTGTAGTCATTGCCCATGACTCGCATCCATATGTCAAGACTGGGACATAGGTGGAGCGGTATACAGCCATCTTCGTTTTCTTACCAACCTCTGTAGTAAATTCAAGATAATAAAATCTGATTTCCGATATTTAAATATAGTATCTTCTCCCCTCCTCCACTCAGTCCAAATACAGTAAATCAAAACTGTAAAATTGTGTGTGTGTGTGCTTTCCCCATTCCCCCCAAAAATTAAAATAAATAACAAATGCACACCCAAAAAAAGTAGTCTCTTATAACTGCCCTGTTGTTAACAAGGTGAAAAAGGGTGAGAAAGCCTGGGGGTGTCCGGGATGACACCCAATCAACAAATATCTGCCATCATCCATATGAGCACCCCATCAGACATCCCCTTATCATCACACCATCATTGATCCTTATATATTAATTTTAGTTCTTGTTATATACTGTTTTACTAAATTGTGCAATTCTTTAGGTCTATGTATTCACAACACATGTTCCACAGTTATGGGTGAATTGCACGGCTGTAAACAATCTAATATTGGTCTTCTCTGTTGTTCATACTTCCTACATTTTAGTAGGAAATGCTCTGTATTATTTTTTCTAGACTGTCTATTAGGTCTGTTCCTTAAACTATTCATCATAATTCATTGAGCTATCTATGGATTCAGAACTACTATCAGAACATTTGCTAGCATTACTAACCTCAGCTCCATTGTTGCACCCATTACTACTACCAACATTATTATCTTTAGTTTTATCACTCACATCAATCATCACCTTACCTGTACAAGTGAAGGGTCACAGCCTTGTCTGTGTGGCTGGTGTTTTCAACACGATGAAGCCCAATGTTATCTGAAACAGGATGTCAACAACTTTGTCATCTTCTTCTTTTGAAGGATAAGAAAGTTAGAGACAGGAAATTCTTAAAAGTGTGAATCAAGTTGAGGTAATCTTGTCATCAACCCTGTCTCTCATGCCAGGCAATTCTTTAGCCCTTTAATATCTTAACACAAGAGGGAAGTATGTGTATATGGGAAATATGGCGAGTGGGACTTAGATTATTATTTCCACTTATTACCTTTCTTTCTGTGCCATTATTTAAAAAAAAAAATGTTTGTGTAAAATCATTTTTTCCATGTTTGGTTTAGAATTTATTTTTGTTATTATTCCATGCGCAGGAGGCCATAATGAAACTGAACATTAAAAAGAACCAAAAAAAAAAATGCTGCACAAGTTTACATCCTTACATGACATTGTCCATTTATGGATATTCCTAGTTAGTCTGATGCATTTTCAGTACTCTCATAAAAGTTGGTCAGTGATCTTGACTGTTTTTAAAAAATCAAAATATTTGAACAGATAAGTTGAGGCAGCTGCCAAACTATATTCTCCTTCCACCACAATGACCAATACTTATCAGGATCCAGTAAGTGCAGAGGGATTTTAAGATGTCTAATGTGTAAGCAGAACTTATGTAAGTCATATAATTCACTCAAATCTGATCATGTTGTTGCAAAAACTTCTTTTTATATTTTTTATGGTTTTGTACTTGCACCAATTACAAATGAATATTTTAATCTTCATAGAACTTATGGCAGGTGTTAATATATATACTAATACAGCAATACTTAATGAAACAGGTCGAGCACAAAAATAAGACTCTTCAGGTCACACATCAAATCATTCATATTGCATGGCTCTGAAATATGAAGGACAACAAACTTAATAACCATGAAGTTACAGACTTTCATAAATGGTGCTGCATAGAAGAAAAGGCTTGAAATGGTATAACAAAGACACAAATGTGGAACTGATGACAAGAACGTGACAAACACTTGTGGAACAAGAGATGAGAAGAAGATGCTGGTGATGGATAGGACATACATTGAGAAAACCTGTTGATAACATTATAGTGTATCCTTGTTCTGGAATCTGCAGGGTAAGAAAGTGTCTAGGAAGACAACAAAAAAAACTCATAAGAAAGAGAACTGGAGATAGAAATACAAGGGGTGAGGAAGGCATGGAATGTCTTGAGTTGATGGCACGGGACAGGAGGACAACATTTGTAGTAGGGTCAATACTACATTAGGGTGGTGGCAGGGTAATGAATGAATACTTCATTATTGATTGCTACATTATTGATTGCTACATTATTGATTAGCTACATTATTGATGGCTACATTATTGATTTGCTACATTATTTATTAGCTACATTATTGATTTGCTACATTATTGATTGCTACATTATTGGTTGCTACATTATTGATTGTTGCATTATTTATTAGCTACATTATTGATTGCTACATTATTGATTAGCTACATTATTGATTAGCTACATTATTGATTAGCTACATTATTCATTAGCTACATTATTTATTGCTACATTATTTATTAGCTACATTATTTATTAGCTACATTATTGATTAGCTACATTATTGATTGCTACATTATTTATTAGCTACATTATTGATTGCCACATTATTGATTGCCACATTATTGATTGCCACATTATTTATTAGCTACATTATTTATTAGCTACATTATTTATTAGCTACATTATTTATTAGCTACATTATTTATTGCAACATTATTTATTGCTACATTATTTATTAGCTACATTATTTATTAGCTACATTATTGATTGGCTACATTATTGATTAGCTACATTATTGATTGCTACATTATTTATTAAATACATTATTTATTAGCTACATTATTTATTGCAACATTATTGATTAGCTACATTATTGATTAGCTACATTATTGATTAGCTACATTATTGATTGCTACATTATTGATTGCTACATTATTTATTAGCTACATTATTTATTAGCTACATTATTGATTAGCTACATTATTGATTAGCTACATTATTGATTAGCTACATTATTGATTAGCTACATTATTTATTAGCTACATTATTGATTGCTACATTATTGATTGCTACATTATTTATTAGCTACATTATTTATTAGCTACATTATTTATTAGCTACATTATTCAATATTACAACTGCTGTTTTACTTATTTATTTCCTACTGGTATGTGTCAGCTGTTTTAATGTGTGCTATTGTTATAAAAGCTATTTATTAATATTTTTTCTTCCCATTAAAGTTTCCCTTCATTAATAAAAACATTATAATAATAATGTATGTACCTGTTGCTACATCTCATAAACTAATATTGCACATAGATAACATCACTACTATCTTCAGTTCGCAATGACTAAAAATTGTTCTGCATAAAACTTACTTCACTTTAGCCAGCATTCATAATGCTGACAAAAGCTTTACATCACAAATTCATTCTTCATCCTGAATTAAACGAGCTAAATGTTGATAATCTAAAAGCTATATATTTACCATTGATGTATGCACACTCATTTTTCGGATACACATTCTCAGTCCACTTCTTCATTGCTCGTTCGCTTTCCTCTGAATTACCATTGTCAGCATCAGTAGTAGATCTGGGCTTAGGCCACTCATAGAGTTCTTCTTTAACACTGCCCTCAAGGACCTTTGATAAAAGACCTACTGTGTTACTATTGATGATGGATATGATAACAACATCATGATGATTGGGCTAAAATAACAACATCTTGATGATTGGCTACAATAACAACATCACGATGATTGGGCTACAATAACAACATCATGATGATTGGGCTACAATAACAACATCATGATTGAGCGATGATAACAACAGCATGATGACAACAGCATGATGATTGGGCTATGATAACAACATCATGATGATTGAGCAATGATAATAACATCATGATGACTGAGTGATGATAACACCATCACGATGATTGAGCGATGATAACAACACCATGAAGATTGGGCGATGATAACTGCAGCATACTGACTATGACGTCAAGAATGTCATAACAAAAATAATATCAAGACACTTGTGATCATGCTATAGAGGGAAATGGAATTGTGGCTTCCGATTTCCATTTTATGTCCTGTGAATAGCACAATTTCTACTAGTTTATTTCTCTCCATTCCCTTCCACCGGTCATGTAAGCTGTCAACACACACAAACGCTTGGAAATTATAATTTTCAAAACACACTTATAAAAACTGAAGATAGATGATGAATTAAAAAAAAAAACGTGTGCTGGGATTAGAACGCAGAACTTTTGTGGGAGGGTAAAAGTTCTAATCCTTGAAGAACTGACGTGCGCTGTATATAGCCTTTTATGTGTTGTTTTATATTAACTATTTGGGAGCCGCGCTGGTGTAATGGTTACCACATTGCGCTGGCGATCAGGTGTTCAAGGTTCAAGCCCGAACGTGGGCATTTGAAGGAGTGTCATCGACCGGGATTTTGACTGAATAACCTGAACGGTTCTTGAGATAAACCTTCTGTGGATGGGAAGGAGCGAAGCTCCTGACCGGGTTGGAAGGAAAGTCCACAGGCTTCCCAGCCTCGCAATGACATGTCATTGAGCCGAAGGGCTGAAAACCCAAGTGCTGATGGTTAACGAAAAAAAATAAAAATATTAACTATTTTAATGATTGCCTCCCTCAGCGTTGTTCATTACAGACGTATCAATAAAATTAGATGAAAAGATAATGAACAAAATAAAAAGTTCACAAGATCTACATTTTTCTGCTATGCAGTCTGGAAGAAATTTTTTTTTTTCCACAATGTGCCGATATGTGCGAGAATGTACCGATATGTGTTTTAGTATTCATGATACATGCAAAAATGCAGATTAATTGTTTACGGTCTGAACGCATGAGTTGTTGGTGTTGTTTTTTAAAGACAAAGTATCTCGTTCAACCCTTGATAGGTTATAATTAGGATATGTAGTGTAATAAATTCAAGATAATAACATTTGATTTCCGATATCTAAATATAGTATCTTCTCTTTCCCTCTCCCCTGTCCCCACCCCATCTCATTCAGTCCAAATATAGTAAGGTAAGATTGTAACATTGTGTGAATGTAGTTCCCTCCCCCCAATTAAGATGGTTTGGCCATGTCTGCAGAATGGGAGAAGATCGGCTGCCACAGCAGGTAAGGTATGGGAAACTAAGAGCCAGGGATCCAGACCTCCAGGACGACTCAGATTCCGCTGGGAGGACAACATTAGACAATCTCTGAAGGACCGAGGACTAGAATGGAACCAGGCCAGGAGGAAGACAGCCGTTAGGATATAGTATGGAGCTCTCTCTTCCAAACCTCTACACCTCACGGTAGAAGGGGAACGAGTAAGTAAGTATGTTCCCTCCCCTTTCCAAAAAAAACTAACAAACTAACAAACAATTAAAATCAAATATAAACAACTACAACAACAAGAAAGAAAAAAAAAGTAAAGTCTTTCATAACTGCCCTGTTGTTAACAAGGTAAAAAGGTGTGAGACATGACCGCATGAACGAGTATCAGGAGACAGGATGAAAGACAAAGGGCAGGATATAAGTCGGGACTGAGTGCCCAATTCTCAACCCTTACTTACTTACTTACTTAGTCGTTCCCCTTCTACCGTGAGGTGTAGAGGTTTGGAAGAGAGAGCGCCAGACTATCCTATCGGCTGTCTTCCTCCTGGCCTGGTTCCATTCTAGTCCTCGGTCCTTCAAAGATTGTCTAATGTTGTCCTCCTAGCGGACTCTGGGTCGTCCTGGGGGTCTGGATCCTTGGCTCTTTGTTTCCCATGCTTGTCGTGGTAGCCGATCTTCTCCCATTCTGCAGACATGGCCAAACCATCTTAATTGGGACTGTTCTATTTGGGTCTGCAGGGGGTAGGATTTAAATTCTCAACCCTTTGAAAATAAACTTCGTTCGTTCGTGTTTTGTTGTTGTTTTTGGTAAGAAAAATATATCCAGTTCAACCACTGATGGGTTAAAATTAGGATATGTAGTGTCGCTAATTCAAGATAATAATTAGGATTTCTGATATCTGAATATGGCATCATTTTGCATCTCCAATTAGTCCAAATAGAGTTTTTTAAAATCGACATAAATTATTTCTCATTAAGTGCAGTGATGAGTGACACAAGCGATCAAGTATTTGTACTACTTCTGATTCCTGGCTTCGCTCAAAGACAAGATTAGACAAGACTTTTAATTTTTGCCCTGCCGTTTTTTTTTTACACTGTCCATTTTCTTCTCTCCGTCTGCATAATTTTGCCTGTTGTTGTGATGTACTCTTTCTCAAGAATGACATTGAATTGCTTATTCCTTATATGCGCAGTGATTTTTATTATGCATATTGACCTCTTTCTGGACATCTTCATTGGACTGGATTTGCAATTTTATCTATAAGGCACTTGATGGTAATGTTGAAGATAATGATAAAAAATTGATAACAAAGCTATTTCACTGTAAACATTTAATAATACATTAACTTAATTTTGTTCATCCACATTTAACTTTTGGACAGATCTGTCTTTCTGAGCTTACGTAAAAAAGCTGTCAGTAGCAACAGGACAATTCTCAAGTAACTTCAGAGCTGAAGCAGAGGCCTTGAAAACTGCAGCAGATTATTATAATGACAGAGGAAAGCACAAAGAAACACATTGCTTTCTTCACCGATGCACAGTCAGTAATTGTAACGCTGAAGAGCCAGAATAGTGCAAAAATGGATGACCTAGGAGCAATATTCCGTAAACTACGTCAGTGAATCAAAATAGTTGTGATACAATAGATCCCATCTCATTGTAACATCCCGGCAATGAAGAGGCTGACAGATTGGCAAAGGTAGGCGGAAAGCTACCTCAGCCTGATGCAAGCATAACTTTTGAAGAGGCAAAGAGTTTTATCACAATCAGATACAGAAACAAATAGGAGGCAAAGTATCCAGTCCAGGTCACACACAAAATGATGCATTCTACCAGCTCAACAGAAGAAAAAAGTGGTAATCTTCAGGCTCAGCACGGGCCACAACAGATTGGGATACCACCTATTCAACAAGCTAACGATAGGAACTACTGACAAGTGTAACTGTGATACTGATAAAAATTATTGCAGAAAATCTGCTTCAAAGATGCCCAACATACGGGGAACAGAGAAAATACATTGGCCATCACCAGTACTACTCGTGGAAAAGCTCTACGGAGATACAAATAGCCTCAAGCTGACTTAGTCACTTAGTGACTACGGTTTTCTTTGACAACATTCAAGTAGACGTTTGAGAGTTTACGAAGAAGAAGAAGTACAAATCTTAGTCTTATTTGCCGAATAGCTGTTGCGTTGTTTAGCGTTACATAAATTGTGGTGACGTACCTTCAAAAAGCAGTGGGAATTTGCGTGAGAGTGGATACTGCTACCTTGACCTTCGTTCCAGCAAAGGACCATAAGATTGAACTTGCCATTTCCAGCGTCCACTAAGTTTCTTGTATATCTGAATAATAATCAGGTTTATGTTGAGGTACATTAAAAAGTTACTAGGATAAAAATCAGGTTTATATTGTGACATGTAAAAAACAACTATAAATAAGGTTAGCTTTATAAACAACATTATCATTTGACTTAGCACTCTTCGCGGAACACGGAGCTACCAATGCATCTGTTCTCTTTGCGGGAAGTCTGCACACGCATTCCTGCAGTTGTGGTTTCTATGACAATTCGTTTTACATAAGGAGGTGACCAGCCCCATGCACAAAGTCACATTAGACGCCTTTACGACATGCCTGAGGGTGCAATAGGCTTATTCTTTCTTCGTCTCTTTAGAGGTCCCCCGGGGAACTAGACGGGGCTAGCTTTATATGTTATGTTTTAAAAGCTCTGTCAATCTATTTTTTATATATTTAATTTTTTAGTAAATCTATAATTCCCGAATCAAGTCCCTTTATTTTTTTCTTTTTCGCAAAAGCAGAATTGACTACAGGGCAAGAGGTGACCCAAGAAAAAGATGGATTGACAGAGCTCATGAGGCCGTGAAACAAAACACTGTGAGTCTACTGAGCTGAATGTATACAGTGTGTTTGACGAAAGTGAAGCAACACGCTCTCTAGCAACGTTGAAAAATGTAGCTCCCTGTGACTCTTAATGGTACACGTGGAAAGATAAAGAAAAAGTGTGTTATTAATCCGAAAGTGATTAAGGCAGAAATTATTAGGATCTGACACACTTACTTACTTATTCGTTCCTCTTCTACCGTGGGGTGTAGAGGTTTGTAAGAGAGATCGCCATACTATTCTATCGGCTTTCTTCCTCCTGGCTTGGTTCCATTCTAGTCCTCGGTCCTTCAAAGATTGTCTAATGTTGTTCTCCCAGCGGACTTTGGGTCGTCCTGGAGGTCAGGATCCCTGGCTCTTAGTTTCCCATGCTTGTCGTGGTAGCTGATCTTTTCCCATTCTGCAGACATGGCCAAACCATCTCACTTGGGACTGTTCTACTTGGGTCTGCAGGGGTTGGGTTTTTAGGCCTTGACGTATCGTTTGGTTGCGGACTATGTCTCTTCTTGTTACTTCAACCACCTTCCTCAGATACCTCATTTCTGAGGTTTGGATTTGGCTTTTGTGGGTTGTAGTCATTGCCCATGACTCGCATCCATACATCAAGACTGGGACATAGGTGGAGCGGTATACAGCCATCTTCGTCTTCTTACTAACTTCTCTTTTGCCGAGGACTCCTCGATTTATGGCTTGAAAAAGTCTCCCAGCTGCTGCTGCGCTTTGGGTAGCCAACGCTTCTTTGATGCCTCCCTTCCGGTCTATGACGATCTGACGCACATATATGAGAAATTCGTTGATTCATTCCCCTTTATTCCACCAAGGGAGTACAGGCTTTCAACAAACGTAAGCCAAATCTTCCTGTTACCATCAGCTCAAGGTCTTTCCATGTGTTCTTCTCCATGGGTTTTTCAATCTACTTCTAAACCAAGGACTGCCTTGTAATGTCATCATCAGGTTTCCTCAACGTGTGCCTTATCCATCGATAACCTTTTCTTCTTATCTCTTGTTCTACTGACACGTGTTTAGGTTCTTGTCATTAGTTATACATTGGTGCTCTTGTCGTTCCATTTCAAGCCTTCTATTCTACGCAAGTACTTATTACATGAGACATTACTGTGAATTATGAAATACTAGCAATAACCCGTCAACAATGACAGGTTATTAATTATAGTGTGTTGTGTCTGTTACATGTAGTACAGACGATACTATCACTACAATGGTCATTTCATTGCAGGCGACCGTCATTAGATATTTGTAGTGAAAATTATATGGATGTATTAAATATGAAGACATGGAGTAACCTTACCTAAATGACACGTGGAGCAGTAATAATAATCTAATGGACCGTAAATTGACTAAATAACTAACATTTCTTTTATGACAACATGTCTCGTAATTGTTCGTGCATCTTTTAAAATCTTGCCCTGGTCGACTTACTGCCTCTGAGAAGCCATGGTCGACTTGCTGCTCTGAGAACAACGTGTGAAGTTTGACGAAAATCCAGTTCATGTACTGTTTATCAATCGTGTTCTTGGCTTCTTTCCATAATCAAACTGTTCATGCATAACTTCATTTGCGCACTTTTCTATTTTCGGGAGAGTACATATAAGAGAAAAATTACAATTATTGTCTAACTTTCAACCACAGTTGCACCCCTTAGCTGTGGTTGTAAGTTAATGTACTCTCTCAAAAATAGAAAAGGGCGCAAATGACGTTGTGCATGATGTGACCGACCGGCCGACGTACTTACGGCGGGAATTATTGTATTGGATAACACAAAAAAGATCTGGAACCGCCAATCACAAGAAGAAAACAGCAAATATACGCGTCAATAGAGCCCTGTAACAAGGCAATATAAACACAATCTTTTTTTTTTCTTCTGGAAAACTGCTTCTGTGGTTAGGCTATTATATTCTTTACTAATAAGTAACCCGTCAAAATAAAATAACGGTACACAACTATGCGCGCTCTTTCTGCTGCATGTTCTGAGGTCGGCACCATTTCTTCCGTAGTTTCTTCCGTTCATTTCTCTTTCACCTTCAGCGCATCTTTGTAGTCAAACATACTTGGATGCACTGGCAATGAGGCCACGGGGCAACCCGTCAAAAATGACAGGTGGAGAAGTTAAAAAATGTAAATATACTGTAATTTAACTAGTTACTTAATAAATCGAATCTTTCGAAGTAAAGTGTTACAGAAACATTCTCAGAATATCTTGGACCAAGAAGAAGAAAAATATAGACATCCTAAAATGAACATCGAGGAAAACTGGCTCATAAATAATATCATGTCCCGGAAACTGAAATATTTTGGCCACATTAAACGTCATAGTGGCTTAGAGAGAGCAGTGATGGAGGGTATGGCACCTGGAAGGCGAGGCAGGGGCCGACCAAGACGACGGTGGACACAGGACATTGAAGACACATTGAACATGACAATGGAGGAGGCAGAAGGGCTGGCTAGAGATCGAGTCTTTCAGGCAGGCTGTGATGAGAGCGGCGTTCTGCAAAGGACATGCTACATGATGGTGACTTAAAAGCTCTTTTTATCTATCACAACATTATTATTATTTTTAAAATATACGGTTATCATTAAACCATTTGTGTTGGTAGCCGGTGTCCTGATTGTATACTGTAAGGGTGTATGGGTTGGAAGACCGAAAGATGAAGCGACTATTGAAGCAAAAGATCAATATAAACTTGCTGCTCAGAAACGTGAATGCAAGTAAAGATCTCTTAAATGGCACAAGACTAGTTGTAACGGCTCTCCAAAACAACTTCATTGATTCCGAAATCATTACAGCAGTAATTAATTTAAGTGGATGAGTTTGATATTCTACATATCAGTTTAGGGCCAAGCTATGCAAGCCTTCCTTTCATCCAACACGTCTTGAGCAAAAATAAAAAGTGCTTCTCTCCACGATGCAAAAGTAACATATGATGAAATTAACAAAAATGAATTGAAATAAACGTGAAAAGGTATTAATGTGAGTTATGAGAAAGAACAATATAACAGATAAGACATTTTTGTTATTGCGGAAATCCTTCTTCAGTCACAACGACAAACCAAACAGTTGTGTTCTTGTTTCGATTAACCGTTGGGATTCCAAGGTAAAATTAAATAATGAAGGAAACCTTGAGTCCTGTGAACAGTAAATAAATTAGTAAATAAATAAAGGTAATTACCAGGAACTCGTTGGACATAAAGGATGACACTAGACAAGAAAATATAAGTGATAGGCGTACCGGGAATCGAACATAGGACCATCCAAACGGCGCCATCGCCTTGCTGTGACAGTACATCGTGAAAGGACGCTTAGCCAATTTTGCACCCCAAAAAAAAGTGCATTATTGGCTGAGGTCATTCTCACGACACTCAAAAAATTAGTTGTGTGAGTGTCGTGAGAATGACCTCAGCCAATAATGCACTTTTTGGGGGGAGCAAAATTGGCTGAGCGTCCTTTCACGATGTACTGTCACAGCAACGCGATGGCGCCGTCTGGTTGGTCCTAGGTTCGATTCCGGTAATCCTATCACTTATATTTTCTTTTCTGTCATCTGGTGTCATCCTCAAAGTAAAATTATGGACATAACATAAACGGAGGCGTGTACTGCAAGATTATGTTTGATTGGCAAATAAAGAAGGTGTGTCACCACTGTACAATTTCTCATTGGTTAACTTTATGAATAAACGAATATCTGGGTCAGGTTGCTAGGCATGAAGTCGATATGTTTATTCAAGCAATATATCGGTGAAGTACAACAACAACATACAAGTTGCCGTGCTCCAATTTTCTCTTTTTTTTTTCTGCGCAGTTATTAATGAACACACGTGCTAAATACCAGTATAATAAAAATGGCTCAAATATGGGTCTAGCACGGAGCTGCCACATTCATACCTCTCTCATTTTCTTTTTATCTCCGTATTCCCTTTTCTATGACGAAGTTTACAAAAATAGTTCAGTAAATGTAAAACATAGCATCGCTTTTTCGTTCGGCAAAGTTCCATTTTGCAATATTACTTTTTAAAACCAGAAAACTTTATATTCTTCACGTCTTCCTCTTCTTCTGCCAGGTGGCAGCGCTGTCGACTCGAGTCATTTTACTCGGACTCGAGTCGAGCTTAAGTCACCACAGCGACTCGACTCGAGATGTAGATATTAGCGACTTCACTCGACTCAAGACTTGCCAATTTTGGCAAATTGATTCTACGTAATCATTTATAATGCACTCTTTATTAAGTAGAAACCGAAAATGGCGTTGTTAAAGCGATATCACCCAGACAAACATTCCACTGTGCAAACACAACATTTCCTTCAGTTCATTGGACATATTTGAGCACTGTTGTAAGACAAACCTCGAGAGACGGTGCGACCATCTAAACATTAACATTCCTCGACTATGGAAACATAACACCCCGGACCTAGGAGCGGACATTTTTCCTTGCGACAGACATAAATAATATTAGCAGAAATAATAACCACAGGTCCTTAAAACAACTCCCGACATTGAGTGCTGATCAAGTGTATTATTCCCTCCACACCGTTGGTGACTTTTTTTTTTTTTTTTGTGGGGGGGGGGGGGGGGGGGGGGGGGGGTCGGTGTGGTTGAGAAGATACTATTTCTCAAATGTAATACTGAAAAATAACAGTGGTCGAATAAAAACAGCCAATAAATAAATAAATAAATATATATATATATATATATATATATATATATATATATATATATATAATATATATATATAATATATATATATATATATATATATATATATATATATATATATATATATATATATTTATATATACTCATGGAAAAAAGTAAGTGTGCAGCACTCAACAGGGCACTGTGCGTGTGTTCTTGGGTGAACTCAAATGCAAGTTGCCACACATTTCTGTGTGAGTGTTGTTCACTTACCCGTGCAATTACAATTGGATCGCACTATTCATGGGGAGATAATCACGGTGCAAGATAAATCACGTGAAACGTGCCGTAGGGGAGAATTTATCACAGATAAAAAGAAGGTAAGTGTGTAGCTCTAATCACAAGCATGTGAAAACGTAATCGTTGAAATAGAAAGTACCAAGAGTCCAACAGAAACATCTTTTTTGACAATGCCAAGATTGAACCAACAACAGCGAGTGGATTGGCCTTGAAGTTGGAATTGCGATGGGATGTACCATCTCTCCGATACTATTCGTCATGGCTATGCAGGTAATCCTCAATGCGGCTGAAGGAATGGATATAGGTCCAAAGCTCGGTGGAATATGTCACATGCCACCGCTCAAAGCATTCATGGATGACACAACAATTCTGACATCAGATGAACATCAGGCCCGGAGGATGTTAACACGCCTGGATGAACTAGTCAGCTGGTGCAGAATGAGCTTCAAACCCAAGAAGTCGAGAAGCCTATCAGTCAGGAAAGGGAAGATAGCAGAGGTCATATTCACGGTTTCCAACCAAAGAATCCCTACTGTCATTGAGGAACCTGTTAAAAGTCTTGGCAGGGTGTACGATGCCTCATTAAAAGACTCAAAGGCAGTGCAACAGACAAT